>VMOF01000369.1:4446819-4758934 GCA_011764245.1 Trialeurodes vaporariorum | reverse complement strand
TGTGCAATTTGGCAACGTTGCAGTCAGTCCATTTAAACCTGTGAAAAAGATCAAACTATTGGGTGTTCGGTGAACACCTTCGCATTCGAACTTTTACATGGGTTTAAATGGATGCAATGCAATGTTGCCAAATTACACGCTACGCCACTGGTCACAACGAGAAATATCCATTTAGATCAATGTGTTTTGCGGGCCAAAATAGCATCTTCGATAAAATGAAACTTATAGAAACTGAAGAGTGGCACACATCTCTACATACATTCACGAACATCTAAACTAAGTTAGAAACCAAAGGCAATTTTGCGGTCGGCCCAGCGATGCACTTTTCTTTGCTAACGAAAAAATACTAGAATCTAGACCCTACCAACTGCCCCATTTTACCAAGTATTAAATATAATTAATTTCGCTCATGAAAGTTGATGAAAAACTTTCATTTGCATTATTAAAAACAAAGTGTCGAACTATCATGTAGCTAATGAACGAACAAAAAAATAATCCAAACAATTCGAAACAAAGGTTGATAAGAATACTTATCAATCCTTGCAATATCAACGCCTTAGTGTCGTTGCTTCTTGAATCTTGATGGCATGGCGTGAAGTGTAAAATGACACGAAGGTCAAATAGCTGGATTAGAGTGTTAACCTGGCCGTAATTCCTAAAATTACAAAGGCACTCGAAACAAATCATTGATTGTTTTTTGATTTTGATTGATTGTTTTTTTGACTCATTTTTTGATATTTTTGTTGTTCAAAGAATGAGTATCGGGCTCTTATTTAATTAGATATTACGTGACACTAAAAGAAAAATTCCTCCAAACTGGCTTAAATTGTTGGACTGTTAAGGTATCTGACTCCTGAGAATGGAAATCCGACATAATTGGCGACTATCAATGATTCAAACATGTCAGTAGAGGTAAAATTTCCCTCTATTCACGTCTTTGTTTGTGAATGTTGATTGTAAACCTAGCGTTATGGGTCTTTTCCACCTCTCTTCTCATTTGCCCTTTTGAATGCACGAGTTGGAAAAAGAGAGAAAGAGAGGGTTTTACCCCCGGTGATTCCATGGCAAACTCCCGAAAATTTTAATCCGGTAGATGGCGTTACATGTCGCTGGCTCCGAAAATAGCCGTTTTTTGACGTTTTGCGGCTGTTTTCTCTGAACAGACGAATAATAGACAAAAAAATCGGAATGTCAGCACCTGCTTAATTTTTTGCTTGATTTTTTGAGCCATAAACGGGCCAAATTGGTTCTAAAATAAAGGCGTAACTATGCAAAGGAAAAATCATGTGTAGTTTGGAGTTTTATCAGTAAAGATTACAGGTGAAACAGAAACCTTTAATCTTTACTGGTACAACTCCAAATTACACATGGTTTTTCTTTGCATAGTTACGCCTTTATTTTAGAACCAATTTGGCCCGTTAATGGCTCAAAAAATCAAGCAAAAAATTAAGCAGGTGCTGACATTCCGATTTTTTTTTTTCTAATATCCATATGTTCAGAGAAAACAGCCGTAAACCGTCGAAAAATGGCTATTTTCGGAGCCAGCGACAAGTAACGCCATCTATCGGATTAAAATTTTCGGAAGTTTGCCATGGAATCGCCTTAATCCTTGTCTAATACACGTGTTTCAATGGAGAATAGAGAGGGATGGAGAATTTCTCGTTGCGCTACAAGTTTCCACTTGAGAGTTTCCCACGAGAATATGCGGTGGTGAATGATGTGGTAAGTTTCCATTTTTTCAAGAGAGGGGTTTATGAATTACGGCGGATTTCATCATCAGATTACTTGCAAACTCCAATATCGGAATGCGTATTGAAAGTTTGGAAAATCCCAAAGAAATCTACACGTAGACATCGTGGTGGGTATTGATAAGACCACTCGTAAATTACTAGGATTAGGTATGAGAAAGGAAACTTTTTGCGGGTACACGCGTCTTCGGACGAGTGTGAAGTAAGTACTTATACTATATACTACTTATACTATAGGGTGAATTTAATAACGTCAGTCAACTCCTGGATTTTGATTCAGGTAGACCGCACCTGCATTCCTGCAATGCTAACAAGGGGAAGGCAAAGGTGAGCCCGCTCCAAATGGAACGGGACTTGCGCAAAAAGATGGTCCTTTGGGTCCTAATGAAGGGGCTTACAGCACTTTTTGTGAATGGGCCCCTGAATTTGCAAAATTTTGATTTTAAAATGAGCCCCTGGGACGGCGGATCGTTATGTAGCCGAGAATCACGATTCATCTTACGTAGCGGCAGTGTCGTGGACTCCAGATTGCAACGTCCCGAGTTCGATCCCTGCTGCCGGCGCATTTTTTTTTTAATGATATTTATGCTCATTTTCATTTACCGTGTTTTTTGTTCCTTTTTTATTTTTTGTTTCTTTTTTATTTTTTATTTCTCGTTGTTTTTTTGTTTTTGTTTTTTTTAACGCCGTTTGAATCGAATTATTCCGCGGCTTTTTCATCCTGTATATATGTGTAGTTACTGCTGCTATATACTTAAACATAGAAGTTAAGAAAATATTAAAAGTATCAAACAGAAAGTGCAAATTGGTCAACAAAACTTTTTTTCGCCCATTTTTTCCGACGGTGTTATTGTCTTTCTTTTCCAATGATCTCTTAACTTCCACGTAAAAACACGGTGTAGTAACAGTGCATATTCACGATGAAAAAGCGGCGGAGTAATTTGATTCAAACGGTTAAAAAATGAAACAAAAACAAAAAACCAAACAAATCAAACGAGAAACAAAGAATAAAAAAGAAACAAAAAACACGATAAAGGAAGATGAGCAGAAATATCATTAAAAAATATGCGCCGGCAGTAGGGATCGAACTCGAAACGTTGCAATCCGGAGTCCACGACTTTGCCGCTACACCACGACTCTGCTTACAAGAATAACTATGATTTTCGGCTACATAACAATCCGCCGTCCCAGGGGCTCATTTTAAAATCAAAATTTTGCAAATTCAGGGGCCCATTCACAAAAAGTGCTGTAAGCCCCTTCATTAGGACCCCAAGGACTATCTTTTTGTGCAAGTCCCGTTCCAATTGGAGCGGGCCCACCTTTGCCTTCCCCTTGTAAGTTACATTGTGATACGTATCAGGAGTGTAGCGTGCACTTTGGCAACGTCGCAGTTCGTCTATTCAAACCCATGAAAAAGATCGAACTATTGGGTGTTCGGTGAACACCCTCGCATTCGACTTTTCACATGGGTTTAAATGGACACAATACAACGTTGCCAAACTGCACGCTACGTCACTGATACGTATTGCAGGTTGCCTACCCGAAACAAAGTCTAAAGGGCTTCGTACACGCTTAAACTAATATAGAGTCCCTTGATGGAAATCTTGTGTAGGAAGTACCGACACGAGCTCAACGAGTGCTCATAGGAGGTCATTGGTTTTAGGCTCTCACGGAGTACGAAGTCGACAACATCGAAGGCTCTACACAAGTGGTGCGTTTTTTTATTCTCCAGAATAAGCCCCGGTGCAATAACCCGGAGCTTTTTGAGCTGCACCGAAGCTGTCTGGTGCTGCACCGGAAGCTCTAGAAGCTCCAGCTCCAGTGCATCGGTCTTCAACTCCGATACACTACAGCTTGCACTGGAACTGCACCAGGTCCATTGCACCACTAATGAAACAAAACTCCGGTGCGATCCGGTGCTGGGGCACCGGAATAAAAAAAAACATTACGGTGCAGTGGAGCTGCACCGGTGCGCGCACCGGAGAATAAAAAAAACGCATCAAAAAGGAGTCGATGAGTAGTGGAGCGTATGGGAACGGACCGCCGACCAGAATGCCGACAAATCCGGTGCATTGCGAACTGCAATTATTAAAAACAAATTCATTAATAAATTCACAAATTGCAAAAAACACAAGACATAATGAGGCAGTTACAAGGGTCTGAAATGTAGTATTTTTTATAAAGAAAATGATAGTACTCGATGAGCTGAGAACAATGGTGCCTTTGGTTTTTTCCCAAGTGTCCTGGTTTTTGAGATACACGCGTGCAAAGTTGTAAAAAATCGTGTGCGTAATGACGTCACTACACGGAATTCCCATTTAAAACAATGTATTATGGGCCAAAATCTCATCTCCGGAACAATGGGACTTAATTAGATACCAAAGGCATCTTTATTCTCAGCTCATTAAGTACTTTCATTTTCTTTTTAAAAAACGTAACATTTCAGACCCTTGCAACTGCCCCATTCAGGGGGGTGATCACGGAGGATCGTTTCGTTTCGGTATCGTTATCGTTATCGTTTGCATTAAATCAAATGGGCTTGCTTCTGCGCAACTCGATCGCGCAGGTGATCCCCTCCTCACCTCTTCCTACTTCAAACGATCGAGTAAACGACAGCCTCCAACTCATCGCTTCCTTTCGACCGTTTCAATCGTTACGAGAGGCTTAAAACGATTCGATCAGTTGAGCCACCCATAAGGTTACACGTAAACGATAACGATAACGAAAACGAAACGAAACGATCCTCCGTGATCACCCCCCAGTATTTACCGCCGTATCTTTTCACCATCGTGCACGATATTTCGCGGGATTAGCGCGGCTCATTCAAATAATCACGGCCTACAGTCATCACAGCTGACTTCATAAACAAATAAACAGTAAACACTGACGGCGCACTATGGTGCCAAATGCACATTTAACTACCATAAAGTCGAAAAATGAAGTAAAAAGAAAGTGAAATCTGACATTGCTGCGGCGTCTGTCTGCTCAAATTCTTAACTCTCAAAATCCTCAATTCCTCACAATAGGTTGTGAAAGGTACGGAAACATCGCTAATTGTGTCGAAAAATTATCAAAATAAAACAATAACACACAGAAGTTCCCATGGATGATGATTGAAGCTGGAATCATACTTGGAACTCCTATCCCGTGTGCTAATTTTTCGACACAAATATCGGTTTCGACGGTTTCCGTACCTTTCACAACCTATTGTGAGGAATTGAGGATTTTGAGACATAACAATTCGAACAGACGCCGTCAGCGTCAGTGTTTACTGTTTATTTGTTTATGAAGTCAGCTGTGACGACAGTCGGCCGTGCGTGCGATTATTTAAAAGTGCCGCGCTAACCCCACGAAATATCGTGCACTTGGTGAAAAGATACCGGGGGTGAATAGTGTCCAGTGTTTTTCGCAATATGTGCGTTTATTACTGAATTTTGTTGTTTTCTGATGCTGACAAGGTCATTCTTAAGACTTTTTACAAATGAAATGCCACTTCAAAACGCTCTAGCCTAGGTGTGTAACACAGACCCATTCCAAGTTTTTCTTCAAGGTTATAAATTAAAGAGGTATGCTCATCTGACTTCGCGCCACAAATTCAGTAGCGCGCAGTTCAAAATCACTGCAGGCAAAGTAGCCGACAAAAGCAGAAAACGTATATACTCTTCGCAGAAAGTATTGGGCTAAAGCAGAAAACAACCCAATGTTTTCCGCAAAGAGTATAAATTTTCTGCTTTTGTCGGCCATTTTGCCTGCAGAGATTTTGAACTGCGCGCTACTGAATTTGTGGCGCGAAGTCAGATGAGCATACCTCTTTCATCTATAACCTTGGTTTTTCCTCATTTCGGACCAGTTGCGTAGCGTGCAATTTGACAACGTTGTAATGTGTCCATTTAAACCCTTGTAAAAGGTCGAATGTGAAGGTGTTCATCGAACACCCAATAGTTCGATCTTTTTAATGGGTTTAAATGGACATATTACAACATTGCCAAAATGCACGGTACGCCACTGTTCCGGACTCCACAGTGGGAACCTCAAATTATTCCACCATCAGTGGAAAAGGCAAGCAGCCCTTTCTGTTCTATACGGTTCATTCCATTAGGTTCCTTGCATCAATGCATTCTCTGCGTCGCGTCGGTGACTAACGACCAAATCATTGATCGGACCGGAGACACATTCGAGGGAACCGGTTTTTTGTCAGGTCTGTTTGAACAGCCTCAGAAAGAAAAAAAAACAAACAGAGATGACAGCTCACGAAGCTAGATGCGAGGAATCAATTTGTATGTGGGACCCAAACGCAAGGCACGAGTCAAACATAAACAAACATTGACGGGTTCAGTGCATTGGCGTTGGAAAGGGGAGGGGGGATTCCACCGCGTGACTTTACAGAAATTCTGAAAAAAGAAATTATGATCAGCACAATGGTGACTCGTGTGATTTGGAAACCGTGTGTTTTGCCATTTAAACCTATCGTTCAACTGATCAAAGAAATGAGCTGTGCCTCTGACTAAAGTTATCTAGTTGAATTCTTAAGATCATCTTTAACTTGTTTAAAAAGCAAGAAAACCGTCGAAGTAAATGATTCGCTAACCCCGCCAAACCTCAATTTATAGCGAAAAAACTTGGGTTACTCGCCTAGATATTAAGGAAGGTGTGTATAGTTAATGGGGCTCTTGCGAACTTTTGCTACACGGGAATGAAGAGTTGATTCTTGCATAAAAACATGTAAAAATGAGGATGAGTACCCTAAAATATCACAAAATTCACTATCAGAATCGAACTTAATGGCGGTTCGACGCAGGTATCATGGGAGATTCCTATCTAAATTGAGACATACCTGTGTGTTTCCAAAGAGAAAGTGGCATATTAGATAGGAATCTCGCATGATACCTGCGTCGAACCGCCATTACGATCTTGCCATTTACGTATAGTTATGTAGGTTTATTACTGAATTTTAAACTTTCTCAGTGTGATTTTTGCTGGTTTTTACATCAGAATGGACTATACATTTGCTCTCAGCAAAAGTTTGCAAGAGCCCCAGTGTTACCTTTAAAGCATTTTTTTCCAAATTGGGAGACATCTTAATTGTTTGTGTTTTATCGCTTCAATTGTCTAAATATCAGGTTTCCGCACAAACTTTCATACTCAGCGGATCAAAATTAGTGTGTTGCAAGTGGTTTTGACAAAAAAAAAAAAAAAAAAAAAAAAAAAAAAAAATGCAATATTCGGAAAAGCCATGATTATTCATAACTGCCCTAGTTGCTTACAACAATTTTCACATGCTCGACTCTGATTTAAGTTTTTAAAAGAAAAATACTTGGTGAAAACTTCGCTCCGGAAGAGCAAGCTTCCTAGGAAATGAAATGGAGAAGTATAAAAAAAAAAAAAACACGCCAAGAGAGAGGGAGAGAGAAAAAAACGGATTAATCCTGATGAAGCAACCGCAGAGCATATGTTGTTTCACGAAAAAAAAATGTAGGAGTACTTAGAAGATAAAACAAACAAGAACATGCGTAGAGAAAAAACAAAATGATAAATATTGCTATGATGCAGAACCAAGTTTAAAAATTGATTGATTCACGAAAAAAAAACCCCAGAAAATTCTAATGAAGTTCCGAGAAAACGATTATTCCAAGATACATACCAAAAACATATATGAGACGTTCGCTGCTAATAATCTACAGAGAGAACACTGATACTGCGATAAGCAAGCTAAACACTTGCACTGAAATCCTGAAATAGAGTAGGCGGAGCAATCAAAAGGTACTCGAAAACGATACAATATAAAACAGATTATGTTACGATTCCTTCGAGAGGTTACGAAAAAAGAACACTTGCATTTGAAAAATGATCACTGATTAGATTAAAACAAAACCAAAATACATAAAAAAACTCATTCAATTCATGGCACATTCACTGTAGATATAACGGCTGAAGACGATGAAATTCACACGAGAATTAAAGGCCGCATGCTCAACGATTTTGAGAGGTAAAAGCGCGAGAAGGTGGACTCATCATGTCCCTGACGCGGGCCGGAGGAAACTGAGGCCAAAATCTGTCGCTTCTTGGGATGTGTTGTTTTCTTGAGAGTGTCCCGGCGAGGCGAGGCGAGGAAGGGAGGGGGAGGGGTGCAGAGAACTACACGAGAGGAACCGAACGCTCCTTCCCGAACTCAAAACGAGCGTAAAAAAAAAAAAAAAAAAAAAAACCACGCTTAAAAAAAAAAATGGGGAAAAGGAATCCAGACAATGTCTACACGCAGGTGAGTTTAGCCGGTTAGCGGCGCAGACGAGAGGAATTTAATAATGCGCATGCGCAGTTGCAGATAAGAATTTATTTGGTCCATTATATCCTTTGAGTTTGAGTCGACTGACATGACAGTAGTGCGTTAGTAAACTTGAACTTCACCCAATAATACAGGGTGTCGGTGTCACAGACCTTACCATCTTACAGGCGTGCAAATTGGCAACGTTTCTTTTTTCCCCTTTAAACACATTAGAAAGGTCGAAACATCTGGTCATCGCCGATGACCGAAGCATTCGATTCTTTCAGTGAGTTTAAATGGAGAAAGTACATCGTTGTCAAATTTCACGCCTCGCTGCTGCTTACCATACTACTATGGTCTAAGCTCGAAAAAAAAAGTGGTCAGAAATCAATGAAAAATAAGTGAGCATCCAAAACGACATAAGTACCTATAATGTTTCCGCGACATTCACCCATCCAATCAGTGTTAATTTTACTAATTTTTAGTGTTTTAGAATAACTCTCCGCCTGTAACACTTCATCGTCGCTCTCCTACGTATTTTGAGACGCTGATTTTAAAAAGTCTATCAGTTTTCATTAAATTGACCAAAATTTTACGTAAATAAATTCCAGTTTACGTGTTTCTCGCGAACAATTCGAAACGATGGAAGAAGTGTGAGTTTTGAGTGAAAACTGAGACCGAATTTGAAATCGGCGGGTCAAATCGCATGGAATAGCACGCAGTGGGGAATGAAAGAGGTATCTTATGATGGAAAAACCAAAACCTTGGTTTCACGTTCATGGCAGCCGGACACACTGTGTCGTTGAAGCGTAAAAAATTGTGAATAGTAGTCATCAAAAATCATCGACCTTGATTTAGAACTTTCTAGTGACACTTCTAGGTTTGCTTTACTTGCAAAAAGTGTTTTCTAAGATTAAAATTGGTATTGTATAAGTTTCAGACAATGTCTAAATTCAGGTGAGTTTAGCCGATTTGAACGCAGTCGCAGATGATAAGTTTTCACTAGGGCTATTAGATGCTTTGGGTCGACTAACAACAGTGTGATCGTAAACTTGAACTGCACCCAATAAATACTTATTTGATCACGCCTTTTCTCCCGGCAGCTTCGCGTTCAATATGGCGCTGTATCTCATCCATTTAAACTCACGTAAAATGTCGATTCGGGAGTCGCGCCGGAAAGAAAAACATCGAAACAAAGGCAAAAGAAAAACAAAATTAAAGTCTGTGTAAAATCACTCCCAAACAAAAAAAGGTGGATCCAGATTCCACGGCCATGCCTCTCTCTCTCTCTGTCTCTCTGTCTCTCTCTGTCTCTCTCTCTCTCTCTCTCTCTCTCTCTCTCTCTCTCTCCTCTCTCTCTCTCTCTCTCTTCTCTCGTCTCTCTCTCTCTCTCTCTCTTCTCTCTCTCTCTCTCCTCTCTCTCTCTCTTCTTCTCTCTCTCTCTCTCTCTCTCTCTCTCTCTCTCTCTCTCTCTCTCTCTCTCTCTCTCTCTCTCTCTCTCTCTCTCTCTCTCTCTCTCTCTCTCTCTCTCTCTCTCTCTCTCTCTCTCTCTCTCTCTCATTTCAATCCAATGGATAGGATGGATAGCGCCACTAGCGCTGCCCAAAAAGTCAAAATTTTTTGGCTTCAATAGGGCAGTTGCAAGGGTATGAAATGTTGCGTTTCCTATAAAGAAAATGAAAGTACTTGATGAGCTGAGGACAAAGATGCCTTTGGTTTCTAATTACGTCCCATTGTTCCGAAGATGCAATTTTGGCCAAAATAAATTGTTTTAAATGGGAATTCCGCGTAGTGACGTCACTACGCCCGCACCAATTTTTCAAAATTTACACGTGTGTTTCTCCAAAACTAGGACACTTAGGAAAAAACAAAAGGCACCATTGATCTCAGCTCATCAAATACTATTATTTTCTTTATAAAAAACACACAATTTCAGACCCTTGCAACTGCCCCATTGATTAATTCGCGCCAAAAATACAAATTTGAGGAACGTCAGCAGCACCTGCAAACATCCCTCAGGAAGATATATCCTGCAAGTTTCAATCTGAAATACTCATATTTAAAGCTGAAAATTATTAAATACCAAAATTCTTATAATCCTCGAGAAATGCGAGTGAGGCGGGTAGACATACTATCACCTGGGACCAAATAATGTTAGGTCCTGAGCATTGAATTGCGTGCATCTTGCGTGCGGTTTCGACCAATCAGAGAGCTTACGCACGGTCATGTGACCGTGCGTAAGTTACGCTTGGGACCGAACACTATTTGGTCCCAGGAATCACTAACAATAAGCTTCTGGCGAAATTAATTTAATAATTATTGAGGAGTACTTCGTAAAAAGGGTGAATAGCGAAATTTTTAGTTTTGAGAAAAACGCATTTTGAAATTAAAACCGGCCGCATATCTCAAAAAATCAATTAAACATAGTTTAAAAAAACTAATAATATTCTAAAGAATCAACTGGAGAGAATATTTGGTGAACATTACAGGAGTCTATAACTGATCTATTTATAAGAATAATTTTTGTAAAAAAGCTTAGTCCCCTTTTACCGGCGTATAATTTTTTTTTTTTTTTTTTTTTTTTTTTTTTTTTTTTTTAAATGGGAAATCCGAATTACAAACCTGAATTCCTGGTGTGCTTTTAACCGCTGACATGGCCCAGGGCTAGGGTGATTCTTATTTTTCAAAAATGAGTATTTTTGGTGCGAACGGTCGATTTTTTGTTCTTTGTGGTCTAAAAAATCGACCCATAACAAGCATTTTGAAAAAAATTGACTCTAAGTGGCCCTCATCGGCAAAAAGGGCGTAAGTACCAAATATGAATTTTTGGGTGTTTTAATAGTCAATTATGGTGTAAAATAGCCACTTTTGGTTCTCCTAGAACTGAAATTTTCATTATTTTTGGTTTATCTGCAGTCCTAATGCCACAAAAGTCCATTTTAAGATATGCGTAAAATGCTCTCGCCGCGCTTTAGTCCAGGCAATGGGTGATTATTGGAAGAACAAATTCCCATCAAAGGTTTTTTGAGCTTAATCGCTTCGTCTTGGTGTCAGTAATGACTACCTAAAAGTCCCCATGCCTAGGTGATATGCTAAATTCAGTGGAGGGGGGGGGGGGGGGAAGGGCCCAAAATCGATTATTTCGATATATATCGAAAACGATGCAAGATATCAAAAAATCGATGCATGTTTTTGTTTCTGAGGTAATTTCCAACAAGAAAGGTCTTTTGTGTTTTTACGCTCTGACGACGTCTAAGCTCTCAAAAACACGCTTAAAGTTTTCGGCGATTTTCAGGAAAATTGATATACCTATACCCCGTGGCAACGCTCATTTAACGCAACGTTATTTTTAATGATTTCCATCGCCTTACCGCATAGCATTTAGAGTGCTCCGATTTTTATAAAATTAGGTAACCGGGGGGTTTTTTAGGTCGCTGATTTCATTTTTGGAGTCCAAATTTCCTTAAAACGTGATTCAGACAAGCTTTTTGAGCTTTTATCTAAAAAGCTGTATTTTGTGATAAAAGCTCAAAAAGCTTGTCTGAATCACGTTTTAAGGAAATTTGGACTCCAAAAATGAAATCAGCGACCTAAAAAACCCCCCGGTTACCTAATTTTATAAAAATCGGAGCACTCTAAATGCTATGCGGTAAGGCGATGGAAATCATTAAAAATAACGTTGCGTTAAATGAGCGTTGCCACGGGGTATAGGTATATCAATTTTCCTGAAAATCGCCGAAAACTTTAAGCGTGTTTTTGAGAGCTTAGACGTCGTCAGAGCGTAAAAACACAAAAGACCTTTCTTGTTGGAAATTACCTCAGAAACAAAAAACATGCATCGATTTTTTTGATATCTTGCATCGTTTTCGATATATATCGAAATAATCGATTTTGGGGCCCTTCCCCCCCCCCCCCCACTGAATTTAGCATATCACCTAGGCATGGGGACTTTTAGGTAGTCATTACTGACACCAAGACGAAGCGATTAAGCTCAAAAAACCTTTGATGGGAATTTGTTCTTCCAATAATCACCCATTGCCTGGACTAAAGCGCGGCGAGAGCATTTTACGCATATCTTAAAATGGACTTTTGTGGCATTAGGACTGCAGATAAACCAAAAATAATGAAAATTTCAGCTCTAGGAGAACCAAAAGTGGCTATTTTACACCATAATTGACTATTAAAACACCCAAAAATTCATATTTGGTACTTACGCCCTTTTTGCCGATGAGGGGCCACTTAGAGTCAATTTTTTTCAAAATGCTTGTTATGGGTCGATTTTTTAGACCACAAAGAACAAAAAATCGACCATTCGCACCAAAAATACTCATTTTTGAAAAATAAGAATCACCCTACCCAGGGCTCTCAAAATGTCCCCCTCCGCTCTTCCGGGGCACCGCCAATGTTACTTTACATGGGAAAACGGCCTTACGAGCAAACCAGTCTTACTGGTGGGCTTTTAACCGCTGACAAGGCGCAGGGCTCTCCAAACGTCCTCTCTGCTCTTCCGGGGCACCACCAATGTAATTTTAAATGGGAAAACAGACTTACGAGCAGACCTGTCTTTTTGGTGGGCTTTTCATCGCTGACAAGGCGCAGGGCTCTCAAAACGTCCCCTCTGCTCTTCCGAGACAACGCCAATGTGATTTTGAATGGGAAAACAGACTTACGAGCAGACCTGTCCTTTTGGTGGGTTTTTAACCGCTGACAAGGCGCAGGGCTCTCAGAACGTCCCCTCTGCTCTTCCGGGGCACCGCCAATGTAATTTTAAATGGGAAAACAGACTTACGAGCAGACCTGTCCTTTTGGTGGGCTTTTAACCGCTGGCAAGGCGCAGGGCTCTCAGAACGTCCCCTCTGCTCTTCCGGGGCACCGCCAATGTAATTTTAAATGGGAAAACAGACTTACGAGCAGACCTGTCTTTTTGGTGGGCTTATAATGGCTGACAAGGCGCAGGGCTCTCAAAACGTCCCCTCTGCTCTTCCGAGGCACCGCCAATGTAATTTTAAATGGGAAAACAGACTTACGAGCAGACCTGTCCTTTTGGTGGGCTTTTAACCGCTGACAAGGCGCAGGGCTCTCAAAACGTCCCCTCTGCTCTTCCGGGGCACCGCCAATGTAATTTTAAATGGGGAAACAGACTTACGAGCAGACCTGTCTTTTTGGTGGACTTTAAATCGCTGACAAGGCGCAGGGCTCTCAAAACGTCCCCTCTGCTCTTCCGGGGAACCACCAATGTAATTTTAAATGGGGAAACAGACTTACGAGCAGACCTGTCTTTTTGGTGGACTTTAAATCGCTGACAAGGCGCAGGGCTCTCAAAACGTCCCCTCTGCTCTTCCGGGGCACCACCAATGTAATTTTAAATGGGAGAACAGACTTACAAGCAGACCTGTCCTTTTGGTGGGCTTTTAACCGCTGACAAGGCGCAGGGCTCTCAAAACGTCCCCTCTGCTCTTCCGGGGAACCACCAATGTAATTTTAAATGGGAAAACAGACTTACGAGCAGACCTGTCTTTTTGGTGGGCTTTAAATCGCTGACAAGGCGCAGGGCTCTTAAAACGTCCCCTCTGCTCTTCCGGGGCACCACCAATGTAATTTTAAATGGGAAAACAGACTTACGAGCAGACCTGTCCTTTTGGTGGGCTTTTAACCGCTGACAAGGCGCAGGGCTCTCAAAACGTCGCCTCTGCTCTTCCGAGGCACCGCCAATGTAATTTTAAATGGGAAAACAGACTTACGAGCAGACCTGTCCTTTTGGTGGGCTTTTAACCGCTGACAAGGCGCAGGACTCTCAAAACGTCCCCTCTGCTCTTCCGGGGCACCGCCAATGTAATTTTAAATGGGGAAACAGACTTACGAGCAGACCTGTCTTTTTGGTGGACTTTAAATCGCTGACAAGGCGCAGGGCTCTTAAAACGTCCCCTCTGCTCTTCCGGGGCACCACGAATGTAATTTTAAATGGGAAAACAGACTTACGAGCAGATCTGTCCTTTTGGTGGGCTTTTAACCGCTGACAAGGCGCAGGGCTCTCAAAACGTCGCCTCTGCTCTTCCGAGGCACCGCCAATGTAATTTTAAATGGGAAAACAGACTTACGAGCAGACCTGTCCTTTTGGTGGGCTTTTAACCGCTGACAAGGCGCAGGGCTCTCAAAACGTCCCCTCTGCTCTTCCGGGGCACCGCCAATGTAATTTTAAATGGAAAAACAGACTTACGAGCAGACCTGTCTTTTTGATGGGCTTTAAATCGCTGACAAGGCGCAGGGCTCTTAAAACGTCCCCTCTGCTCTTCCGGGGCACCACCAATGTAATTTTAAATGGGAAAACAGACTTACGAGCAGACCTGTCCTTTTGGTGGGCTTTTAATAGCTGATAAGGCGCAGGGCTCTTAAAACGTCCCCTCTCACCCCTGTGCTCTTCCGGAACAACGCCAATGTTATTTTAAACTGAATCGAGAAAATTTTATTTTTTTACCTCGATTGCAGGGAAGTGAGGCAAATGAGTAAGCTAATTAGCTTTTACCTTCGAATATACCACTACATTCAAAAAAGAAGTACTACATTTACCTTATATATGAAAGAGGAGAAAATTCTCTATAAGAAGAGGTGGAGACGGTAAGAATCAGAAAAAATCCTAAATCTTACCTATAGTGTACCCCCTTAGACGCATTTCTGGAGTTTGCAAGTCAATTTTGAGACTATTAGATGCGTTCAATGTGAATTTCACGCAATTTTGCGTAAGAATAGACCCTCCATATGACGCTGTAGCAAAAGTTTGTGACAGACCCAATGGCGTACGCAGGAATTAGTGTCTCTCGCTCTTTTCCCGTTTGAGTGTGTGTACTAGAAAAGGAAAGAGGTAGGGGCTGAAGACACGTTCGAGCCCCTGTTTCCGCCCTTTTCTTTCTCACGTGTTCAAATGGGGAAAGAGAGAGAAAGACAAATTCCTGTGTAAGTTATTGAACAGACCCATCGATCATCGCACGAGCCACGGCTGTAGCCAATCGAAGAAGACTCAGATTACATCCGCTTCTGTTTCCTGCTTTTCGTTAGGCGGAAAATACAGACGAAATCTATAAAGCCCCTCCCCCTACTCCACCTATTGATCCACTGGCGGATCCATAGGATTCGCCTTCTCTTTCTCGGGCCATTTGAATGCATGGGTTAGCAAAGGATAGAAGAGAGAGCGAATGTCACGTGACTGCCCCCAGTTTTTCCTTTTCTAACAGACGCGATCAAATAGGAATAAAGAGAGAGGGAACGATTCCTGGATCCGCTATAGTGTATTGATCCGCCTTGAGCGTCCTTTTTTCCTATAAGACTACGCGGGTGTGAATTGAGATTTGAGTGGCGAGCAAAATACAAATGACGATGCGTAGCGCCGCGATAAATTAAGAGTTCAAAAGAGTTACTTTTGGCACGGTAATTATTATTTATGGAAATTCGGACAATTCTGACGCTTCGTTTCTGACGACGAAGACAATGACAATTAGTGTTGCCAGACTGAAAAAAAGCTTAAATACAGGCATGATTAAGCGGTCGTCAGTAGCGCACCGAGAGTTTCTTCATCTCTCTCTTTTCTCCATTAAGAAACGTATGTTAGACAAGGATGGACAAGGGGATAAAACCCCCTCCTTCTGTCCTTTTCCTACTCATACATTCAAATGGGAAATGAGAGAGATGGAAGATATCCTGGTTCCGCCAGTGGCGGTCGTTAGTATTGATTATATGGTGACGCTGACGTTGATCTCACTGACGCAACTGTGGAAAAAAAGACGTCATGATATATTTCTGAATAGAGAAAGTTTGCAATCCCTCGTTGCGCTGTAGACTGTGTATAGTCCCACGCACCCACACCCACAATAATACCTATACACAGTCGAGAAAATTGCTTGTTTTTCTACGGTCTCTCGCGAAATCCGGGTTGAAGACTTGAAAAGAGTGTGAGTTCGCAAAACATCGATGTCTCAAGGCCAAATGTACTATCGACGAATTAAAGATTGTCGCGAGATTTTCACGAGCTAAGTTTCGCCTTCAAGGTTCTGGTTCGGCCACTCTTCATACTCCTCTTACCTTGCAGGTGAGATGCCAGTGCGGGTGAGGCGGGAAAGCCGTTGCAGATCAGTCCCACACTCACACCCATTACTGAAAATTAGTGAAAATCTCGCGACAATCTTTAATTCGTCGATAGGTCTTACTTATCGCTATTGTGACGCAGATGATGTTGCCTATGAGTCCGTGAGTAGTGGCGGCTCGTGAAATTTGGCAACAGTGTTTTTCCTCCATTTGATTGAATGTAAAACAATCGAATGCTGGTGAAGCGCTGCTCCACTATCGAATCGATTGTTTTACGTAGAATCAAATGGAGGGAAAACAATTTGGTCAAATTGCACGAGCCGCCACTGCCATGGGGTGAGAAGAAAGGTAGATGACGAGTATCGATATGGCTGGAGTTTTCCTATCGATTACAAGCAATCAATGGGTCTGTTGCGTACTTTTGGTACAACAATATGGCACCTTGATTCTGATGTTAAATTCCACGAAAATAACGATGCGCTGATTAAAACTTTTAAAATCCACTCATTACATTAGGAGAGCACTTCTGCATATTTCGAACAGCCCACGCTATACACTGTACATTATGTGCAAAGAATTTTAACCCTTTGACTGCTGAGTTAGGAATGCAGGTACTGTCAGGGTGTGAATGGAAAACCGTGCAAATTTACGAATTGTTACGTTTTTTGTTTAATTTTTTTTTTTTTTTTTTTTTTTTTTTTTTTTTTTTTTTTTAAATTTTTTTTAAGAGTTTTGAGGAATCCAGTCACGATTGCGAGTATACTCGTCCGCAGCTCTAAGAGAAGAGGTTTCTCCGCCGCGAGTATACTCGTCCGTAGCAGTTAAAGGGTTAATCGTGCGGATGAACCTCTACAAAAAATCTGGTTTTGTGAAATGAGGCAAGGATCGAAAACTTCATCTCAACCTCAATGGAAAATGGAAGTTGGCGGACGAATGACAATGACAATGACTTTTACCAACAACGTTTTTACCTGCGGGCCAATCATATACTTCATCGTTAAACCGATCGTTAAGACTGTGTATGAGTGATTCTATTGGTCGAATATTGTAAAACTTAGCCGTTGCTATGGTAACCATCGTTATAGTGTCCGTTTTTTAAGGGGAGAAAGAGGTCGTATGTTAAACAATGTAAAATATGCTTCACTTCTGGTGCACTTTTCTCAGGAACCATTTGACCTACAAGGCTGCAATTTTGCTCGAAGTTGTGTAGGAGTGTTGACTATAAGTGGGACTAGGATTTTAAAAATTCATTGAAAACTTTTTTTCGTTAAAAGTTTGGTTGATTTTTTTCACTATTTTTTTGAGCTTTGAATGTCTATAAAAAAAGCAAAGGAGCCACACAGAATATCCTAGTTCCACTTATAGAGCTTTTTCTGAGGAAAATTTTAAAATAAAGTTTATGAAAATATCATTACTAGTTCCTGAGAAAAGTGCAGCAAAAGGTAAAAAAACCAGGTTTTCCAGGATCGCAAAAAGAAAAAACTAAAAATCAGCTGACCTGATAAAGACTCTTCATTTTCAAAAATTCATAAAAAATTGATTTTTTGTTTTTCTAAACTATACATTAGTATATCATTTTAAAGCTGAGAACGTCCTCTTCCAAATAAAATTAAAAACAAAAAACCCACTTTTTTCCCCATTTGGGACCTCCTTCTCCCCTTAAAGGTTACTCATGAATAACCTTTATAATGTTGAGTATAAATGCAATGAAGGCAATCTTAATATCTCCATAGCAACGCCTCACTAAATATTTATTATTGTTAAAATATTTTTTTCTTAACCTATTACACTCTTGCCTCTCACTTCAATCTTTTATTTAGTCATCTTATTTATCAGGGTTATGGGCCCAGACCCGCGTGAAACATTAAAGTAAATTATTAATTATTTTGATTCGGTGTTCGGAGTTTAATTCGGTGAAGGAAATATGGAGGTGGAAAGAGGAAAAGTGCCACAGTTTGACGGTACAAATTGGGACAACTGGCGCTTTCGGATTCTCTCTGTGCTGGCAGAAAAAGACTTAGAGGCATACGTCATGCAATCCTTGGAACAATTTATGGAATCTTTAGACAAGGATGCGACGGAAAGGCAGACTACCAGTGGAACTCTCGCGTCATTGAAGGAAACTGTTAAAAAAAATGACCGAAAATGTAAGGCAATACTTATTCAATATGTAAGTGATTCTCATTTAGAATACATAAAAGACAAAAAAACTGCTTATGAGATGTTCAATGCATTAAAGGAAGTATTTGAAAAAACAGGCACTCGCAATCAGCTATTTTACAAAAAAAAATTGCTGGCATTAAAGTTTGATGGATCAACCTCTTTACAAACTCATTTCTTAGCCTTTGATAGATTGGTCAGAGACTTGAAAAATGCTGGTGGTACTATGACTGAAAGTGATATGGTGTGCCACTTGTTGCTTACTTTACCTGAAAATTATGACAACCTAGTGACAGCAATTGAAACCATTAATGATGAGAAATTAAGTATCAATTTTGTAAAAACAAGGTTGCTAGACGAGGAGCTTAAACAAAAAGGAACATCAAGTTTTGATACCTGTGAATCTAAAAATGTTGCGTTCTACGGTAATTCTGGAAACTACTTTAAATTTCAATGTCATCATTGTGGACGTCGCGGTCACAAACGAGACGCTTGCCGACTATTACAAGGTAAAAATTTTCAAAAAGAGCGTCATTTTCAGAACAATTGGCAGAAAAAACAAAATGCTAATGTGTGTTTTGAAGAATTCTCTGACATTCTTTCCGAAGAATCAAATTCGGATGATGATGAAATTGCTTTTCTATCCGACACACTGCAAAACCCTCACGTTTCTTCAAAATGGTTTTTAGATTCTGGTTGCTCAGACCATATGGTTACTGATATAACTTACCTCACAGATGTTAAATCTTTAGAACAGCCAATTAAAGTGTCTATAGCAAATAAAGGTGGCTACATGATTGCAACGAAAAGTGGAAACCTGCTAACTTTTTGTCACACAAACGGTCAAATGCAAAAAATTCGTATTACTGACATTCTAGTCGTTCCACATTTACGGTACAATTTACTCTCCGTGCGGAGAATTGTACAAGCAGGCTTTCAAGTACTATTTAAAGGAAGTGTTGTAGAAATCAAGAAAAAATCACAATTACTTGCTACCGGTCATCTTGTGGGAAAATTGTATCAAATGGACTTTATCATGCCCGATTACGCCAACATGACTGAAACCACGCGCGCGCAATCCAACTTAGATCTTTGGCATAAAAGATTCGGTCACATTTGTAACGCAAATTTGTTTAAATTATTTCACAAAAATATGGTGGAAAATTTAACTTTGTCCTCCTCTGATTGCACTTCTGATTTAAAAACGCCATGTGAAGGGTGCATGAGTGGCAAACAAGTCCAACAGCCTTTCAAAACCGTCAAAAAAAAAATCATCAAGGCCCCTTGAACTTGTCCACACGGATATTTGTGGACCCTTATCTCCACTAACGTGGGATGGAGCTAGATATTTCATCACCTTTATTGATGACTTCACTCATTTCACTCACGTTTACCTACTATCTCACAAAAGCCAAGCAAATGAAAAGTTCCAAGAATTTTATGCAATCGTTACTGCAAAATTTAATGTGAAACTTTCTCGCCTTAGACTTGATAATGGGGGTGAGTATCGTTCCCGTCTGTTTTTACATTTTTGCAAGAAAAATGGCATTGATCTTGAGTGGACGATCCCAGATACTCCACAGCAGAATGGAATAGCAGAGAGAATGAATCGCTCACTGCTTGAAAAAGCAAGATGTATGATCAACAATGCGCAAATAAATACTATGTTTTGGGGAGAAGCCATTTTGACAGCTTGTTTCCTATTGAATCGAAGCCCTACTTCAAGTCTTCAAGAACCAATCACCCCTGCTGAAATGTGGTATAAATATAAACCAAATGTCGCACATTTAAAAGTGTTTGGCTGCACAGCGTATACTTTGGTACCTGCCCGAAAGAGGACAAAACTAAGTTCCAAAAGCAAAAAGTGTATTTTCGTAGGCTATGCCAAAAATGGATATAGATTGTGGGACATTGACACTAAACGAGTAATAACATCCCGTAATGTCAGATTTGACGAGACCACTGTTAAGCATGAATTTCTTCCATCCACAAGTCCCTACTACGAAAAAGAAAACGAAGAAGAAGAAAATAAGGAAGAAAACCAACAAACAAGGGTACAAACAGAAGAGAATGAAGAAGTAACAAAAAAGGCAGAAGAAGAACACATAGAAGACATGTCAAAAAAAAAAAATACTGAAGAAGACAAGCAAGACACTCAAGAACTTGCAGAGCCTCGTAGATCATCCAGAATTACAAGAGCTCCTGATTGGTATTCTGATTCTAACTATTCAGCAGTTGTCTTAAGCGTTGAAAATTTAGGAGTTGACGATGAGCCTAAAACCTTCAAACAGGCAATGGAATCTCCAAATCACAAGAAATGGATGGCAGCAATGATGGATGAATATCAATCTCTAGCCAAAAATTGCACATGGGTTTTGGTACAACCGCCTCCGAACAAAAATATTATAGGCTGTAAGTGGGTTTTTAAACAAAAGAAAAATGCTGAAGGTGCCGTTACTCGTTTCAAAGCTAGGTTAGTGGCAAAGGGATACAGTCAAATAGAAGGAGAAGATTTCAATGAAACGTTTGCACCAGTCGCAAAACTTGAAACCGTAAGAATCATTTTAGCTCTATCAAACCAATATAATTTCCATCTCGCACAACTCGATGTCAAAACAGCTTTTCTTAATGGGTTTATTGACGAAGAATTATTCATGCACCAACCAGAAGGCTTTTCTGACAAACATAACCCAGAATACGTTTGTAAACTCAAAAAATCTCTGTATGGCTTAAAACAAGCACCTCGTAAATGGAACGAGAGGTTCAACAATTTCCTATTAAAAATTAAATTTCTTCGATCAACGAATGATTACTGCTTATACATTAAAATTAATGAAAACTCAAGAATCTTTCTTGTTGTTTTCGTCGATGATATAATTCTTGCATCTAACTCCACTGACGAAATTGAAGATCTAAAATCAAAATTAAAAACAGAGTTCGAAATGGAAGATCTTGGGGATTTAAAATATTTTCTAGGAATATCTGTCGAAAGAAATAAGGAGTGCGGCACTTTGAAACTCGATCAAAAGGGCTACATCCAAAAACTTCTGACAGCTTTCAGCATGGAAGACAGTAATGACGCAACCACACCCATGGAAGTGAATCTACGTTTGCAAAAAGAAGGACAGTCCAGTCAAAATATTCCCTACAGACAATTAGTAGGAAGTCTAATGTATCTGATGCTGGCAACAAGACCGGACATTTGTTTCCCACTTAATTACTTGAGTCAATTCCAAAATTGTTACAGTGAAGAGCACTGGATACATCTCAAACGTATTTTGAAGTACTTAAAATGTACACTGAATCTTCAACTGACTTTCTCAAATAGTGACAATGGTCTTCTTAAAGGATACGCTGATGCGGACTGGGCGAACGATGTGTCTGACCGAAAATCAGTCACGGGATACATTTTCAAACTATTTGACAACACTGTCTCTTGGTGCACGCGGAAGCAACAATGTGTAACGCTTAGTTCTACAGAGGCAGAGTATGTTGCCTTGAGCAGCGCAGTTTGTGAAGCACTGTGGTTACGGAAACTTCTGAATGATCTGCATATTGAACTTCTAATAACTCCTATTTTTGAAGATAACATCTCCTGTATCAATATCGCAAAAGACCCTGTCTACCATAAACGCAGCAAGCACATAGATGTGAAGTTCCACCACATACGTGAAAACATTGAAAAGAAACTAATCAATTTACAGTACATAAAAACCGAACAGCAACAGGCAGATATTCTCACAAAATCCTTGCCGAAGCAAAAGTTTCAATTTTTGAGGGCTGAACTTAAATTGTTGTAAGCAAAAAATTGTAGTAGGAATGTTAAGATTGAAGGGGGGTGTTGAGTATAAATGCAATGAAGGCAATCTTAATATCTCCATAGCAACGCCTCACTAAATATTTATTATTGTTAAAATATTTTTTTCTTAACCTATTACACTCTTGCCTCTCACTTCAATCTTTTATTTAGTCATCTTATTTATCATATAAAACGAGACTCTTAACGATGGTTACCAAAGCAACATCCAAGTTTTACAATTTTCGACCAATAGCATCACTCGTAGACAGTTTTACTCGATCGGTTTAACGATGAAGTAAATGATCGCCCCGCTGACCAGAAATGTCTGCTCCTTTGATCTGACAACGTGAAAAGTGACGATATATTGACGGTACGTCGCGGTCGGAAGTAAAGCTAAGTCAAGTGCGGCGACATTGCATGGCAGTCCGTTGAGAGTGAGTTGGAGCTGGTATTCAAAGCCAAAGCAATCCGCGTCCATCTTCATTTCTGCTAATCAGGAAATCAGCGCGCTCGCGTATTCATCTTGCATCAACAACCGATTGGGATTCGTGGATCGCGCCTACGACTGCCCACGAGGCACGAGAGGAGTCAAACCTATCCTATACTTGCTCCTAAATAGTTTACTCTTATACCGTTGCACGTTACATGTTAAGTTCAGTAGCGCAGCGTGCAATTTGACAACGTTGCATTTTTTTCTATTTGAACCCGTGTAAAAGGTCGAATTCGAGGGTGTTCACCCAACACCCAATAGTTCGATATTCTTAATACGTTTGAATGGGGAAAGCACAACATTGTCAAATGCACGCTACGCCTGGTTAACGGAAACTCTGTCGGATTTTGAAGCAAATTCATTTCGAGTCCGCCATGATGGGATACAGGATGTTTACATCTGGATTCGCGCGCGAAAAAAAAAAAAAAAAAAAAAAAATAGGACAGGATCCGCGAAATATTCATTCTGAAATATCAGTAGAATAAAAAAGAGGCCGGAAAATAAGATTTCTCTCCAGAATTAACAGAAATAAATGAGTTTCAACACAAATCAACCACGTCCGCCATGTTGGGATATAGGACCACAGCGTTGCCTTTTGGTGCCGTTAAATTCCAAACTTGCTTCCATTGGCTCTTATAGGAGTTTCCGTTGTGGTTGTATTATTCTGTGGCCTTAGCAAAAACGAGGAGCTCGGACCGAAAATCTAGCTAAAGTCGAAACCACAGATTAACACAATCAGAATGGAAACTGCCATATGAGCCAATGGAAACAAGTTTTCGAATTTCCAACACGAGTTGACAACGTCGAGTCTCTGCGTTTATAGATTTTAAAAATGGCGGTCGTGTTTTTCGTGGTTATCATGAGCGTCTTCTTTTATTCACCGGTGGTTTCACCAGTGGCGTCGCATGCAATTTGGCAACAATGTATTCTATCCATTTAAACTCATGCAAAGATCGAATTCAGGGAGTGCAAAGTGCACAAGGAAAATTCGATACATTTAATGAGTTTAAATGGAGCAGTTGCATTATTGCCAGATGGCACGCGACGCCAATGAGTAGTGGCGTACACAGGATTTTTCTTGGGAGGGGCTCGCACTGATGAGCCTTTGACTGAAAATTGATCCTCCCCTTCCCCTCCACCCCCCAAAAAACGGACTCTGGGGGGGGACTTTAGCCCCCTTAGCCCCCCCCCCCCGCGTAAACCACTGCCAATGAGTTTCACCGGTATCTGTTATAGCATGTTCTAGAGGTAAAAATAAGAATATTTAGCTCTTATAAACTTGTGCCCGCTAATGTCACTCTTTCGAGCAAATGCCCCAAAATGAATGGTTTTTTGTTTAATTCTTTGTTTGTATTTCCTTTTTTAACAGCGTCTACAATTACATATACGTACGAACTTATTTGAAAATCAATGACTCAATTTATTTTTCGTGGAGAATCCGTTATGACCGTGAGAAATTCAGAAAACACGACTGACAGTACCTTTTTAGGTAGTCTCGTATCTCCAACGGAACAAGTTTTAAGGAACGGACATAAAACTAAAAAAAACAATAACTAGAATCAGATGAAAAGCACTTAAATAGATTTCAAAATTCAAACCACTTGCATTTGTTTGATAAGACATGCTGCTGTAGGCGAGATAACTGCTGAACATAGTGCAGAAAAAACCATCGGTGAGTGGCAGTGAGTATGCAACCCGCCACTCTGCGCTACCTCTTCGGGTCGGCTGCCACAGTGAAAGCGCTGACTTATCCACATCGTGCAGCAATTATCTCGCTTAAAACGCGTCGAGTCGGAAAAACGCAGGAGACAAAACAACTTTCTGAGAGTTTTTTTCATCTGATTACAGTTTTTATTTTACAAATTATTCGTCCGTTACTTAAAATTCGTGCCGTAAAAGGTACACTTTTTATTTAAAATTTGATTGCATTACGTTTGAGATAAACAGTATCAATATATGTTTTCTCGGTGAATACTTTAAAAATAATTTGCAGGGAATACCCCGACAACTCTTTCTCACATCAAACTTAATATGGGGGGGCATACCCCCTCATATTTTACGGGGGAAACCCCCAGACCACCTTTAATATTGTAGGGGAGACCCCCAGTTCCCCTTAAGAGGTTAATTTACAATGGGCTGGTTGCAGAATGTTTTTGGACATTTTAATCAAAATTCAAAGAGCTATATTTGAAATATTCCATTTTCCCCTTTGATTTTAATGAAAACCTTTTATCCTTCATTTCTTTCTTAAAATTTAAAATTTCGAAAAAACAAAAAAAGACCCTCTGAGGAATGTTAAAAGCAACTTCTCTGCAATATTTGGATGTACGTGGGTCGTGGACCATTGGTTCAAAAATTATGCCGGGTTACAGACAGAGACAGACATCTGCGTCATCACAATATTTGCGTACTTTTTTTAAAATTTAAAATTTCTGGTTGAAATTAAGGAACGTATTAAGAAATTGGGGTAAAAAGAAATTCCTTTTAGAATAATGAGAATTCTTATTCATTATCAACGAGAATTATCATTGGTCCAATTGAACGTTCTGACGATTCAGAAGAATCACCAGAATGAACCGTTGGATCAGTCAGAATTCTTATTATTTTAAAAGGAATTCCTTTCTACCCCATTATTAATAATTCGTTCCGTAATTTCAACCAGAAATTTTTCTCCGTGTACAATTTTCAATTTTTTCGAATTTCATCTGATTCAAAAAAGGAAGCAGACAATTCTTATCTCCCTCCTTTAATGAGACATGCTAATTAGGTAATTCTGAGGAACAAGAATATTATGCTGAGACACAGGCACGTAGCCATGCCCTCCAACACTGCAGCTAAGTACAACGTGTACATAATTAAATGCGAACTCAATGAGCTTCGAAAAAGCATGCATTGAAAATGAAGAGCCTTAGAACGATGAGATTAGACAATTGGTCGTTTAATTAATCTAATTTGAATCTGTTTGTATTTGTCCTGTCTCAAAAACAGCATTTAGAAACATGAAAATGAAATGTGCAACGATTAAATTAAACGAAAGAAATGAGATGTGACACACAGAAAAAACGGAAAAAACACTTTGGTAGCGCTGACAAAACCTTTGGTAGAAAAATAACCCAGCAAAAGACTTTAGTTGGGCCAACCAAATTTTTTATTCACCCAGCAAAATCTCTTTAGTTAAGCGTAGAGAACCTTTGGTTGGCTCAACTAAAGTCTTTTGCTGGGTCATTTTTCTACCAAAGGTTTTGTCAGCGCTACCAAAGCGTTTGTTCTGTTTTTTCTGTGCAAATGCTACATAATTTTTCAATTGGATTGGACATATTAAAAAAAAAAAAAAAAAAAAATATTCCACTTGGAGGTGTTTTACATAGGTAAGTAGTACTTACATAGTTCCATACACATACTTACCCACTTCGCACTTACTTTCTTTTTCATCATCGAGATGTAATAAAGTTCCGTAGAGAGATCTTTCTTGGTAAACCTCATTAAGCTTTATGAAATGTTTTGGAGACAAAAGTTCTTATTCAAAGGAGTTGCTGTTTTGTTTCGGAGGGAATCGATGTCTTTTTGCTTACCTCCGATGACACACCCGGGGGGGGGAGGGGGGGAGGGATTCAGTTTTCCCTCCGTGGGAAAACGTGGGTCTGTTGCGTACTTTTGCGACATCATTATTACTCAATGTTTCTAACGTAAAATTCGGCGAAAATAACGATGTGCATGTTAAAAACTTTCAAAATCCACTCATTAACTCAGAAAATACCTTCCATTTCAAACAACCCGTGCTACACTAGACACTACATCACCGACTTATAACTACATAGATGGAACCATCTTGTTTATGTAAACATGACCAGAACTTACAAACATTTGAATGTTTCGATTAGATGCGTACATTTCTTATATTATTTTGTAATCTTTGATAAACCGAAAAAACCAGACAGCAATTTCAGCCAATAGTTCATGTATTTAGAAAGGAATTCCATCATTTTGTAGTTACGATGTTGTTTTGAAATTGGAGTGATTTCCTGAGTTAATGAGTGGATTTTGAACGTTTTTAATGGGCGCATCATTATTTTCGCCAAATTTTACATAAGAATCAAGGTTCTATATTGTTGTAGCAAAAATTTGCAACAGACCCATTCGCATTTTTCTATAACTTCAAATAGATAAAATAATACGCTGCAGCATAACATTTTGCCGGAGGACTCAAGATCCAGATAAGCGTTTGGTTTGGTGAGGCTGAAATTTTTCAATGTGCCAACATGGAAACTTTGAATTGGCCACGGTGACTTTGAACCCCGACAAGGTTAACTCGCTGTCACCATCCGAGTGATTTCCTATTCAGTTTGCAAAACGGTGAAGGTACATTGCTTTACAAGAGTAAGGAGCGCGCATAATCATGGTCCAATTATTTCACTCTTCATTCGATGTGTTCCCAGCACTTGTACAGAGAACCTCGCCCGACTGTAAAGATTCGCGGTCAAACAGACGTCTACATATTTTTTTTTTTTTTTTTTTTTTTTTCCACACGCAGCGAAAAGTGCCTAGTTGATAAAAACTGCCACTTCTTTAATGCCGAGAGCCCTGGACCTGGGTGCTCGCACAGTTTTGTATTGGCTGGAGGCGTTGAAAAACGGAAAAAAAAAAAACTGTAGGGAACACCCTACGAACTCTTTCTCCCTCTATTTTTATCAGGGGGGCCCCCAGACCCCCCTTAAGAATTCTGGGGGAGAACCCCAGACCCCCCTTTAGTATTCTGGGGGAGACCGAGACCCCCAGACCCCCCTTTATAATATTTAAATTTTTCTCTTTTTTGACCCATTTTCCCATTGATTTTAATGGAAATAATTTTTCATCCATAACTAACCTAAAAATTAAAATTTTAAAAAAACAAAAAAAAGTCCCTCTGAGGAATGTTACAAGCAACATCTCTGCAAAATTTGGATGCATATGGATCAGTGGTTCAAAAGTTATGCTGGGTTTCACGTTCATGACTACAGACAGACAGACAGACAGACGCTACAGAAATTGTGTGCATTTACTCCTCCCTACCACATATGGTTAAGAAATATTGGAATATCATGGATGGATGTTTTTTAGGGTAGTATTAGGCATGATAAGAGCCAATTATTTTATAATTATCATGATTGACTTAGTCGCAGCGGGCCAAGTATCGAAACAAAATGCATCAAAAATCTCTGCGCCTTTACAATACTTTCTCAATTTGTCTAATTTCATTAGAGTGAGAAAGAAAAAAAAAAAAAAAAAAAAAAAAAAAAAAAAAAAAAAAAAGATAGTTTTGGAAAAACGCCACTGTGCTCGGAAACCGCTTTTTTTACATTGTCAAAAACAACGTCTGGTTTTCAATCTGAATCCCGTGATATTTCAACATACACGCCAGCGATAACCTACACAGGAGACGAACAACGGAAACAATTTCCTGTAAAAATATTTCCTCTTTCTTCAGGGACTTCACACGCGCCAACACGCGCCATCTACTAATTCCTTCTAGAACCTTGTTTATACGCATTTTTTACGCATTTTTGGATTGGTGGAAGCAGTGGCGGAGCCAGAAAATTTTTCTGGACGGGGGGAGGGGGCACGCCTGTGAAATTTTGAAATGTGAAGCGTCGCGTCGGTGGAAGCAATTTTGGGCATTTTCTTTGGAAAAAAGGGTAAAATTTGAGGCTTCTGGGGGGGGGGGGATGTGCCCCCTCGTGGATCCGCCACTGGGTGGATGTGTTTATTTCTATGGGATGATCGACTTAGGGCCGAATCGAGTTGACTCAGACAAATCGACTTGACTCCCCCCTCCCCATTCCTCCCATAAGTCGCAGTGTATCAAGTTGATTCGATTCGTCCAAGTCGACTCGATCGTTCGTGATCGGATTCCAAGGGGCATGGACGGAGACAGGGATTTGCCCTTCTCTCTCTCTCTCTCTCTCTCTCTCTCTCTCTCTCTCTCTCTCTCTCTCTCTCTCTCTCTCTCTCTCTCTCTCACTCTCTCTTCTTCCCCCTTCCCTTCTCCTGGGTTGCGTAGCCATTTTCATTTTTGCTACTTTCTAATTGTTATTTTTTATTTATTTATTTATTTATTTATTTATTTATTTATTTATTTATTTCCTTGTTTTTTTATTTATTTTTTCCTAATTTACTTATCTATTTACATTTAATTTAATTTTTCTTTCATTTGTATTTTTGTATCTTTCATAGTTTTTTACTGTATTTTACCATTGTTTTAATTTGTTTATTGTTTTTACTTAAGGTTAAGTGGTAGAAAGGGCCTTGTGGCCCTAACTTTGCCTTTTTTTATTTCATTTTACCTATTTTTGTTCTCTTATTTTTTTAATAATAAAGCGGTCTCTCTCTCTCTCTCTCTCTCTCTCTCTCTCTCTCTCTCTCTCTCTCTCTCTCTCTCTCTCTACTTCCATTTGAACACATGAGTTGGAAAAGGATAGCAAACGGGGTCATCGTATGACTTTAGCCCCTATCTCCATCCTTTTCTGACGTAATTATTCAAATGGGACGACCTTCAACCTTCTAGATGACGCCATTCTCGATACGACGGAGATTTCTCGACTCGATGAGCTTTACCCGATGAGTATAAAAACTATGAGGGTCGTGTCAAAAGTAAGTATCATGTTTTTTTTTTTTTAAAAAAAAAAATCTATTAATGCTGAAATAAGTCGGTAAAAAGGTTTCGATGCGCAAAATCCTCAGCTTTTCAATGGTTTTTTTTTTTATTTTTGATATCTTCAAAATTAAAAAAATGGCGGCGGTTTTTCTGAGACAACCTACCGTTGTCGCGTGCCCAAAATTTTACGCACTTGGATTAATCGTTATTCAGACAAGAAAAATGGATTGTGTTGAAGAGAGCAAAAAGAACATAAACATAATAAAAAATTCTACTTAAAAAGCGTCTAACCTTATTTTTCGACGTAGTCTCTGCCTCTTTTAAGACACTTTTGGTAGCGCGGCACCAACTTTCTTATTCCTGTGGAGAAAAATTCATTTTCTTGATTTTTAATCCAAGTGTCGACCGCGTTTACCCCTTCCGCATTACTCGCGAAACTTTTACCACCGAGGTCAAGCTTTAGACGCGGGAAAAGATGAAAGTCACTAGGTGCGAGGTCCGGAGAATAGGGGGGCTGGGGAAAAATCTCCCATTTAAATGTCTGTAACAATGATTGCGTGGTTCCGGCAGTGTGAGGGCGTGCGTTATCGTAACATTACAGTAGCGTAACATTTTGGGCACGCGACAACGGTAGTTTGTCTCAGAAAAACCGCCGCCATTTTTTTAATTTTGAAGATATCAAAAATCCAAAAAAACCATTGAAAAGCTGAGGATTTTGCGCATCGAAACCTTTTTACGGACTTATTTCAGCATTAATAGATTTTTTTATAAAAAAACATGATACTTACTTTTGACACGACCCTCGTATCACAGCAATTTTCATAGGTTGCCAAAGTGTTTACATACCGTAGAATTTTTTTTTGCGTGACCTTGCGATCGAGTCGATGAGGTCCGTTCACACGCTTATTATTGACTCGATACGATGCGATGGTTTACAATCCACCTGAGTTCCCTTAAAAATAAACACAAGGAGCTTGTAACATTCTTTCCCTGGAGAAAATGGTCCGCACGTCAATAAACAATTTCCCATACAGTATGGATACAATATGAATATGCCTGAATCCATCAATGGATCTGTATGGATATCAACACTCATATCTATAAAAATCCAGGAATTCGATATCCATACCTACATATAAAGGAAATTTACCTGTACGAGCATGCGACAAACAATATACGATCCTACATATACAGGGTGTCCCAAAATTGATAGTAAATATTTTTACCACGTATTTTTGGGGCCAAAATAAGACTTTTTTTTCCTATGAACACGTGTCCGAAAATGCCCCCCCCCCTCGGAGCTACAGCCTCCCAAAGTTTTTAAAAAAAATCGGTTTTTCTTCGATTCTAGCAACGGATCTGCGTAAAAATGGATGAAAATTGGTTTCCAAGAGTAACTTTAGGCGTTCTTTTCGATTCCGTGGTCGAAAACTCCCGAAAGGGTCAAGAAGGGGGGTTTGAGGGGGGTTCAAATTTTAAATTGAATAATTTTTTAGTGCTCCGTAAGAAAATGAGAGAAGTAACAAAAGAATATGATGAAACAAAACAAGTTTTTCCATTTCGCAAACCATTTCCGAGAAAATCGTCCCTAAAGTTGGAGAAGTCGACCAAGAATTGACAAAATCAAAGAAAAGGCGTTTATCGGCCGACTTCTCCAACTTCAGGGACGATTTTCTCGGAAATGGTTTGCGAAATGGAAAAACTTGTAAAGACCAAAAATGCATATTTTTTTACGAACTTTTGAACAATGCTAATCGTTTTTGGGTTTAATGAAACCGAAAGCATGTTTTTACATAATTTGGCCAAAAAAAGTGAGAAAAATCAAGAAAAACCCCCGAAACCCCCCTCAAATTTTTGCACACAGCATTTTCACGGCCAAAATCGCCAAGAGCGCCTAAAATTACATCGGAATACCTATTTACGAGCATTCAGAACAATTCACGAGGGAGTTATGACAATTTTATTTTTCAATTTGTTTTTCGGAAACTTTGCAACACTGTAACTCGAAAAGACTACAATTTCGGACCCGTGTTTATAGGAAAAAAAAGTCTTATTTTGACCCCAAAAATACGTGGTTAAAATATTTTTTATGAATTTTGGGACACCCTGTATGTATATGTAAACATATATCCTACATACAGGGTGTTTTTTTTATCTCCCCCCCCTGGTTTTTTTTCTTGCTAATTGAGATAAAATGTTGCGGTTTGGACTATTCTTCATCATTTTGGCTGAATTTTCTTTTTTTGGGGTCGAAACCCCCCCAGCCCCTCTAGGGGGGCCCCCAGGGGGGCTATCTCAAAAATTTCAAATGGCAACCCCTATCTTGTGATACATCGCTCGAAAGAACATAAAATTCTAAGACTTTTGGCGCAAACCGGAAGTTGATATCGTTTTTCGTTTTCGATATATCGAATTTCAAAGTTCGATTTGGATCCATTTTCAAAAAATCATTACTCCACTTTGGAAAGTCGGAATTAAAAAAACAATGGGTCCAAAATACTCTAAAAAGCAAATACTTTTCAGATAACGAAATGATTTTGACATAAAATTAGTCCAAATTTGATTTTAGAGCCCCAAATTTTTTTTAAAAATTTTGCCCCTAAAAGGGGCTATCTTGAAAATTCCCTTCCACGACCCTTATTGAATGATACGTCCATCAAAAAAGCATAAAAAACTAAACATTTTGGCGCAATCCGGATATCGATATCGTTTTTCGTATTCGAGAAATCGAATTTTGAAGATAGGCGAAAATTGAATTTTTAATATTCGATATCTCGAATACGAAAAACGATATCGATATCCAGATTGCGCCAAATTGTTCAGTTTTTTATGCTTTTTTGATCGACGTATCATTCAATAAAGGCCGTGGAAGGGAATTTTCAAGATAGCCCCTTTTAGGGGCAAAATTTTTTAAAAAAATTTGGGGCTCTAAAATCAAATTTGGACAAATTTTATGTCAAAACCATTTCGTTATCTGAAAAGTACTTGCTTTTTAGAGTATTTTGGACCCATTGTTTTTTTAATTCCGACTTTCCAAAGTGGAGTAATGATTTTTTGAAAATGGATCCAAATCGAACTTTGAAATTCGATATATCGAAAACGAAAAACGATATCAACTTCCGGTTTGCGCCAAAAGTCTTAGAATTTTATGTTCTTTCGAGCGATGTATCACAAGATAGGGGTTGCCATTTGAAATTTTTGAGATAGCCCCCCTGGGGGCCCCCCTAGGGGGGCTGGGGGGGTTTCGACCCCAAAAAAAGAAAATTCAGCCAAAATGATGAAGAATAGTCCAAACCGCAACATTTTATCTCAATTAGCAAGAAAAAAAACCAGGGGGGGGGAGATAAAAAAAACACCCTGTATAAATATGGATCCATACTGTATCCGTCCTTTATTGCGGTCATGGACCCTATGGTCCATTTTTTATCAGGGTACGACCTACCTATAGTTCTATACCTAATTCATTTGTCACAGAAATACGTTAGCAATATTCGACGGCTAATGCAGCCGAGACATCGATGGCACTGTGGAAATTCAGCACGCTCACCCCGTCTCCGAACTGTCGAGTGAAGTTCTTCCGCGGGATCCTTGATCTTTAGTGGATGCAAGCTTGTATGCATAAGTCTGGGCTTCCTTTGTCAACTATAAAGGGGGAAAAAGCTGAGTAGGTATAGGTCAGATATTACTTAGCCTATATGAGATAGGCACTTCCTATCTCCGCCGTGTTGAAAAACCGTTGGCCGGGCTCCGTAAAAAACGCATGCAGAATGGCCCTTGATACAACGTGCACTACGCTGGTGGTAAACATTGTTGTTATTCATGTTCTTGGAAATGAGGTTAGATTCTCTGCAGCATCTAAATGTTTGTCACTTAATGGCTGATGGGATGATTAAAGTGACTTGGCTTTTCAGATTCACGTTCAAAATGCACTCAGAGCTCATTAAACTTCCCAAACACTTTATTAATCTTATTAATTTAGTTAGCGGCGTTGCCGTCAAACCTCGTTTCAAAGAACAACATTAGTAACAATGTTTACGGTCACCAGCGTACGACACATTGCATACTTCGTAGGAGTCGAACGACACTTTTGAATTGTTATGCCATATCTCTTAGGCTTAGTAATCTTTGGTATAGGTAATCAACCCAAAGACATTATAGTTGAAGAAGACTGGATACTAGGTACCGCCGAGAATTAATGTCGGTCATACTGACGTGGACGGGGAAAGAAAGCGAGGAGGTATGTACGTACAGTAGGGCAGCAGCGGCTCGTGCAATGTGGCAACAATGGATTTCCTCCATTAAAAACTGTGTAAAATAATCGATTACTTGGTGAGGCGTAGCGCCTCACCTAGTATTGATCTTTTTGCATACGTTTAAATGGTAAAAGTGCACGGTTGCCAGATTGCACGAGCCGCCACTGCAGTAGGGGACAAAAGAATATTAGTTGGTCGTAGATAAATCACATCATTTATGTGGTGTATGAGTAGGTGATTCCAGTTCAGAAACGTTCGCCCTTGAATCCAATACTATTTGATCCAGGGTTCACGAGTATTGCACAGATTCCATTTAAAATCTGATGTGTTCAATGAAATTGGTGAGCCTCGATATGTGAGATGTCATGTCGGATTGAAAATGTAAAGTTTCGGAAAGGCACAATAACGGCTTTTTTCAAAACACCCGAAAAATACGTATTACGCACGTTCAAATACAGCCGTTTCAGACAGCTTGTCTTCACACAAAAAATGCAGACTCAGTGGCGTAGCCAGGAATTTTTCTTGGGGGGGTCCGGGGTTCGAAAATTGTCATGGAGGGGTCCAAAGATACTAATTTGGTCTTTGTGTGAAAACGCAAAAAATGACCTTTTTTTAGGACAAATTTTGGTGTCATGGGGGGGGGGGGTCCAGACCCCCTGGACCCCCCCCCTGGCTACGCCACTGTGCAGACTCTTTTATTTGTAAGATTTTTATTTCCTGAAATTGACAAGGAAATCCAGTGGCGTCGCGTGCCATCTGGCAACAATGCAACTGCTCCATTTAAACTCATTAAATATATCGAATTTTCCTTGTGCACTGTGCACCCCCTGCATTCGATCTTTTTCATGAGTTTAAATGGATAGAATACATTGTTGCCATCTTGCACGCGACGCCACTGAGGAAACCGTTAAGGGTGCGATTGAAAACCCACTGCGTGAAAAAATGGAATCAACAACAATTGCTGAAACTACAAACGCATCTGGTAAATCAAAATTTCAAACAAAGTGCCGAATTCACAATGGAACTATCATTACAACGAGGCTCCTGTAGTGGTAATTGCATACGTTCAACGTTGAAGGGGCTTCTTCACTAACAATAAGTAGTCGAGGAAGTTCATTGAGATATGGCTGTCTGACGGGCTAACGGCGCCTTCAAATGGGAAGATAGGCAACTTTGATGGTTTGTGCTACGTAATGGTCGTGTAGCTGGATCTTTACCAGTTTTCTTCAAATATTGGTAATAAAGATGTCCATTTTTAAAATGAAAATTTCATCATAAAATTGTGATGAATTTCCGATGTAAAATATATTTTCAAATATTTATGCAAGTAAAACGACCAGACGAGTAAGAAACGGTTACCGCGTTACCCCGTTAACCCCCCCCCCCCCCCCCCCCCCCCAGAAAACCGTACTGACCAAACAGTTAGCATTTTCAATGAGTTAACACTAACCAATAGTAGCATATCTAGGATTGAAAAATTAAGAGACAAACAATTATGACAAACGAAAGAGGTACAGTTTTATTCATAACAAAAATAATAGAGTAAAAATTGAGAAAAAAAATCAAAAATCAAAATTGATGGAAAAAATTATACAAAGTTATTTACTTCTAAAATAAAAAAATAAAAAAACAACAAATTGTGAGAAGAAAATTTATTTCATTACTGCAACCGGTCAGGTATAAAGGGGCTGCAGCGGGCAGCTCACGGTACTAATTTTTATCACAAACAAGATATTGAGTTATTGTCAATGAGCAACACTCCCCAAAGTATAAATTCAAAATATTTCTAGGTAAAATGGCCGCGCATGGTTCATGTAGATTTTGAGGGGCAGCGGAAGTTAGATGAAAACAGGGAGCTGCTCTTGACATTATTTTTGGCATTTTCTTATTAATTTCTTCATTTATTTATACTATTCTATTTTAAAACTATGAGAAAAGAAAACTCATAACATAATCCAAACAGCTCTTAACAATAGCGACATCAATGCAAATTTTTTCAATAGATTGTCCTTAACTGGATTTCTAATAATAGTTGAGTATTTTGCTGAACAAATTTAGAATTTTAAAACAAAATCAGAATTATTCTATTAAGTTTATACATAGTTAGGTCACTCATGAAGAATGAAGAAAAAATCATTTTTAGATTGATGCCCATGAGGATTATGGGGTAGAAAAACTGAATGAACAGTGGTTGGCGTGAAAGTCTTGTAGGTCAAAGATCAAATTATTGATCCTTGAATTATTATTGTTACAAAGCATATTGGATGAGTATTGAGGGCTGTAACTTCAGGAATGCTACAGAACCATTTAAGTGAGGTCCTAAATCCAAGGCAGATCAGGAAACTTAATTTCTCTTTCTTTCTCCTTATTTGCATACATGCATCAGAGAAGACGAAGGATAAAGAGATCTGGTGTCACATGACTTTGAATTCTATCTCTCTCTTTTTCTAATTTCAGCATTTCTATGGGGAAAGAGAAAGAGGGAGAGAGAGAGAGAGAAAGACTTTCTGGATTTTTCCATCTCCGCTCAAAACGGGACTCGGAGGATACTGGGTGCAAAAGTCGAAAGATTTAGTTTGTTCTCTAAAAAATTTATTTTTATCATAAAATATTTGATATCCCTTCTCGAAAGAAGTTTGAAACAGCAGTAGAAAATTGATTAATCTCCATGTATGGCACTATAAAAAAGTGTAAAGCAAAGCACCTTCATTCCACCGGAACGCAAAAAGCTGTACAGGTAACAGACAAAATGACCTGAGTCACAGCTAACATCAAAGACAAGAAATGTCTAAAATCAAGCTGTTGATTGTTGTCAGTTGAAGTTAAAGCACCAGCAGCACTAATGTACTATCAAATGCAAAAGTTTTGGCAGTCGAAATTTGAGATAAGAGGCGAATCCTCGTCAGTGGCGCCATACGCTACGCCATGGCGTAGCGTGCGATTTGGCAACGTTGCAGTTCGTCCATTTAACCCATAGAAAAGATCGAAGTGTTGGGTGTTCGGTGAACACCTTCGCATTCGACTTTTTACGTGAGTTTAAATGAACAAAATACCATGTTGCCAAATTGCAGGCTACGCCACTGATCCTCGTGTAATCTAAGCAATCTTCTGCGCTTCGCGTACATTCAGGACAAAACTTTTCCGTTGGATAGTACCAAGACACTAGCCGTAAAATTACAAGAACATAAAATCTAAGGCATTTACGAACAAACATAATTAAAAGCAAAACTAAAGACCGGAAAACAACTGAACTTTTAATTTGAAAACATCCAGCTAGTCCAAGAGCTGGTAAAATATTATGTAAAAATTTAGGTATAGTTCGCTTCTTCCCAAGCGTATTGCACATAATTCATTTTTCAAGAGGCACTTAACATTTTTCAGCCAGGGCGAGAACAACGCCCACTGACTGGAGTCTTAGAATAAAGCCACAAAAAATGCCAAATTGATCGAAGCAATTCAATGTCCTTAAACAAAAGGTGATAGTTTTGCAAGAAACATTTAATTTTTACAAATTTTTCTTTAACTTCCGAACCAAGCTTCACAAAAGCGCCAATGCAAATCCACTTGGATTTTTTCATTGTGCCTAAAATATCCCTGCCCATAACTGTGGTGATGAGTGAACTTTCATGGCGTGTTTTCATCAATGTTCCGAAAAACTTCTTGCATTTTACAGAAAAATATCTAAACTAGTAGCAAATTGAGGAATGAACTTAATTAATTATTGTGATCTTAAATTTTCTGCGTTGCACTATTCTGGCGCAAGAAACGTTCCAAACTACTGAGGTGAGCAGCCATATCAAGATCGTAAGAAGGCTTTGACACTCATTTTGCAATGAAGGAAAAAAATTTAAAATAAAACCAATAATAGCAAAAATAGAAGGTTCCTGAATTTTCCTGCATTTAAGATTTTCGAGTATAAGTAAAAACTGAAATAACACTATCTCAGGAAAAATTTGTTTCTAATAACATTTAAACGAAATTAAGTTTTTGATATACTTAAAAAAAATCAAAAACATAGCCGAGTTTCTTTTTCCTTTAAAAAAAGCATTGCTTCAGTAAGTTGTAAAAGCTTGCTGAAAAATTTACTTTTTTTAACTTGCTGTAAATTCAAAATGCTCAAAACTTCTGGAGCATCACTACCCAAAGGACAATGCAAACTGTCAAAAACCTATAGGCAATTTGATGACTCATTGGCGTATCTTTTCATTTCAAAATTTTATAGCTATGGTTGACTTTTTTGAAGATACAGGATCTTCTAATAAGGACCAAGCAGTTGAAAATTCACAGATCTATCTGTCCATTCAAATTCCGATTGCTATTAACCTAGAAAATATTGGTTTTTCATTTTTCGAGGTCATGAAAATCTAGATATTCAAAGTTGCAGCAACCCGGAAGCAGTTTCCAAAACTTCCAAAATGAAAATGATCAATACTTCTCGGTGTTCCACTTTCCCCGATTTGCAGTCGCCAAGACTGAAACAGATTCCACGGGAGGGCTGGCAAACTGATCCATCGTTATCTCACAAGAGAGCATAAACACTAAACAGGTAGAAGTGACATCCATAACACGACTACCTTCGACAGGCAACAAAGTTACCAGGCCACTAATTCAACCTCACAATCCATCGCACATCAAAGATACAATGATGAACGAGGGTTGATTAAACTTTCAATGCATGTTACCAGTTTGATTTGAGTTTCACGTCATGCATGAGGCTGATTGTACTACACTGGGTGAATGAACTGGTTCATATAACTGATCTTGGCTACCAACAAGCGAAGAATTCTTTTGAGATCCGAAAATTGATTCATTTGATTTAAAGTCTACACTTCTATTTAAAGACGACCTTTTGGGTAAGGCTGTTAGATTTGATTTAGATATGCGCTTATTAATAGGAACAGGGTCGTTTTTATTGTTGAAAGTTGTTTCGATTCGGTTGATGATGTCTTGGATTCGATTTGAGCCGCTCTGATTGGCGAAATATAGGCCGGCTTTCTGGACATTGAAATCGGCATTTTCCTTGGATGAACGATCAGATTCATCACCATCACTAGAAACGTTTGATTCATTTGTACTCTCCGGTTTACCTTCTTCGTTCTTCCTTGCGTTACAGTCTCCTCCTTTATTGGACCCACATAAAATCCCGTTGATTAATTTATCCCGATCTGTTAGACCATTGATTTGCTGCCGTTGACCTGAAATCAGAGGAAACAGGTTCATAAGATGTTTGTTTTCATATTTAAAAAAAAAAAAAAAAAAAAAAAAAAAAAAGGAAACATTGATAAAATGGATTTACCTGAGACAAATTGAGACGGAGCACTACGCTAAAATACATAGGGAAGATTTGTTGCACACTGAATTTTCGGGGATTCAACAAAATAACAAGTAAAACAACAGTCAACACCTTCTGATATCGCATGGTGTTGAACGGTGACAGTCGGAATACACCGGGGGGGGGGGGAGTGAAGAGAAGGGTGCTCACCATTCAACACCATGCGACGTTGACTGTTGTTTTCTTTAATCCGCGAGAATTCCGGGTGCCTCTGCTGCAGCCAGTTAGCGCTCCGTCTCTATTTGTCTCTATGATTTACAGCAGATAAGTTTGGAAACTTTAGCTCAGGGCTGCCGTTTTGCGTATAATCAATAATGCCATTTTTTCAATTCACCGGTGATATCACCGGTTAAGAAAATATTACATATTTCAGCTCAGTGTATTACTGTAAAGAACTAAAATATTTGCATCTGTAATCTTTTCTCAACCGGTGGAGTCGTCGATGACTTTAAAAAAACTTGTGGATATTTTAATTAATTAACGGAATTTCCATCGATTGAGAAAAGATTACATAGATCAGAGTATTTTCGTGCAGTGTAGTCATACGCTGCATTGAACCGTGCAATCTTTTCTCAACCGGTGGAATCATCGATGAATAGAAAAATACCATTGATTAAACGCAAAACGGCAGATCTGCTTTAGCTGCATAGACTAATTTGTTGTTGTTGTTGTTGTTGTTGTTTGTTTTGTTTTGTTTTTTGTTTTTTTTTCTTTACGGAACGCAACTATAACCACAGTGAACTACAATGAAACACTTTCACTTTTTACTGCGTTTAGCCGCCATCGCGATTCGACAGTTCCATCGGAACGGAACGAAACACTAACCACTCTAACGAGTCGGATAAACGATCGCGGTTACTTGAGTTCCAATGTGAAATATAACCTTAACACTTTGAAATTTCTGAAAACCAAGCCCCAAGCTTCGTTTGCAGGGATCATTAGAAAAAAAAAAACGATTTCCTTTCCATTAGTTTTTTAATACTTTTAATAACGTTTTCTCATGATCAACACAATTTCAGTAAACAGTCTACCCTATGAGGAGTGAGAATAAAAACAAACAAAAACTAGTGAATTTACGATTCCTTCGGAAAAGAGTTATAGTGAAAGATAATTACCATCAACTATTATGTCATAAATTGCCTCTTGCTCGATTGGGATACTAGGTAGACTACTGCAGCTCAAAGGATGACTTCCACTCTGCCCTTTGATAGAGGATTCTAGCATATTATAATACATGTTGCTCTTCTTTTCACATTGAGAGCAATACCTATTTTCTTCTTCTATGTTATTGTAATAATTTTCATTTTTGATCTGCAACAAAATAAAAAACAAAATTGCTATGAATAAAAATTACAAAACAAAAAGCCGTATCGTGTAACAAAAAGCCGTATCATATACTTAACATCCAGTATCATTCATCAAGTAATAAATAAGATAATTTTAAGCGCACAAACAAATCAGGATAAGTTTGACGAAATCCATGAAAATCCCTCCTCATTAGCAGTACCACCCACAGCTCACATTAATTTATATTAGTTGCGCAGAAAAATAACACTTTCGAAGTTTACACGCGATATGTTTATTTGGAAGGAAGAAGTTTTCAAAAAGGGACCAACAAAGAAATGTAACCATCTAGAAAAAAAATAAAAAAATGATACGTTCATTTCAGGGCCTTGCAAGCTGAGCTTCAATGAGTTTTCCGTGTCATAAAAGTTGCGATCGGTCGAGCGTGTCTTTAACGGAGAAAAAACGCCTTCAAATGGGAAGGTATACCACCAGCCTGAGCCGAGCAGAAAACGTCGTAAAATAGCAGATGTATCCATATTCCAAACATTCCAAACGTCTTCTTCCAGGAGTCAATCGGGCTATTGGCAGATTGGCGGGGCGGCTCAGTAGAGGTCGTTTCAGAAGTGTAGACGCACTTATTGTTAGACTGATAAACTTTGATACTTGACAACATTATTCTTCATGTTACAAAGTGAAAATTTATACGATTATGAATTCAAGCGTTGGCTTTTCTATCATTGAGGAACGCTTAAAAATCAAATGTTTAAAAACGAAAGCAAGTTTTGTTTAGATTTGAATAATTAAAAAAATGAAAATTCGCCAAAGATTATGGTCCAAGTGCGCATTCACTTCTGAAACAAGCTTCAAAGTTGCGCTTTTGTATACTAGAACAAGCTTTTTGTAGAAAGATCGAACTAGAGTGTGTGTAGTGAATACTGAAGGTCCTCGAATTCGACTTCCTCCATGCATTTAAATTGACTCTGCTAGTTTACACGCTTTGCCACTGATTGAGTCACACACTTCCCTTGAACTTGTACCAGGGAGAGGGTTACATGGGTAATTTTGACTCAAAATAAAAAATAAACAAATAAAAAGATTAATTAAGTGAATAAGGAATACGTAAAGTGAATCAGAGACAAAAATAGACGGAGCACTAGCGGTTGCAGCCAGAGATTACTAAGCCTAAAGAGATATGGCATAACGATTCAAAAGTGTTATTCGACTCCTACGAAGTATGCAATGTGGCGTACGCTGGTGACCGTAAACATTGTTACTACTGTTGTTGTTTGAATGAGATTTGACAGCAACGCCACTAAGTAACTAAATTAATAAGATTAATAAAGTGTTTGGGAAGTTTAATGAGCTCTGAGTATATTTTGTACGTGAATCTGAAAATCTAAGTCACTTTAATCATCCCATCGGCCATTAAATGACAAACATTTAGATGCTGAAGAGAATCTAACCTCATTTCCGACAACATGAATAACAACAATGTTTTCGGTCACCAGCGTACTGCACGTTGTATCACGGCCATTCTGCAGGCGTTTTTTACGGAGCCCGGCCAACGGTTTTTTAACAAGGCGGAGATAGGAAGTGCCATATCTCTTAGGCTTAGTAATCTCTGGGTGCAGCAGAGGCACACTAAATTCTCGCAGATTCAACAAAACAACAGTCAACGTCGCCAGGTGTTGAATTTTGAGCACCCTCCTCTGCACCTCCTCCACCCCGTGTCTACTGAATGTCACCGTGCAACACCATGCGACATCAAAAGGTGTTGACTGTTGTTTTACATATTATTTTGTTGAATCCCCGATGGTGGAGCTGTTGCAAACTTTTGCTACAGGCTTATTAATATTTGATAATGGGGTAAAACCCTATAAAAATAACGATTAGCGCACTAAAAAATCACGAAATCCACTCCTAAACTCACAAAATGCTTTTGACCCTTTTAACCAGAACCTATTACAAACCCTTCTCACAAATTTTTTATCAATCTCAATAAATATAATGACTTTTTCTCGTTTAGTTTGATGTGCATAGTGATTTTTCTTAAAATACATTTAAAACCATGCACGCAAAAAAAAAAAAAAAAAACTACGGTGAAAATAACCATACGGATACCTGATTTTGGCACCTGCTAGATGTTATGGTAATGTTAACCAGAAGTATACTATGTTTTGACTAGGTACTTGGTGATGTTACCTGATTGCAAGTCGAATTTACTCAAAGTATCGGTAAATGTACCATACATCTGGTCAAGTTTACCATAACATCTAGCAGGTGCCAAAACCAGGTATCGATATGGTTATTTTCACTAATCTTTTTTTCCGTGTGTTAAAATGGTGGTGCAAATTTGTACCGTCAGGAGACAAAGAGTAAAACGCGAGACCGTAATGGCGGCAGGGACCGCGGTTTACATTGGGTTTCCCTATCTTCAATCAGCGCCATCTACACGAGGTGTTCTCGCAACACCACACAAGAAGAAGAAGAAGAAGAAGCAAACAATTGCCATTAGATTTGAGCGGCCTCGGCCGCCATTCCGGTCTCGCGTTTAAAAGCATTTTGTGAGTTAAGGAGTGGACTTTGTGATTTTTTAGTGCGCTAATCGTTATTTTAACAGGATTTTACCTCATTATCAACTATTAATAGGCCTGTAGCAAAAGTTTGCAACAGCTCCATTCAGTGAGCCTCGAATATTCCCTATGCACGGAAAAAAAAGATTAGTAAAAATAACCATACGAATACCTGATTATGGCACCTGCTAGATGTTATGGTAAACTTGACCAGAATTATGGTACATTTACCGATACTTTGAGTAAATTCGACACGCAATCAGGTAACATCACCTAGTACTTAGTCAAAACATAGTATACTTCTGGTTAACATTACCATAACATCTAGCAGGTGCCAAAAGCAGGTATCCATATGGTTATTTTCACCATAGGTTTTTTTTTTTCCCGTGTGTATTTAGCGTAGCGCTCTGTCTTTATTTGTCTCTGAAGTGAATAATACGCATTGATGTAATTTACCTGATTGCACGAACATGAGTCTTTCATGTTCTTTAGGTTCTCCTTCATAGTTTCATCGATGTAATGATAGAATGAATCGTCGCCCATGAACTCATACTGCTGTAAATAGGCAGAATTGAAATGGTCCCTGAGATTGCTCTTCTCAACCGGTCTGATCTTCGAGTCCGGTTCATCATAGATCTGCTCAAGACCAGAGCGAGTGACTGGTGTTGCCGGTAAAGACCTTTCGTTGAAGAAACATCCGTTGGAGCTTTGAGGCGTCGTTGGACTTTGAAGAGGAGTGGGTTGATTCCCGGCTTGGGATATGATTAGGATCCAAGTTTCCATCTCGGGCCAGTTACTTGCAGTGAACTAGAATCAAAACGAAAATGGGGATATATATTTTGAAACAAAAAAAGAAACCCTGCTCACTGACAGAAGGCGATTTTTAACGATCGAACATCATTCACCTTCGTATGATATTCGATGGATTTGCATTTTAATTTGATGATTATTCGATTGTTTCGTTGGTCTCACCGGAGACCGTTGAATTCCAAAAATTGGAAATTTCGAATTCACCTCCGGAGGTAGATTCGATTTTGAATTGTTGCAACCGGTGTCAGAAATCTCATCTTCTATCCTGTTTGACTCCTTTCGCCGCGATAATTTCGGAAACAACGAACTTTTCGAATAAAGTTTATTCTACAGACCATGCGGTGAAGTCATTTTCCTATGAGACAAACGTAATTTTAGCTTCAAAAACGCTAGTTTTATTGTTAAAAATGGTCATGATATTCAGAGCTGATTTAGAGGTTATCTTATGGAATAATATTGTCGCATTTTTCATTTTCACGAGAATATCATTCAGAAGTTCATTCTCGACTCTCAATGACTAGATTTTTCACCGATCAGCGGCATCAGTTAGCAATCATCAATTCTTTAAGTGAATGATACTCGATCGCTAAAATTTGCTTAGAGTTGGGCAAATGGGGGTGGTAATCGATTATTATACGATTACCGAGAGATCGAAATCGTCGTTATTTCGAAGGTAATCAGGGCTGATTTTTTACAAGCCACCCATCTTATTAGTTGCAGAAGAATTTGCTCTAATCGAAAAAATTTCAAAGTTGACTATATATCAGTGAAGAATACATTTAATTACCATCCAAAGGTTTGACAATTACCGATTACCCAGTCACCGTGTAATCGATTACACTCCTATTTGTCCAACACTGTTCACTGCCTTGTGTAGTGAAGGAACTTGTTTGTTTTGGTGGTAGTGGGATGCAATAACTGCAATGCACACAAAGTTGTCATTTTTCTGATAGTTGGCCGATTTTTCCCTTTTGACTTCATGTGAAAGTTGGTCATTTATAGGAAAATCTGGCAACAATGAATACACAACGCACAATACATGTATTGTGCGAAAGTTGTCATTTTTCTGATGGTTGGCCGATTTTTCCCTTTTGACTTCATGTGAAAGTTGGTCATTTATAGGAAAATCCGGCAACAATGAATACACAACGCACAATACATGGATTGTGCGAAAGTTGTCATTTTTCTGATAGTTGGCCGATTTTTCCCTTTTGACTTCATGTGGAAGTTGGTCATTTATAGGAAAATCCGGCAACAATGAATACACAACGCACAATACATGTATTGTGCGATTATATTCACTACCTCCAACGTTATTCCTCAGAAGTGAATCTACTGTGAGTTCCAAACACTTGTTGTCGACTTTAGTAGAAGTGAAGCCGCCGTATCTTCAAACAGGATCGGAACCGAACCATTGTCATACAAATTGTGTCTATGTATAGCACGCATACACTGAGAGAATTCTTCTTTTAATCCAAGGTATCATATTCGTTTATGTTAAAGAAACTGCTCAGTGAAATATTGACTTAGGGGAAATTCCTTTAAGCGGAGGATAATGTCTACTGCTACAAGTAATATATTCATTGTTGTGACAGTGATTCTCTTTCATGCAAACAGAACTTTACTTCGAGCAAGGAAAACCGTCACAAGTAAAGTTGTTTCCTTGTTTTTAAAGAAGTGATTTCTCTCAGTGTAATAGCCGGAACGCATCTTGATCGGGCTGGCAGTAAATTGCAGCAAAAATTCATTATTTATACTTTCGAAGTAACTCCGAGCGATTAGAAATGAACCGTTTGTTAAAAAAAAAACCAGGCAATACTGCCGATCTCATTGCAGAGTGAAGGAGTCGTTCATTCGAGAACGACTCATGAACATGAAATGAACGAAAGAACCGCTCAGATAGTGAACAGATTTACGTCGAATTATTGAGACCTTTTCCCAAATTTTCTTTTTGATCCTTGGATATTCTAATCTTTTGTGCGAAAAATTAACGGATTCATTCATTGATTTGATAATTCCATTAATTTCGAGACGATTGCATTTTGCGACAGGTGAAAAAGGAAATGAAATGAGCAAAACTGCGTGTATTTAAAAGCTTGTTGACCCAGTTTCTTGGTAGGTGCGATGTCCTTAACATTGAGGCATAAATGGTTGAACCGGGCGAATGAAAATGGGAACGCTTGGATGGTTATTCTAACATTAAGAGCGCGGAAGATAATCGCGCGTAAAATTCAAACACTTGGCGCGCGAGCAGTCGATAGTTCAGGTCGCCTCCGCCGCAATGAGCGTTTAGTACACTCTTGTCACCGATAGAGAACGCTGCAAGGTATCACATGTTACCTCTGACAGCGCAGTGCAGCGACTTGCATAGCTCATTTAGGAGTTCAACAACATAGCATTCTGATTATTTACTTTCATTGCTAGTCTCAACTCCCAATAAGTGTGAGTGTGTCAGATAGCAATAGTATCACCCACACACTCACTGATAAGTTGATGGTGAATTAATTTACAATTATACCTACGGCTTATATTCTCAAGCAATTTCGCTATTCAACAAAAAATCTATTAAAGAACTGCGCAAATGCCGACATTCTTAGATTTTTCGTTTTTCTTTGATGTCAATTTAAAATTCCAATAAAGTGACTATAGTGACACTATCCATCAGATATCAGATTGAAATCTGACAAAGTTTCGCGCGCCTGAACAAGAAAAACACTTTGGTGGCACTGAGTAGCGAGGCCTGACATTTGGCAACGACGCACCTTCTCCATTTACACTCACTGAAAAATCGAACGCTTCGACCTTTCTAATGGGTTTAAAGGGGGACAAACAAACGTTGCCAAATTGCACGCCTCGCCACTGGTGGCACTGACAAAACCGTTGGTAGAAAAATAACCCAGCAAAAGACCTTAGTTGAGCCAACCAAATGCACTTTCGTGCAAAAAAACACTTTTGTGCACTTTTGTGAGTCTATCCTCGAAGCTCTTGAAATTGGAAAGTAGCGCCTTGGTGGAATGAATCCTACTCGATGTAAAATAAAAAAGACAAAGCAAGAAGAACTATCAAAGATGCAAATTATTTTCGAGTTTTCACACGTCCTTCTAATACAGCGAATCAACAAACACGTGAGACGCACACGTTGGTTTGCGTAATTTTCGAACTCTTGAGTCTTGAGGTTAAACGTTGACATAACTGCACTGATGTTGATGTTAGTTAATTAGTGTATTTCAGACGCGGAGCGGGAAAAAGGGGGCCTTCGGCACGGCGCACATTGGAGCGAGTCAATGCGGGGAAAATCCAGACATTGCGCGGCGACTTTAACTGCGCATATCTTTGTTAGTCCGCAACGCTGAAGTTTGAAAGTGATTTTATTAGCTTTATTCTAAAATTTTCTTCAAGAATCACAATACGTAGTCAGTTTTTTTGACCGTAAAAACGTTCAAATTTGCTTTTTTTTTTTAGTCGAATACTACTAATCCGACCCCTCTCACTGAATCGCTTCACTGTGTTGCGGTTGTCTACACAAATTCTATGCTGACAATGGGCGACTGTGCAAATAAGAAGAGTAACTAACAATATAATTATGATAATTATTTTTGCATGTTTTAAAAAGCAACAAAAAGTAGTGCACACCGGAAAACAATAGCCGACACCAAGGTCCGAAATTGAGCGGCGAGTCAATTTCTTTTTCTACAACAACTTGAAAAGGCAAGAGTAAATGGTGCGACAAGCAAGGACCGTGTGAGTTTATTTTCTGCTTTTTGGCCAATTGTCTCTTTCTCTCTCTCTCTCTCTCTTAGCTCATTTGAAGGCATGTGTTAGAAAAGGATGTTTATAGGGGCTATCACGTGACTTCAGGGTTCTTTCTCTCCTTTTCTTACGCATGCGTTCAAATGGGCTAAGAGAGAGAAAGACAATATCCTGGAAATATCCAAAAGCAGATCCAGCAATCTGGCAACTGTGTATTATTCTCATTTGAATGCATTAGAAACAATCGAATGGTAAAAGGGCGATGGCCCCCTCAAGAATCGATTGTTTCTAATACGTTCAAATGGGATAAATTCATGGTTGCCAAATTGATGGATCCGCCCACCACCACGTCCGAGTGTACTCGTTTTTGTTACCGCAGATGTGCTTCACAACAATACAAATTTTAATTGACAGATGCTACTCTAAGTTGTTGTCATTTGCAAAACATTATTTTGAGGAGCGCCTTCAATTAGAAGGATAGGCAAAATTAACACCCAGGAATATTTATTTGCCCACTCAATTAAAGCGAGTAAGCTGAGATGTGTCTTCTTAGCCATCTAACGGTCAGATTAGTTTGAAAGAAAGCCACACTTCCCTTTATAAAGGGAAGGTAGTTAACTGTTCGTACTCGGGGTAGTTGGAATTGCCTGTACGATACATTGAAGGCGAAGTTATTTCAAAAGAACGCCACTCTTTCATTTATATACACGGAAAAAAAGATTAGTGAAAATAACCATACGGATACCTGATTTTGGTACCTGCTAGATGTTATGGTAAACTTGACCAGCAGTATGGTACATTTACCGAACCGATACTTTGAGTAAATTCGACATGCAATCAGGTAACATCACCTAGTACCTAGTCAAAACATAGTATACTTCTAGTAAACATTACCATAACATCTAGCAGGTGCCAAAATCAGGTATCCGTATGGTTATTTTCACCGTAGTTTTTTTCCGTGTAGGGAAGGTAGTTAACTGTTCGTACTCGGCGGAGTTGGAATTGCCTATACGATACATTGAAGGCGCCCGAAAATGCCTTATCTTGTATCCGGAATGACATGAAACAATGTGAAATAGACCAGAGGCGAAAAACGACTATACTCGGACTTGGCCCATAAATGATTACCCTGGTAGTAAAAAGAGATAATTACCTGATGAGTCTTTTTTCCAGGACACACGATCTCGAACGTGAAATCTTTCTTTGGACTAGCATTAGAGTTCTCCTTGATGGACACCGGCCTTGCAGTATATCCCAACAAATCGATGACCGTCTGAGGCCTTAGATCCTTCTCATTATTATAAATATACAACGAGTGTCCTAATACTCCAACCCAATACTTTTTCATCTTCTCGAAGGCTTTCAGGACCTTCTCCTTCCTCGAAAGGATCCCGTGTTTGATGGCGGAATATTTAAGAGCAGACGCTGATATGGAAACGACCTCTGCGTTTGGTGCAGCCCCGGTTCTCTCTGTGTCGGATTCTTGAGGCAAAGTCGAGGTCGAACTCGACAAACTCTCAGAATTGACTGAGCTTGAGACGCTGGCAGGGCCACCGCCACCGTTGAAAATGGTTTTTGGACTAGATTCGGAGGCATCGATGCACCTCGATTGCTGCTCCGAGACTCCACCGGTTCCACCGTTGAATTTGAATTTCTCCGCGCTCACAATCAGCTCTGGGCCAAGCACCGAATTCAAACTTTTCCGGTGAAGATTTTTCATCACATAATTGTCTTTGTTTATATTCAGTTCGTTGTAGAGTTCAGTCGATTTTAGATAAGAGATGTCGGACTTTCTTCGAGAGTTTTTTATGATGTCCTCGTGATTGAAGACCTCGTAGAATTCGTGAACGTCCTGGCCTATGTCGGCATTGAAACCTGCGAAAAAAACAACAAAGAAGACTTTAGAAATGTGAAACCATAATTCGGTGAGTTTATAGTGCTTGATCTATTGACGCTTTAGATTTTCGCCTTACCTGCAATACTTATCATAATGTCTGTGAGCATTTCAGGTGGCCGATCTTAGCCAAAATTTAAGGCGTCAACTGGTATTACTAAATGCGTTGACTATACGCGTTAGGAGAGGGGCTCATATCCATTATCTAATCTGATAATTTCTCTGTTCAGTTTTGAATGATGATAGTGCAAAGGAAATATTTCTATGGCTGTGCAAATTACAGTGTGCATTAATACTCCGTTTTTTGAAAGGCTATCTAAAAATAAGAATGTATCTTGGACATTTTCATCAATTTTCTTATAATTTTTCTAGAATGATTTTGTATGAAATCACCACTTCATTGCTTTGTACTGAAGTTCCATTCACAAACTGAATTTCGTCCCGAGATATACATTTTTTGTTTGTTTTTGTTTTTTTTTTTTTTAAAATAAATAACAAAAAGGCCTACATCAGCTGCAGTCAATTGGATGTTTTTCCATTCCATAACCTCGATAATTAGAGGTAACCGATGCGCTTTTGTTTAGAGAATCAATGGTACAATGAATTTAACGTTTCTGGATTATAGCCTTAACATTCTAACAAACGATTGCTGCCGAAGAAAAGACTTCGTCCTTTGCGACACAAGTAGTAAGTAAAACACCAGGCGGATCAAAAAGTACCACAAAAGACGGTTTAGTGATAACTTGGTGATGACGTCATCCGACGGTGAGCCCTCCAAACAAAGATAAACTGCCTCTCTTGCTCTCACGTAACCTTCATGTACTTAAGTACTGCTATCACGCACTCATTTCAAAAATCGTACACGGAGACATTTTTTGAGGCATTTTTTGAAACAAATGAATTCCTCGAGGTATTTTAATGCGAATTTGATGATAATATGTCGTAAAACAAGGCCGTGTACACAAATCTTGTAATTAGAAAGAGATGGATATACATGGGGGTCACGGGGGAATGAGCGAGATAGTTTGGAACGCTATACGCGAGTTTTGTCACAACCGATTGCGTCCGATGAGTGCATTGTTGTGGTTGTTGAGTGACCGTTGACTTCGCACTAAAACCGCGTCTATAATAGCGAAAATAGAAGACGTTGATGCTTACTTTTCTTTGAGCAGTTCATATCCAAATAAGAGGCGGGGGAAGATTCCCTGGTTGACAGTCTTTGTAAAAGTTCTTGCCTTTGCTTTTCCGACGCAGGCGATAATAGTTCCTGAGTTAGCGTTACTTTTAAAAACCGGCGCACATCTGGAACAAAAAGGAAGGAAAAACTATGTTTAGCGGGGGCGTAACAAACACAGATCAAACACAGAAGCGCAATAAAACACACATGATTCGTAGACATTGTATTGCGACTGCCAAAGGACACTGTGTGCCCTAGGCGGTCTATAGCTGAATTAATCAAAGCAATTTTCTTCCCGATCAATAACTTTTTCGTTTTTCAACACGTAATTTCAGAAAAAAAAATTGAAAATGTTTGCGAGATCTATCTGAATGTTCTAAAATGTTTAGAATCAGCTCAGGAATAAAATTGAGCACAAAAAATTAAAAAAAAAAAACTTGAGGAGGCAGGTGACTTTAATTCTACGATCAAAGCAACTGAGACAATTAAGTTTTATTCAAATTAGCTGCATTCTTTTTTCAGATGTGGAAAATTCTCGAGGAATTTTCTAAGGGAAAAAAATGTAGTAAAAAAGAGAAACCGGTTGGAGTTAGTGACAGCTAGAGCAGTGAAATTTCTATTCCTATAAAATATATCAATAGATATCTTATTGCTAAAGATAAACATTGTTAAATGCCTTAAAAAACAATCCAGGCACCGCGCTGCGATATTCAAAGTTTAGACGAACGATTTATGGTAAGAAGCGTGATTCTTGAAAATTTTGAGGAAATTCTGTAACTGTGACCATATTTTAACAGTGACGCTAGCACTCAGCAGTGATGAGCAAAAATCAGTTTTTGAAAAACCATGAAAAATTAACTAAAATTATTCGCATTTATTCTCATGTTATTCCTATCAGTAAATCAAAGTTTTAACAATATCAGTCATTTATCTTATGACAGATGAATATGCTAGCAGCGTCAAAACTTTGATATACTATTAAGAATCAGTGGCGAGGCGTGCAATTTGGCAACGTTTCTTTTTCCGGCCCTTTAAACACATTAGAAAGGTCGAAACATCTGGTCATTGCCTATGACCGAAGCATTAGATTCTTTCAGTATGAGTTTAAATGGAGAAATTACATTGTTGTCAAATTTCACGCCTCGCTACTGTTAGGAATAACATGAGAATAATGCGAATAATTTTAGTTAATTAATGCGGTTGCTGGAATAAGGGCCCATGCCGGCCATGCCCCATTAGTAAAAATCAAGTTTTGAGAAAGACACCTTTAAACTTTTCATTGCTAAAAAAAAAAAAAAAAAAAAAACAATACGTAATGATCCAACCATCTCCAAATTACTCCCCTGCCCTCAAAACTTTTTATAGGATGACTATATGAGGGTATGACAAATCGATTTACGCGTGTTCTCTGCAAAAAGGGCCCATACGCCTATGGGGCCTTATTATAGCTACCGCCTCAATTATTCATGGTTACTCAAAAAATGATTTTTGCCCATCACTGCATCAAAGTTTACTGGTAAAAGTAACAGACTCCGTGGTTCACACATCATCGTTGTGCTTCTGGTAATTGAATTTGGCAACAGTGTGTTTTCTCCATTTAAATTCACTAAAAAAGTCGAACACGGCGATGACCAGGCATTTCGACCTTTCTAATGTGTTTAAATGGGGGGGGAAAGGAACGTTGCCAAATCGCACGCCTCGCCACTGGAAAAGCGGTAAGATTTGGCAACATTGCAAGCCGCTACTGAAAGTTCATCATTCCTCATGGTAATCGGTTGTCATCGGCCATTTCGCTGGCCCTCGGGACCGAATAAGGCAAAATGATGTGTCTTCTGAGTGAGTGTGTGTGTGTGTTGCGTGTAAAGGGAGCTAGCGAGTGATGCGGGTTGCAGGGCAGGCAGGGGGCAGGGGCAAGGCGCAGGCGTCATGCAGTCATTTCAATTGACCCCGCTCAGGAGTCAGGAGAAGCTCTCGACCGATGCCTGCCGATGCGACTGTTGGCTGTTGCGAGAGATGAATTCCATCTTAATTTCTAGACGACTCTCATTAAACTTCCTGCGTCTCTTCTGCTCTTCCTTCGGTCACCAAGAGCTAGCTAATGTAGCTTGGGAATCTATAACGGACGACCGACGTTGCCACAAATTACTTCAGGTTCCTCGTCTAGTTCCTTCCGGTAATTTTTTTATGTGATTCAAGTGTAAGTATCGCTCACGCTCATGGTCAATTATCGTCAATATACTGGTGAGGCTGTTGAGTTGCATTGCATCGATAATTCGTTTAAATAAACCCAAGGTATATGGAGAACAGGTATGGACAACAGTAAAACTTCTTCCCCGAACTGTGTAAAAGACAAAAGCTTTATCTTCTAATTACATGTCTACGGAAAATATATAGACGGAAGAATTATTATAAATCGATACTTCAGTCGATGAGCATGAGCGTGATATTTTATCTATCGGTTCTTCAAACCTTGATTTTTCGCCTCGTAGCCAATCAGCCGAAAAACTAAGCAGATTTAACGCGCGATGAAATGAAACGCCCACGATCTTAGAACAATGCACTCAAATAAAAGCGATGAGAGACACGACGGTGCACAGTGATGGTCTGTGATCAATCAGAAATGGCCAGAAGTCAGTGGGGAAAAAATTCTTCAAAACTCATCTTTTTCGACCATTTAAGCTCAAATTAAATTTTTTCAGGTACATTTCTAGGTTTAAATTACTCATTAAAAGTGTTCTCTGCGATTAAAATTGGTGTGGAAAGTTATTAATGAAAAAAAAAAAAAAAAAACGGGGTGAAAAATTTACTTTCTGATTTTTGGCCTCAGTAGCGAGGCGTGACATTTGGCAACAATGTATTTTCTCCATTTAAATTTACCAAAAAAGGTCGAACGCTTCAGTCATCGGCGATGACCAGGCATGTCGACCTTTCTAATGTGTTTAAATGGGAAGAAAGAACGTTGCCAAATCACACTCATCGTCACTGTTTGGCCTCTTTTTGACGATTTCAGACCACATTGCGGCGATGCCAAGACGAAAGGAAATGAGCTAAATGCCATCCTTCCGGTCACAAGCCATCACAATCAGTCACACTCAGAGTAGACACTGTATCAGACAGCGAAGCATGATCACTGAAAAAAACACTCGCTAAAACAGCTTTCAAGCATTAAATTCATAGATTTAATACATTTTTAGTTTTTTTTTTCAAATAATAATCAAAAGAAGATCGATTGGGAATGTCGTTCATTGTCATGTTAAATAACTAGTTTAAAAATTTGATGAATAGAAAAATTGCATTGCATTGGATTAGAGCAAAATTACTTTCATAAACTGTTTTAGTAGAGCGATATATCGCATCGATTGTCGCCCGGAGGCAGGGCCTCTGCCTCTGGTTCCAAACAAACTCTAGGTCAGTGTAATTTCCCCATAAGCAGATTTTTGAACGGAAATGTTCACTATTAAACCAAGAAATTAATGCAGCCTTTTTGCAATTATGAATTTTACGTCCTTGAATATGACTGGTTCCTTGACTAAAATTGCCAAAATCAATAAGATATTACAGTTTGTAGGTTAAAATCGTCTAGAATCCCGCTAATTCCACAACAAAAACAATAACATTTGGGTGAATTCAACCTCCAAACGCATCGTTTAATCTGCAATATCTTGTTCATTTTGGCAGTTTTAGTTTTGGAACCAGGCAAAGTGAAGCATTTTCAAGGACGTAGAATTCATAATCGCAACAAGGTCGTATTAACTATTTGATTTATAGCCTAAATTTCCGTTCAAAAATGCGCTTGTAGGGAAAATGCATTGAATCAGAGTTAGTTTGGAGTCATAGGTCCTCCGACGGCGATCGATACGATATATCGCTCTACTAAAACAGTCTATCGAAATTACTCCGATGGCGATATCGCAGTAGTAACACTCGTTAGTTGAAAACCAGTGACGAAGCGTGCAATCCGGCAACGTTTCAGTTCGTCCATTTCAACTCATGGAAAATATCGAAGTATTGGGCGATCGGTGAACACCATCGCATTCGACCTTTTACATGGGTTTAAATGGGCACAAGGCACCGTTGCCAAATTGCACGCTACGCCACTGCTCATCACGACTTGGCGTGATCGCGAGTTCGATAGATGAATAAGAAAAATAAATCAATCGGGTACTTGTCGTGAGTTTAAATGGACACAATGCAACGTTGCTAAATTGCAAGCTACGCCACTGATGAAACCCCTGCTTAAGCCTCAGTAATATAATCACAGAATAATACAATCAGAACGGAAACTCCCATAAGAGCCAATGGAGGCAAGTTTGGAATTTAACGGCACCAATAGGCAACGCTGTGGTCCTATATCCCAACATGGCGGACGTGTGTGATTTGTGTTGAAACTCATTTATTTCTGTAAATTCTGGAAAGAAATCTTAAGTTTCCGCCCTTACTTTTATTCTAATGGCATTTCAGAATGAAAATTTCGCGGATCCTGTCCTATATTTTTTTTTCACGCGCGAATCCAGATGTAAACATCCTATATCCCAACATGGCGGACTCGAAATTAATTTGCTTCAAAATCCGACAGAGTTTCCGTTCTGATTGTATTATTCTGTGATATAATGTTAAATGTGAAAAATAAGTGGATCAATTTTTTCTCAAATGTTGACTGCTCCAGATAGCAGAAAATTATACTGACATGACATGGAACCAAAAACACTTAAGTATATTTACTTGTAACTAAAGTTGCAATCGTGGTTGTCGACGTCAAAATATTAACTTCCTATGAGGTCAATTTAGTATCGTTATCTTATCGAACGACCGGATACGTTGCAATGCGCATGTTCAATATCATCTCCCTTTCCTTCCCGTGCAGTTTTACAAATAATGAGATTTTAAAACACTTTGCTAGAAATATGATATTTTAAAACTAGCAGTCGTAGTCTCGAGAGATGAGAAATAACGGCAGCCGTTCAAAAGTTAGATGGGGGAGGGGGGCACTCTGTATAACAAGACAGAGGAGAAGCTGTCATTCAAAATAGCCAATTCATGGATGAGATCGAGCGTAAAATAAATATGCGTTCATTTTGGCAAAGGTGGCGCATCATAACAGAGCTCAATACTTTACATCTGAAAGGATACCCGCAGCTTTACCACATTCTCTTCGAGGTGCGATTGTTTCTTGGAGGAAGGGAGACAATAGACATAGACAGGGACACTGTGACTATGAAGCCGCAGGACCGTCCGGAAACAATTTATGCTCACGGAGGACAAAAATACATCTCGGAACTCAACGAACTTTGTCATAACTTGTTGATTTCGACACACGGATAGATGATCCATGCACAGGAGAATTTCTCGTCTCGACTCACTATGGTCTGAAATTGATCAAAAGATGATCAAAAATTAGTTTAAAAAAAAAAAAAAAAAATTGAGAAATTTACTTTCCGATGTTTGGCCATTTTTAGACGATCTTCAGATCACAGTGCGATCACTTGCGTGGCATCAGAAGAGTCACAAGATTGTCATAACCCAAGTATTGCTGTTGTTTTCGGTTAAAACGACTATTTTGACGCACGGCGCAGGTAAACGGCCTCTCGATTGCTCGTATTGTTTTCATATGTTACGGGTTGCGAGAAAAACAATGCATCTTAAAAAATTAGAATAAAACATGAGCGGAAGGCAAACTAGGCCGAAGCGAGCTCACCCAAGAATTGACGACAGTCACTGAAATGACGTTCGCAGCTTCTCTCTTTAATCGTATGCGGAGACATGAGATTTCATTCAAATTTCAAAGAAGAAGAAGAAGGAAAAAAAAAAAAAAAAAAAGAAGAACAATAACGTGAGACGTCTCAGTCAAGGAATATACCCACTAAGAAACAGAGTGAAAGAAAAAAAAGATAGAAAAAAAACCATTTTGATTTTTTTTCCTCATTACGAGCTTGTTATATGAAAATCACGATGATGGTTTTGAACGAAGCTCATACATATCGTCAACTAATTCCTCTTCTAAGAAGAAGAACAAAAAGAAATTAGACTTGTTAAGTATTCACTTTTTTAGCCTTACAAATCAGTGGCAGCTTGTTGCAATAGATTTTATAGCTCATTTCCAAATCAATTATATGTGTTTCTGGACATTCCTTTTTTAAATGCGTTAATTCTTTAAGAGATTTGGATTTGTTTATTCGTACGTATCGATTTCCTGACGGTTCGATTGAACCCTCTGAGGATCGATTTTTCGCCATAGTTTTAAATGGAGGAGACATAGATACATCGAAATTCACGAGCTGACACTACCGTTTTAATCCTACTTGAACCTATACAAAAAAAAAAAAAAACGATTCCTTGGGGATTAACCTCCAAATGCATCGTTCTATCTATTACATTTTGTTGATTTGGGCATTTTCAGTTGTAGAACCAGGCATATTGAAACATATTACGTATTCGAAAATGATTTACTATGTTTGATTCCTTGACTAAAACGCCGAAATCAACAAGATATTACAATTTAAAAGGTGCATTTGGAGGTGGGAATCACCAGCGGCGGCTCGTGCAATGTGGCAACAATGGATTTCCTCCATTTAAAACTGTGTAAAATAATCGATTACTTGGTGAGGCTCAGCGCCTCACCTAGTATCGATCTTCTTGCATACATTCAAATGGCAAAAGTGCACGGTTGCCAGATTGCACGAGCCGCCACTGGGAATCACTCAAATTCCCGCCCATTCCACAACAACAACAACAATAACAATTGGGTGATTCCAACTTCCAAAACACAGTTTAATCTGTAATATCTTGTTGATTCTGGCAGTTTTAGTTTTGGACATGGGTGCGGATCCAGCCATTTGGCAACCATGCATTCTTTCCATTTGAACGTATGAGAAACAATCGATTCTTTAGGGGGCGATGGCCTTTTTCCTAATCGATTGTTTTTCATACATTTAAATGGGAAGAATCCTCAGTTGCCAGGTTGCTGGATCCGCCGTTGGTTTTGGAACCAGGCATACTGAACTGAAGCATACTCGAGGACTTAGAATTTACAGTCGCAATAGGTCGCATTAGTTTTCTGATTTAATCGCCTAAATTTCCGTTCAAAAATACGTTTGTGGGGAAAATCACATTGGACCAGAGTTAATTTGGAGCCAGAATACGAAAAAAGAACAAAACAGGATCAAAGCTTAAACAATTACATTAAAATAAAATAAAAATAATATAATTTTATTTTAATTTAATTGTTTTAGCTTTAAAACAAAACAAAAAATTAAATTAAAAAATAAAACAAAAAATAAAATAATTAATAAATAAAAAATAAATGAATAATAAATAAATAAATAAATAAAAAAATTAAATTAATTTAAAACGATTAAATTAAATTAAAATAAAAATAATAAAATTTTATTTTAATTTAATTGTTTTAGCTTTGATCCTGCGTTTTGTTCGTTTTTCACATTGTGAATTTTCGGGCTACTTGTGTAATTCTGATGTTTGGAACCAGAGGTTCCCGAAATGCAATCGATGGAAGAAAACAGTATTTTGCCAGCTCTTGCACGAGTCGTTAGTGACAGGGAGAAAATCTATACGTACGCAGCAAAACTGCGACCGCCAAATCAGCTGCTAGGCGTATAGCCGTATAAACGAAAGTGACGGGTAACTGTATAACCTTCCTTCCGACTATTTATTTGCACAGTTTCTTCTCTTTATATTTATTGTCTGGCAACGCCGATTTTTATGATGTACCGCAGAATCGTGTCCACTGCAGGCGCGCGTTTATTTACCGATAGATATTGTATGCATCGAAAAATTCCCTCTTGACTCGGCTATTAAAAGCCTCCTCATTTCATGCGAATTATTCTTTCTTATTCCCTTTGCCTCGATAAACGACCACACCACACTGTTCGCGTTTGGTTCCTCGATTCTGGCCAGTAATTACAGTGTCTCATCGTTTGTATTGCAGTTTAAGTGAGGTATTTTGCACCTTCGGTATGACTGTATGAGGTTGCCGTTTCTCTTACTCCACCGACAATGAGAATGGATCGTTAAAACGGCATCTGCAAAGTGTAAGAAAAATGTGGTACAAGCATTTCTAATTTTTTAGCCTTTGCATCGTGCCTATTTTTAACGGTGGCACGGTTAATGGAAGCTAGTAAATGGAGCTGTTGCAAACTTTTGCTACAGGCTTATTAATAGTTGATAAAGGGATAATATCCAGTAAAAATAACGGTAAGCGCACTAAAAAATCACGAAATCCACTCCTAAACTCACAAAATGCTTTTAAACACGAGACCGTAATGGCGACCGGGGCCGCGGTTTTCATTGGGATTCCCTATCTTCAATCAGCGCCATCTACACGAGGTGCTCTCGCAACACCACACAAGAAGAAAAAGAAGCATCCAATTGCCATAAGAAAACCGTGGCCTCGGCCGCCATTACGGTCTCGCATTTAAAAGCATTTTGTGAGTTTAGGAGTGGATTTCGTGATTTTTTAGTGCGCTAATCGTTATTTTTACAAGGTAATACCCCATAATCAACTATTAATAAGCCTGTAGCAAAAGTTTGCAACAGCTCCATTTTGATGTGTTTATCCGATAGGTACCCCTTTTACTTGTCCAATACAGTGGCGGAGCGTGCGATTCGGCAACGTTGCAGTTCGTCCATTTAATCCCATGAAAAAGATCGTACTGTTGGGTGTTCGGCGAACACCTTCATATTCGATTTTTTTACATAGGTTTAAATGGACACAACACAACGTTGCCAAATTGCACGCTACGCCACTGATCCAATAGAAAGTCATCGGCTTATACACCCAGCTCAAAAATCGCAACTTTTAGCCCTGAATGATCAAGAATTCTGATTAATATTGAAACATCTCCAACCGTTAACCCTCAAAAATTTCATTGATTGCTTCAAATTGCCTTCCAGACCCTTGACGGCAATTGAAATTGCTTTTCACCAATGTTCCTACAATTTTTTAACGAAATTGTGAAAAATCAATACGATTGCCGCTTTAAGCGTAAAAAGCGACGGATGTGTCAAAAAAGAGGCTTTTTGGCCAAGCTGGGCCAAAAGTTGCGAATTTTGAGTGGGGATAGCTCAGTATATTTTCATTCAACGCATTTGAAAGTACATGCACTTCACTTTATAATGTTTGTGAACCTACAGTACATCCCAGCGGTTGGGTCTGGGGTGGTCGAAGGGGGCCATATTTTTAATCAAAGATCAACAGCTGAAGTTACTTTTAGAACAAAATAATAAGGCCGCTCGTACTATTTGACAATTATGTTTTATGCCATTTGAACCTATGCAAAAGTATTGCTTCCTTAAGAATTCCCTGATTATCGAATCCCCAATTAATCGATTATTTTACATAGGTTTAAATGCAGAGAATCCGTTGTTGCCACATTGCACGAACCACCACTGTTAAGAAATTTTATGCCCCCCCCTCTCGTTTAAAACTTTTCAATCATCCTAAGAGAATGTGTCTTCAGTGGTTTTGTGCAAAAGGTTCAGTATTCATAATTAAAAGAATCTACGTACTGCTATGTCATTTTTGTATAAAACACACGGACAAAAATAAATGGTAGAATTAACTACAATTTTTTTTTTTTTTTAATTTATTTGTATAGCTGATTTTGAAGTCAGCTATCAAGAATGGTGAACTTTACTACATGATGGTAAATTGTACCAACAAGTTAACTTAATTCACCATAATGTGCTAGCGAGGACAAAGATACCTGGTCAGAGTATGCAACACGCAACACACCTAATACACGTATTGAATGCGGGATGCTGTGTATTGCTTATTGCATACCCTGGCTAGGTATTTTTGTCTCCGCTAGTACGTTGCATTTACCGTATACTTGATAGCTGACTCCAAAATCAGCGCAAATGGTAGATTCTACCAGTCTTTTTTCCCCCGTGTATTTAGTAGGAGCTACAAAAGCTTTTTTTTCCAATGGAGGACAGGGAAGTTGGCAACACTGGAATCGGAATCAGCCAGTGTTTAAGCGTGAGTGTGTGTGTGTGTGTGTGTGTGTGTGTGTGCACGATGTGTGATGAGCGCCGCGACAATCGGTATAACTTTGTGAGTGTGTTAAATGTTAATGTGTGAGTGTGCAAAAGTGTGAGTGTCGGAGTGTTGTCGGCCTCGGCCTGAATATTGGTTTTAAGCTACCCGCAGCGCAGCGCAGCGCAGCGCTCCTGTCTGTCGTACGCTGCAGCTTTTACGGGCATCGCTTGCAGAGCTATCGCGGGAAAAGAAGTGAGAGTCACGGAAAAGGAGAAAGAAGAATAAAAAAAAAAAAAACAAAAAAACAACAACATACGAATCAATTGGACACAAATGAAGTTATCGGAGGTTGAGAGTTTTCTAACCGGTGTGAAGGACTGTAAGTAGGAGCGGAAATTGAAATTACACTGAAAAAAAAAATAGATTTGTGAAATCAGTAAAATGAAGCAAAGGCTAATTTTACCAGCCATTTTTAGTAAAACTTACTACACACATAGCTAATTTTACGTTTTGGATCGTAAATTTTGCTTAATTTTGATTAATTTTACAATTTGGATTATAAATTTTACCAATCGGATTGTAAATTTAACAATTCAAAGCATTGTAATTTTTGCAAGTTGTATAGCTGTCACGCCAAGACAGCCATGTAATATGCAAAAGTCACAATGATTTGGATTGTAAAATGTACTAGTTGGATTGAAAAATTTGCAATCCAAATAGAAAAATTACTGAAACTTAAGCAAAATTTACAATTCAAATCGTAAAATTAGCCATAAGTTTAGAAGGATTCACCGAAATTAACAAGTAAAATTAGCATGTGCTTTATTTTACTGATTTTACAAAACTTAATTGCTTTTTTAGTAATTTCATTTTTTTCAGTGTAAACATTAACGAAATGAGAAAATAATTGTGCCATGTCACGTGGAAATAACGGATTGCTAATAAGTACCGCGAGTCAGACTTACACTTACGTACAAAGTGGTTTGTTGGGAACAGATCATACAGATTCGCAGAGGAAACTACTACTTCGACAACGATCTTCGGGCCGCAAAGCTTAAGCAAAGTGCAGAATTCACAGCGGACCTGGGACCAAATAATGTTAGGTCCCGAGCGTAACATACGCACGGTCACATGACTGTGCGTAAGCTCTCTGTGATTGGTCGAAACCGCACGCAATTCAATACTCGGGACCGAAAATTATTTGGTCCCTGACCCCGAAAAATGTTGGGACGAAATGGTCTCTTTTCTCTATTTAGGTGGATGGTGAGAACTCAAGCTTGCAATTAGAAACCTTCCTCGCCGTGCGTTAAGGTGATTCCGCAGGCGAAATTTTTCCAGATTTCAATCCGATGGATAGCGCCACTAGTCGCTTTTTGGAAAAGTCGCGTTTTTGCAGGCGTTTTTAACGTGTTTGCGTGTTTCTGTGGAGAGTGACAATTTAGACACAAATCCCTTATGCAACCTTCGAAGCTCCGTCATTTAAGAGCAAAGATGGCCGAGCTATGCAGGCATCATAGAAGATTCCTATCTAATTTGTCTCTCCCTCTATACAGAAACACACAGAGGAAAACCTCAAAAAATAACAGAGAGCTTAAGGACTCATGAGTGAACTGAACACATTTCTTCTTGCGTATATTTTTTATCAAACTAAATAAAAAAAAAAAAAAAAAAAAAAAAAGATTAAAAGCAGGATCCAAACAAAACCAAGTCTATGAAGAAGAAAGAAAGAAAGAAAAAATTGTAAAAATAGAACTTTCCCATTTGATAAAATCGTCTCAGTTCCCGCAATTACACAACATAAGTTTTCTTAGAAACTCTACGGTAAGAAAACAAAAAAAAAACTACGAGTGTCGAGTAGTCATCAATCCCTTAAGGAAATACTTTCATGGAACTTCCCAAAACATTATTTTCAATTTAAAAAAGGATTAAAATAATTATTAAAAAAAAACTTGAGTAGACAAAAATAAGAAAATCATAATTCAATGACGAACAAAATCCAAAAAAAAAAAAAAAAAAATGACGGGAAAACGAACAGAGAAGATCAGAAAAGCTGGTGGTGACTTCAAATTCAAATATCAACCATCAGGCAGGCAGCGTTGCTGTTTTGCGGTTTCTTCCAATTAATCTTATTTTTTGACTAAGTATCACATTTTCGAATTTTATACCAAATCCGGCAACACTGCAAATTACCAACGAATGAAAGAGTCAACAAAACTCGCGCATGAACTTTGGAATGAAGCTGAGGCATCCCAATGATACAAGAGAATGACAATGAAAGAAAATATGATTGTCAAAAATGTGTGAAATGATTTCTCATATTTTAAATCCTAATGGGTGAATCAGCTCTTCGAGCAATTTTCAATTATGACTTCAATGAACTAAAAATAGCCTTGGGGTGAAAAGAGGTTTCATGTTTTTTTTTTTTTTTTTTTTTTTTTGGGAGGGGGGGGGGTGTATATTATTGTGTGTGACAAGAGACACGCAGCGCGCTGAAAGCGTGTGTCGATAGTACTTACAAGGGATAACTCCTCTAGGTGTGGTAATAAATGGGAACATTTTTAGCTCATCGTCAGGACATCATGAGGAAGCGCGCCACGCCACACCAGGCGGAGGGAGCTTGATACGTATTCTTTCCCCTCTTGGACCGCTCGTCCGCGGAGGCTATTAATTATTCTTGGTCTTTTTTTTTACGTCGTCCGTATGCACCTGACTGAGAACTGCACCTCCCACACGGCTGGATTTGTTTATTTTTTACTTAATTCCCTCGATGCATAAAATCTACTCTCCGTGGACTTTCCGACTCCGCTTGTCGACACGGTAAATAATGAAAGTGTGAAAAGAAAAAAAAAACAAGAAAAAATAAAAAAATAAAATTTTAAGCAGCGCTGTTCGAAGTACCTAACTCCGAATTATTGCCGTTTGTTCATTTGTTTACCCTTTCTAGTAGATGCTGCAACAGCTGACTTGCTAACAATGAAACAAAAGGTAGTTCCTGGGAAAATAGCCGAGAGAACTAAAAGTACAATTCATCGACAGTTGAACACTTATTTACAGGATTTACATTCAACGTCTTAATAATGAGTGAGTTTTTCTGGATAGTTCCTGCTTAAGCTGCAATTAAATTATCAGCACTGAAGAAAAAAAAGACTCAAAACAAAACAATTATGGGTTCAAAAGAAAACTTTAATCGCGTTACAAATGTGAGTCTTTTAACGATTTGTTTGTAAAAATAAGTAGACTGCAAAACAAAATTTGCTTTTTGGCCGTTTAAGGATAAAAAAAAAACCAAAAAAAACTGTCGATTTCGGGAAGTGTAAATAATTTAACAAATCAGAGACCAGATCAATTCTTTTATAGTTCCAAAACATATTTTTGAAATTTCAGAGGTGAACTCGAAAAGGTTAAAGCCTCTGAGAATTGGTCAAGCTTTTGAATGGATTGGATTTTGAAACTGGTTCGGTGGTACCTTCAATAAAGTATATGATTTCACTTCGAAACTGCAATGTTGTTCGTTCACAGCAAAACTTTGCAACGCCAGAACGGACATGGCTTAATTTTCAAGAGCGACGGTCAAGAAAATGTGTGCTTCGAGCTTTTGGAGAGCAAATCAGAATTTTATCTAAATGAATATATGTAAAAATATCGATCATTGAGACTTTGCAATGCTTTCGATGTGATTCTGGCGAAATTTTACAAGTAAGGCAACCGCGTCCATAACGCTGTAACAAAATTTTGAAGCAGACTGAAAAAAGTGGAGGGGTAAATTTTATCCTTGAATGGTTCCTATATAGTGCAGCAATTTGCAAGGTTAATACTTATTGAACGACACTTAAAAAATACTGGACGTTGCAGTATTTTGTACAGAGTCATGCGATTAATATTTGCAGTTGTTCGGTTAATATCCAAGATTGGGTGATTATTTTTTAACCATCCAAATTGCAACACAATAAAGTAACCATCAGAGGGAAAAATGTTCTCTTCCCGTTTTTTTCCGGGCACAGCCATTCTGGTAACAGTACCATCCTTTAAGCTAAACACCTTAGCAGCCGGCACCCCTTAAGTTTGCACTGGTTGGTAAACGGCACCCACAATTCACAACTAGAAAAGTATCAGTTTGGTGGCAATACTGGTGTTTTGTGTGGTTTTTTTGTTGAGGCCTCAAAAGTGAAACATTCGGAAACACCTAAATTTCCACTAAACTAATATTTTACACATTGTGAGAAATAGAAGTCGGGTACTGGTGCAAATTTTAGGGTTGCCGCCTGCTGGGGTGTTTACCTTACCTCGATCAGTGGCGGCTCGTGAAATGCGATTCATCGATGTCCGCTCCATTTAAAACTATATAAAAGTATCGATTTCTCGGGGGTTCAATTGCACACCCTGACAATCGATACTTTTGTATAGTTTTAAATGGAGTAGACATCGATAAATCACAATTCACGAGCCGCCACTGACCTCGAATTACAAATCGTTGTGCTTCTGGTAATCATTTTATTCATCTGCGTACCCATGCAGGTAAGTAATCCGACAAAAGGTAAGATGTTTCCAGGTTGTGTTTGAGTGTGCGTGTGTGTGTGTGTGTGTGTGTGCGTGTGAATGAGCTGTAGCGCACCGAGAGTTTCTTCATCTCTCTCTTTTCTCTATAAAAAAATGTATGTTAGACAAGGATGGACAACGGGATAAAACCCCCTCTTTCTGTCCTTTTCCTACTTATACATTCAAATGGGAAATGAGAGAGATGGGAGAGATTCTGGTTGCGCCACTGTGAATGAGTATGTGTTTGTGAATGCGTGCGCGCACTGCGTAAATAAATACACATTACAAATTAACTACCGTACTCGGTCCACATTGACAAGCAACAAGCAACGAGAGAACAAGCAAAGAGCAAAACGGGTAAAGTAAGGAAAGGATTGAAAGGAACTTGGATCTTGGAACTAGGTTCCCATGGATTTGTAGAGGCGGCTTTTTGCCGAGTGCAAAGCAGCAAGGAGCAGGCACAAGGTGCACAGGCCCTTCGACGATGATATCATAACGGTGACCTTGGCCCAAGATGCTAATTCACGATTCAAATATTAATAAGACTCGAAGAATTAGATACATTCTTCTCGCTTGTATTATACGCTACGCATACGTATAAAAACGGCTGCAGCTCTACGCTCTTTCCTGTCTGACTGATCTCCGTTATTATAACGATACGGTGGAAAAATGGAACTAGAGACGAGCGATTTTTTCGTAGATAAATGTACTTCATATGAATTTCAAAAGAAAGTATTCTATATGTATACCATTTTTACGCTTTGACGACATAGATGTCCGCCCCCTAATAATACAAAACAAGGGTCCCTGGACACAAACGTGGGTTTTTTTTCTTATAATTGGACCTTTAATCGCGTGAATAGCAATCAATTCTGCTGAAATTGACCTGCCGAGTTCGAATTTGGCCTTAGTTTTGATCGAAATATTCTAGATTTTCCACAATTTAAACTTTAACGTGAAAAATGTTTAAAAGTAGAATATGCGTAAAATCAGGACAAGTTAAGTAGAAAAATGATATCATTTTTGACATCAGCGTCCCATATACTATGGATTAGTAGCATGATTTCAATGTAATTAACAAGAAAATACATTGAAATACATTAAAATTTCGTTGAAAATAACACTGATGTTTGGTGCTGTTCGCGGACAGTTATGTCGTTAAAGAGGCCTCCTTCCTGTATACACGACCTGATTGGTTAAGGAGCAGTAAGAAGCTGATGTTTTCATTCTAACCTACGGTTGTCAATTCCAATCATTCTTGGGACAACCTATAGTAGACATTTTCATTCGTCCATTCCTTGACCAGTTTTAGATTTGTTTAAAACAACGATTGATGTTTGTTTGTTTTTTTGTTTGTTGATTTATGTTTTCTTAAAAAAAAAAAAAAAAAAAAAAAAAAAAAAAAATCGATAACATTGTCAAGGACCGTTTCGATGAGGGGACTTTCTTTTGAAAGTCATAGTATACAGTCGGCAAATTAAATATAACGTCAGTCGACGCCTTTAAATTTGGCTTAGGTAGGCAACCTGCAATACTTTTCGCAATTGATTCAAGCCTTGCGGGTGACCTACCTCAACCAAAATCTAAGGTGTCCAAGTGCTGACATTCTTTAATTTGCCGACCGTACTTACGTATGGTGTGTATCTTCAGTGGAAAGCTCACACTGAGAGAATTATTTTTTTAACCCAAGGTGTATATTTCGTTTGTTTTAAAGGAATTGCACAGTGAAATATTGACTGAGGGGAAATTCCTTTAATCCAAGGAAAATGTCTGCTGCTACAAGTGAAAGATTCCTTGTTGTGACAGTGAATCTCCTTCATGCAAAAGATTTTTACCTCGCGCAAGGAAAACTGTCACGAGTAAACGTATGTTGTTTCCTTGATTTTAAAGAGGTGATTTCTGCAGCTCTTTACGAAATACATAGGACAAACATACGAAATATATTACACGGAAAAAAAAAAAACTACGGTGAAAATAACCATACGGATACCTGATTTTGGCACCTGCTAGAGCTAGATGTTATGGTAATGTTAACCAGAAGTATACTATGTTTTGACTATGTACTAGGTGATGTTACCTGATTGCATGTCGAATTTACTCAAAGTATCGGTAAATGTACCATACTTCTGGTCAAGTTTACCATAACATCTAGCAGGTGCCAAAATGAGGTATCCGTATGGTTATTTTCACTACTTTTTTTTCCGTGTACATTTTTAATTTGTTTTACATAGGTTTAAATAGAGTTAATGCGTTGTTGCCACAGTGCAGGAGCCGCCACTGAGAAATAGAGAGAGAAAAATTCATATTCACTCTCACATCTCGTCATTCTACCGCGTGGCAGGTCATCTAGTATACCGCGGGGGCACCCACCCATACCAGCACGTACACAAAAGCAAACCTAGTTCCAAGAAAAAGTAAATCCCAGCTTTGCCGCGACATCGGAGTTGTCAGATGACTATAGAAAATTCGCCTACTTATCATTTAACTCAATGTAATGTAGGCGCATTCTTCTTTTTCATCAGTACATATGACAACCGAGCGCAAGCGTACGACGTGACGTTGCGTTGCCATGCCATGCCATGCCGCTTTCGTGTCGTGACTGTCGCACGGAATACTAATGAAACTTGCCCGAAGACTGAAAAACAAGCCGAAACAAAAACAGTTTTTTTTTTTGGTTCACGGATTGATTTTACCGACAATGATATTCCTGAAAATGTCCTACAACTTGTACGAGTACTTACATTTACATTATCAGTAGCGCACCGAGAGTTTCTTCATCTCTCTCCTTTCTCCATTAAAAAACGTATGTCAGACAAGGATGGACAACGGGATGAAACCTCCTCTTTCTGTCCTTTTCCTACTTATACATTCAAATGGGAAATGAGAGAGATGGAAGAGATCCTGGTTGCGCCAGTGTACATTATTATTATTATTATAGCAATGGAAATTAAAAAAAAAAAAAAAAAAAAAAAAAAAAAAAAATGATTTTACCTTATTCACACAGGATTGATGAATAAACAATGTATTTTTCGTAATTGGTGTCATTATAATCTTTGAGTTGAGAACAACGTCATACATTTTGAATTAAATTACAGTACAGTAAATAATTAAACCATTGTAGAATTTGAGCAAGTTGCAAGGGTTATTCCAGGTTAAGTGTCCCAATTTTCACATTGTAAATTTATTTTTTTCAAACATCAAGTTTAAACTTTTTTGGAGAGTGAAAGAGAAGGAGCGAAGACATTTACCACCTTTTAAATCGCTAAAAAGTTGAAAATTTTAAGTTATAGGATGAAAAAAAAAAAAAAAAATTAAAACGTGGCGGGTGGGACAGTTGACCTGAAATGACCCGTAATTTAGATTTTTTTTCTGGTAACCTAAACCAGGCACTAAAAGGGTTAGTCGCCCACAGAAATTAGGCCATGAAACTTTACATGACCCGTAATTGACAATGAGATTTTGCCTGGTAACCTGAACCTGGCACTAAAAGGGTTAGTGGCTCACAGACATGAGGCCATGAAACTTTACATGATCCGTAACTGACAATGAGATTTTGTCTGGTAACCTGAACCTAGCACTAAAAGGGTTAGTGGCCCACAGAAATTAGGAATGAAAACTTTACATGATCCGTAAATAAGATTTTTTCTGGTATAACCTGAACCTGGTACTTAAAGGATTAGTGGCCTACAGAAAGACCATGGAACTTTAAGGAACACTTTTACCAGGGTACTCACAGATATCAACACCTGAAAATGTTGACTAAAATAAAAAGCTCATCGGTAATAAAGAGTTCTGACTCTTGAAAGAATAATTCGAGAGTAATTTGGTCACATTCCCTTGTATGACCAGGCATACTCTTGTTATTCTAGATTCTGACAACAATTTGGATTCAGCCATTGAGGCATTCGATTTCACTTTTAAAAGCTTTTTTCCTTTAAATACTCATTATACCCGGTCGAGTCAGTCTCTCCATATTTATTTGCATAAAAGTACGTTTATGAAATCGAAACAAAATTCGATATCCCCAGCCAGAATATGACCCTTGTATGAACAGGTATTCTTTGTTACTCTAGATTCTGAGAACAATTTTGATTCAGCCATTGAAGCATTCGATTTCACTTTTATAAGCTTTTTTGCATTAAATACTCAGCCAGTCTCTCCATGTTTATTTGCATAAAAGTACGTTTATGAAATCGAAACAAAATTCGATATCCCGATACAGAAAGTCTTGCGATTGGCTCATTCCTTGAATGATTTGGCGGTGGTTAAACGATTTTCGAAGTGCTTCGACGAAAGTAAGATTCCATTTGAGTGTTTCGCGAATGACACCAAAAACCACAAGAAGCGCGGGTGAGCGTTACAAATCATCGAAATGTGCTTTATGAGCCGAACACTCACCGATGAACAGTACATGCGAATGCGCCGACACTGTTGCCAGATCGAGGGTAAAAAGCCGTATCGTCCCCATTTAAATCAATGTAAGACATACGGCTTTTTCACCCCAATTTGGCAACACTGGCGCCAAGGAGCCTTGAACTTGAGCGTGGAAATCGATGTTGCCAGAACGGTCGGAAGCGCAGCGGTGAGCGGTGACTCGTGAAAAACCAATCATCGTTTTTCTCGGTTCTACACTAGCCCAAAAGTATCGATGACGATTTCTGTATTCGATAAGTCGAAAGTCAAAGTTCGATTTCGAACCATTTTCAAAACTACATAACACACTCTAAAAAAGTCGGAATTCGAGAAAATAATTGCTTAAAAAACTTTACAAAACAAGTCAGTACTTTCTAGAAAACAGTAACCTTGTCTAAGTTCTTCCAAAACCTAACTACCTGGAGGTTCGATATAGAAAGCCATAGAGAAGATTCAATCCCATGGTGTTACGCCGCTCATTTTGCATCAATTTATCACTTCGAGACCGATTTTAATTTCAGAGAATAACTCTTTCAACAAGTAATTAAAACACAGAAATGTAGCTGAAAAATTTTAAATTAAGCTCAGAAGAGGTCGAAACGATGATTTTTGATGAATTTTTTTGGATCTCAGATTATAATGCTCAAAAACCACTTGAGAACACCAGAGGACTTAATTCTCAAGCATCAATACCTCTCCAGACACACTAAAATTGTAAATAGCAAAATGTCTCTGAAAAAGTCTGGGAGTGATGTGAGGCATCAGTTCTCACTGAGTGACAGTCGATCAGTTATTTTTCTTACTCCCATTATAACTATACTGCTTTATACAGTAGCTCCGGAAAAGCTTTCGTTAAAATTGATGCGACGCGACCCGGCTCTTGTTAAAATTAACATGATTTTGTTCACTAAGTACCAACTCGATATTTTCATGACATAGGAACTAAGTTTGAAAAATAGGCTGGGCTGTCTGATAGAGGTTGGTAGTTTAGTTCGATTTATATTTTTTGACTAGCTGAATCATAAAACGAAGTTACGGCTAGTTTTGGCTCTCTGTGAAGGTTTCAGGTAAAAAAAAAAAAAAAAAAAAAAATATCCGAAATAAGAAAACAAAAATTGGTATTTTAACCATTAAATTGCAATTAATTGATCACGATGTCAACAAGGAATGGAGGATGTTCAATGCTCTGATTTTATAATCCCCAGTTAAGGCTAATTGGATGCAAATGAGGTTTCTACAGTATGTGACAGCATTAGAAAACAAATGTTTCAGTTTTCATGACCTACATCACTGGATGATGCAGTTCACATTGCAGCTGATGAGAACCCACTCTTGACTTAATACCGATAATACCCCCAAAGGACAGGGTTATTGGGTCATTCTGTTACAGGGCTCATTTTGAGTTAAAATAAAAAAAAAAAAAAAAAAAAAAAAAAAAAAAAAAAAAAAACGCTCGACCCGACAACAGTGAGCTAGGTTGCTAATTGAAATTGAGATGCAAAACACGAAAACGCACTTGGCTCACAAAGCAAGCACACAGCGACGAACCCGAAAGTTGTCCTCATGTATGCGGTTTTCGCACGAGTCAGCGGAAACGCTCTACAAGCAGTGAGATGTTGCAACATTTCGCGAATAGGAATTACACGGGAGCTGAAAACTCTAGTAGAGAAACTGAAAATCGTTGGATGGAGTAATCAGCTAGGCACTTACAGAACATGCACATGGAAATGAGGTTAGAGACTTAAAATTTCACTTCAGATATGTATGCATCACAGTAGACATTCTAGGAATACAAGGGTTAAAGAGAGGACCGAGGGCGCTTTCCGAATTTCTTTGACTTGATCTAAATGGGTCTGTTGCAAACTTTTGCTACAGCGATAAACAGTATTTACTCCAATGTAAAATCGCCTGAAAAGTCCATTGGTGGCATCATTAAGTCATGAAATACAATAATAAACTCACAAGAGGCGTTTATTGAAATCCAAGATGGCGGCAAAATATCGAGGAATCTGAATGTATGCACCGTGATCATCCAAGGATTGCCAACGTTTACAACCTCATTGGAGGTAGAGGTTATGTGTTTGTTTACGTTGTGATTGGTTGTGATCGATGTTGAGAGGTTGGCTATCCTTGAATGTTCGTGGTGCATGCATACAGATTGCTCGATATTTTGCCGCAATCTTGGATTTCATTAAACGCTTCTTGTGAGGTTATTATCGCATTTCGTGGCTTTTTGGTGCCACCATTGGACTTTTCAGACGATTTTACATTAGATTAAACACTCTCAATCGTTGTAGCAAAAGTTTGCAACAGACCCATTAAGTCCCATTGTTCCGGAGATGAGATTTTGGCCTAAAATACATTGTTTTAAATGGGAATTCCACGTTGTGACGTCAATACGCACACAATTTTTTACAACTGTACACGTATTTACCTCCAAAACTGGGGCACTAGGGAAAAAACCAAAGGCACCATCATTCTAAGCTAATTAAGTACTATCCTTTTATTTATAGAAAACAGAACATTTCAGACCCTTGAAACTGCCCCCAGCGGCGGCTCGTGCAATGTGGCAACAATGGATTTCCTCCATTTAAAACTGTGTAAAATAATCGATTACTTGGTGAGGCGTAGCGCCTCACCTAGTATCGATCTTTTTGCATACATTTAAATGGCAAAAGTGCACGGTTGCCAGATTGCACGAGCCGCCACTGACTACCCCATTGTTTGATTTATTAGCCCAAATTTTCGTTCATGGGCGCTTATGGCCTATGGGGGAACAATGCCTTGAGGTCAGAGTTTGTTTGGAGCCAGAGGTCCTCGGACGACAATCGATACGATATAATCGCTCTACTAAAACAATCTATAGAGAAAGTCCAAACCATTTCGATTAATCGATCGATTATTAGCGAGCGATCATCGACTTCACGCGCGCGATCCCTGGCCTCGATCGAATAAGCGGGGAGGCTTGTGCTCGAAGCGCTCATGGAATCGAGCGCCTTTTCGTCTTCGAGTGTCCGACAGCCGTGTGTTGCTTCGAGTACTCTTTGTAGTACAATAGTACATCACTTACAATACACTTACACGAACATGCGCGCGCACGATAAGCGTGTCAATGGGCAATAGAATTGTCAATACTGCCAGAGATGAGCACGGATGTAGCTGCGGCCGCGAAGGAGCAAACCACGGATCCAGGATATATTCCTCCCTCTCTCTCTCTCTCTCTCTCTCTTCACTCATTTAAACGCGTGAGTTAGAAAAAGACGGGTTATGTGCTGTCACGTGACTTCCGCTCTTTTCCTTTTTCCTTTTCCAACACGTACGAACCAAATGGGGGAAAGAGAGAGAAGAATTAAATCCTGTGGATCCGCCTCTGGGAGCAAGAGTGAGCAGTCAAGCACCGCAGTGCAATTTGAAGTAACATGAGAGCGGGCAATTTCTGTCCGACCTCAAGGTCAGTGCGACTCTTCGACTTCATCGCGAGAGATTTTAACGCGTCTTCGCTGCTTTTGAGCGGTCAGAAAAAAAAGAAAATAAAAAACTTCGTAGAATTTACTGCACGTTCAATCGCTCATCCAGTGGCGTAGCGTGCACTTTGGCAACATTGTACTGTGTCTATTGAAACCCATGTGAAAGGTTGAATGCGAAGGTTTTCACCGAACATCCAATAATTCGATCTTTTTCACAGGTTTAATTGGACGGACTGCAACGTTGCCAAAGTTCACACTACGCCACTGCGTTCATCCTACTTCAGCAGTGGCGACTGGTGTCATTTGACAACGATGTTTTTCTTCCATTTCATTTCATGTAGAATAATCGGTTCGGTGCAGGGATCCCCCCCCCCCCCCACGCTCGCACAATCGAACACCGTCCTTTAATTTTGCGAAACGCATTTATTAAGTTTGGTTTGTGAGAAGATTTTGAGACTGTCCTATGCTTTTAATGTAAATTTTACTTAAAACAATATGACCCACCATAACGCTGCTTTTAGCTGAGAGTTTGCGACAACCCAGCCAGGGTTGTTAAACCCTAATCTATAGAACATCCCGAATATGTGAGTGTATACAATCATACATGGAGGAGTTTTTCAATTTGTCTTCTTTCACCCGTTTGAGCCTATGCAAAAGAATCGATTATTTGGGTGTTAGATTGAACCTCATACAAATCGATTATTTACTATACGGTTAAATGGAGGAAACATCGATACATTGCATTTCACGAGCCGCAATTTAGGCGTAGGAGTAATCCGCTCCTTGTCGGTTCCGTGCACAGAGGCAATGTTTTGATTAACACTCGCGCACACTGGAACATTTACTCATGCGCTAAGCGGCTACCACCTTCATTGCATCGACACACAGAGGGTCGAGTTACACATTATTTTGGAGAAGACAAGTTTTACTGCAAAAGGATTTTTTGCCTCGGAAAAAAGTCAATATTACAGTATACTTAAATTTGTACTTGGAAACAAAGCGAAATCAGATTTATTTTTTGCTGTAAATCGTGTTTGTTTTTCTTTTATTCTTCAATTATCACGACATTTCCCCAAAGCAGTATTCATTTTTTTGTTTAAAGATTTTTAAAAAGTTAAGTCGAGATCCTGTTGACTTCTGAGAAAAGGGAAACGGTTCTGAAATAATTTAAATACGTTTTTTGAATGCATAAAATTTGCATAAAATCCAAGTAAGGTTTAAAACAGAGGATCGAAATATTGCATTCTATCAGAGGCAAGGCGTGAAATTTGGCAGTAATGTATTTTCTTCATTTAAATTCACCAAAAGAGTCGAAAGCTTCAGTCATCGGCGATGCCAGGCATTTCGATCTTTCTAATGTGTTGAAATGGGAAAAAAGAACGTTGCCAAATTGCACGCCTCGCCACTGCATTCTCTGGATATTTATACTGAAGCAATTATCAAGATTCGGAAACTCCTAGAGGCAGATCTGTTGTTAAAAAAAAAAAAAAAAAAAATCGTGAAAACTTTTAAACTCCGAAATGAATGCGTCGAATCTTTATTGGTTTAAACTAAAGTAATACTCGATGTTTACACAATATTTTGAGAGAAATCATTAACGTTTTGAATCGAAGGTGTGAAAATGAAAAGTTGCCAAAGATTATCCAATGCTAAACGGTTAAGCCCCACCTTCACTTTAGAAACAAGCTCTGGGAGTGGCTATGTAATCTTTATATTTTTGTTCCAGTAAATATGTCCAGAAAACTGAATCGTTCGATTCACTGCGTGGAATCACGATTTCCGACGCTAAACGAAAGAAAAGCAACCAGCCGAAACGTGGCTCTACATAACGACCGTTATAAATTGCTTTTCGTCTGGGTATCAAGAACTGAGAGCATCATACAACATACAGCATACACAGTAACTTGCGCGCGCAGGCGTAGAGTTGTGCTTGTGAGTTTGTGACCCATCGAATTATGAACGCTATCGGATGGCTATCGTGCACAGTGCACCGAAATACAGAATTTCCTGGTCATAATTTTACGAATATTATAAATCAATATTGTGAATAAAAAAATAGCTAGATAACTTAAGGGGACTAATGGACCAATTATTTTTTATTTTTATTTTTATAATTTTTATTGTAGAGCATATTTTTCTGAATAAAATGATGTATAAGAAGTTATACTTCAAAATTTTCTTCGTGTACGTAAGCGTGATTGAAAATTGATAGTGCTCGTGAAAATGTGAGTTTTTTTTCTTTCTTTTTTTTCCTTCAATTTCCCGAACTTTGCATTTTTTTACCTTTTGGTACACTTCTCTCAGAAACTAGTAAAGCGATAATCATAGTTTTTTCTTTTTTTAAATGTTCATAAATTTAACCTCTAGCTATGTAACTAGGATAATTTTCATTGCGCAGTTAGATTTTTTTTTTTTTTTTTTTTTTTTTTTTTTTTTTTTTTTTTTTTTTTTAAAAAAAAAAAAGTTCAAAGCTCAGAAAAAAACACAAAAAAAACCAGATTTTTGAACTTCCAAAAAATTGAGCCTAAAGTTGTGCAAAAATAAAAATCATAGTTCAATAGCTTCAGGACGTAATAAAGAGTATGTATGGAAAATCTCATTGCTGTAGCTCAAACCAATCCTGAGAAAAAAGTACCAAAAGATGACCCATTTTTACAAGGGTAGCATATAGGTCCACTAGTCCCATTAAGTGTGAGTAAAATTATTCATCAATCAGCTTAAAACGAGTCTTTTGCACGGTTTTCGCAAGAAAATATCAGCACTTAGGAGGTTTTAAGAACAAAATGACTTCAACTTTCCTTTGTCCGGAAAAATCCATGTTTGACTTAGTGTGCGGCGTGGTGCTCTCAGACCTCAGCGCACATTAAAAACCAGCAACAGTGTAGCTGGAATCCACTTCCATGTCTCCCCCGTATCATGAACTGCGGTACCTATTTTTCAGTAACCTACTGACCAATATAACACCTGAGCGGGAGATCGGTATTACCAGGCGGTTTAATGCTGCGATGGTAGGAATGCGCCACCCACTTCCGCAAGCTTTTTTCATAAGACTACCGAGCATAAAATAAAATGGGACTGGCGAAAAAGACACGAGACTCTAAAACGTTATGGGAATAAATAAGGCTACTGACCGAGACGAATTTTGAAGCCGGTTCCACATTCGGATTCAATTATTGAAGACCTTAGCCTATAGAGTGGTGTAAAAGGACGTTCATTTTTCAAAAGTTAAATGTTAGTAATTGTTTATGCAAATTTGAGGAGTTCTTCTCAAAAACCTTGTATGGAACAGAGGGTATATGCTCGTTCTGTAAAATTCACATTCAAATGTGTTATTGTTGTGTTTCTGATGAGTGTTTCTGAACGGCGGGGACTGAAATCGAAGACATTGCCGATAGAACAGCGTAGAAAAAAAAAGAAAAAATAAAAAAAATAAATAAATAAAAAAAAAAAAAAAAAAAAAAAAAATAATGCTTTTGAGAAAATCGTGTTTTTAAGTTTCAAAGTTATTTTTCCAAACTAAGATTTGGTTTCATCGATTTTCTATTTTGAAATATCGAAAAACTACTATGAAAAGTTTCAAAAGCGTTTTTCTCAAAATAATTTTTTTCTCTTTCTAAGCCCTCCTATCGGCAAGGTTTTCAATTTCGGTCGCAGTGCCCAAAAGCTTCCACTTCGGTGCCAGCAGCGCCAGCGGCGACTCGTGCAATGTGGCAACACCGGATTCTCTCCATTTAAACCTACGCAAAATAATCGATCTCTAGGGGAGTCACAGAGTCACTGAGAAATCGATACTTTTGCCTCGGTTCAAATGGCTAAAAAAAAAAAAAAACATGGTTGCCAAATAGCAATAAGAGCCGCCACCGATTGAAAAAGTCGGCCTATCTCCAAACTTTTGAGCGGGCGTAAAAAAATTACATACGGTCAAAATCGAGTGCAGTGAGACATACAAGGTTAAAAAAAAACTCGCCCGTTTGGAGGCAGGCGCGGAAATAACAGGGCTGCCATTTTGCGTATAATCAATGCTATTTTTCTATTCACCGATGATTCCGCCGGTTGAGAAAAGATTACACAGTTCAGTTCAGTCTATGACTGTAATGCACGAAAATACTCTAATCTGTAATCTTTCCTTAATCGGTGGAAACTCCGTTGATTAATTAAAATATCCGCAAGTTTTTTAAAGTCATCAACGACTCCACCGGTTGAGAAAAGATTACAGATGCGAGTATTTTAGTTTATTACAGTCATGCACTGAACTGATCTGTGTAATCTTTTCTCAACCGGTGGAATCATCGGTGAATAGAAAAATAGCATTGATTATACGCAAAACGGCAGCCCTGGGAAGTAAGTCTGAGCGACGCGACGCGATGAGACGGGAGAAAATGGAAATGAATCTCATCGAAGACGCGCGGGAACGGCCGTGCGTATGACGAACGGTGCGCGGTAGGTAGAAAAAACCGATTGAGTGACCAAAAAAAAAAAAAAAAAAAAAAAAAAAAAAAAAAAAAAAAAAAATTAAAATCACACAAAGTTATCTTTAAAAGCTACCGAAACGATTTATACACATTAGTCTCACATCGAACGAATAACAACATTAATTAAAATCAAACGTTATGAAAGTTTTTACAATAATATTGCGTAATTTCAGTTGTTACCAGTGGCGGCTTGTGTTACAGTCGACGAATTAAATAATAGGCGAATTTTCGCGATCGAATATTATAAACAATACCAACCTAACTACATATTCGAGGAAACTCAATTGTGTTTTTAGATGTTTGACCTTGTTTTTTTGTTTTTGTTTTTTTTTTGTCATTTAAACTGAAGCAAAAGTGTCGATTTTTCCAGGATTTCAATTTTAAATGACAGAAACTACTCTAAATGGTTGAAAATAGCAAAATAATGTTTCGCTAATAAGCACCTTCAATTACAGGGGTTGGCAAAACCAACACCTCGAAGTAGGAATATTTATCTACCCACTTCATTAAAGCGAGGAAGCGGAGATTTCTCATCGTGACGGGAGTAAAAGGGTTAACCCGTTCCAAATCACGCTCTAGTATATGTATTCGTTTCTGCAGAAACATGTTACATGTAACAGGACCTACCTCTGTTTTCAATTTACAAAGTAGTGCGAGTCCAAATTCTCAATGAGTGAAAAATATAAAAATAACTCGGGCGCCTTCAATAAATTGGGTATGCAAAATCAGCACCGTGGTGTAGGAATAGTTAACTATCCACACTTAATTCAAGCGAGCAAACATTGATTTGTCTTCGTAATATCTATTCGTAAAAGTTAGAACGAATTTCCGTGTTTGTGTTTTGGCCATCAGATCCGGTTTTTTATTATCACTGTGCGACACGGCGCTTAAAAAAAAAGCGGACGAATAGATTTAATGCAACTTGCATACATACACTCGGATCTCAAGCTTTAAACAGTTTCGTTTCGTTCCTCGTTAGTGAAATCTAATTTTACATGTGCATGGCTTCCCAACTTCTCAACTTCCCAATGGGCCGATGCGATTGCCATGCCGCTTCAACGTATCAAGGAACTTTCACTGCGTTCACAAATTCTCGCACTTTAATTACTCGGTACTATCCGACCGCATTTAATTTGACTAATTATTCATGCCAGATCCTTAATAAACAGTTTAAAACACAAATGTTGTAGGTATTGGCTGAAAAGCAAACTCCGCCAGTGTGACGAACCGAGATAGTTCAACGCATCCTGAACTTGATGAGCTCCCAAAGTTTATAAAAAGCACGTTGCTCGATTGATCGATAATTCGAGAGGATACTCTCAAGAATAAACTATCGTAAAAAACCGACAAATAATTCAACAATTGATGCCATGCCTGGAAACATGGGCGCCCGCAGCGGTGAGCAATAGTGGGCACCCCCCCCCCTCCCGAAATTCAAAAAAGTCAAAATTTCACGTTAAAAAATGAAAGAAAAAAAGGAAGTGCAATGTTAATCAAAGGAGTAATATAGTTAACAAACTCCATTATTTGTTGTTTATTTTGTAATATATTTAATTTTTTTTTTTTTTTTTTTTTTTTTTTTTTTTTTTTTTTTTTTTTTAAGCAAGGAATAGTAGAATTGAACATTTACCTTAATTGATACCACTTCCGTCTGCTGTCCCTTTATCCATTATATCAAACACGTCAAAATTATTAGTATTATTTGATACATCTACCATGGCTTAATAATGTTACACCGCATTGGATGGGGGGAAAAAAAAGTCTCCCCCCCCGGGGGGGGATCTCCTAGACCTTCCATTGAGGTTCAAATATTTTGTCCCCCCCCCCAGGAAATTTTTCTGCGGGCACCCGTGCCTGAAAAACATAGTCGTAGCCAGTAATTTGTCTTTCTCTCTCTTTCCCCCATTTAAACGCATGTGTTAGAAAAGGCTAGAGATAGGGGCAGGCACGTGACTTCAGCCCCTGTTTCTGTCCTTTTCTAACACATGCGTTTAAATGGGCTAAGAGAGAGAAAGACAAATTACTGGCTACGGTTATGCTGTAAAAACGGCCCTTTAAACAATAGGTGAGCTCCAGGTGGATCAAAAAAATTGCCCTTCTCTTTCTTTTCCCATTAGAATGCAAGTGTTAGAGAATGATACAGAACAGGGGAGCAAAAATCACCTAACTGCCCCTGACCTATCATTTTTTAACACGCGCACTCTATTGGGACCAGAGAGAGAAGGATAACTTTTTGGATCCGCCAGTGCTGATGTCTTCTACCCGGGAATTATACATTGCACTGGCGCAACCAGGATATCTTCCATCTCTCTCATTTCCCATTTGAATGTATGAGTGGGAAAAGGACAGAAGGAGGGGGTTTAATCCCCTTGTCCATCCTTGTCTAACATACGTTTCTTCATGGAGAAAAGAGAGAGATGAAGAAACTCTCGTTGCACTGGCGCAACCAGGATATCTTCCATCTCTCTCATTTCCCATTTGAATGTATGAGTAGGAAAAGGACAGAAGGAGGGGGTTTTATCCCCTTGTCCATCCTTGTCTAACATACGTTTCTTCATGGAGAAAAGAGAGAGATGAAGAAACTCTCGGTGCGCTACTGATACATTGTGAGCAAATGGAGGTTTGTAGTTGAAAAGCACGCATGTTGTAGAATAGGTACAACAAGCTCTTTCCGGAAACGTCCTCAATTTCATGTATCGATATCCCTTCGATATAAACTAATGAATGGATTTGTAGCGCGAGTAATCCTTTCACCGATTCATATTTAGCGATTTTTCAAACGACCAAACCATGGAATCAGATGACGATACTTCCATCAGAAAAATGTGATCACCATTGATGGTTCTCTCTAAAAAACTCATTGGTAATTACCATATGAAGTTTCCTCTTTGACTTTCCCTTTCCTTCATACGTCTGCTCATTCAAATTCGTTTCTCTCTCCCCCCCTCCATTCTTTTTACCTTTTCTCTCATTCTTCCAATCCACTTTTTTTTTTTTTTTTTTTTTTTTTTTTTTTTTTTTTTTTTTTTTTTTTTTTTTTTATAGTCAATGACGACTGTACCGATGAAGAAGAAGAAGAAAAAAAAACACTGATTAGAGTAATTCGATTCTTGCATTACGGTCATGCACTGAACTGAACAGCCGTGTAAATATTTTGGACAACCAGTAGAATCATCAGTGAATTGCAATATGCTACAACATAATAAAAACAAATCGGTAAAAAGAAGGATATTCAATAGAGCAAAGGAGCCTTACTCTCGTAAAAGTCCAGAGGCGAAACGTGCTAATTGGCAACGGGGCGTTTTATCCAATAAAATCTATTTATAAGGTAGGATTTGAGAAAGCTCACTTGACACTTAGATTTTTTGCTTGGATTTAAAGCACAGAATACAAAGTTGCCAGGTTTAACGCTAGTTTATTGGCAACACTGCAAACGAAACAACTTCGAGCAAGGTTGTGTGTAACCCATCGACTACTTAAACCAGCCGGGATAATTAGTGCGAAGCCACTGAGCTATGGATACGCATCAGAGGAGATTTGATGAGTAACGCGCTGTTGTCAAATTTGACTGACAAAGACAAAAACTGAATAAAATCAAATTAAATAAGTTCAAGAATTATCCGTAAATCATCGAACGTGTTTTCGTCACTAATGAAAGCTTTTAATATTTTACCCAAACCCAAAGAGAAAAGACCCAAACTGTGACTGAAGCATCGCTAATTGCCATCTTGATGTGTTCTATTTTCACGTATCTTTGACCTTAATAATTGACTAATTACGACGCCAATAGGAGATGTTCATGTTTCACTCACGAGAGAAACATTCGACGAATTTTTTGAGAACTACGGCCTGATTCAACCAACTCTGGCATTGATTGGACACGCGAATTTTCCTATCTTTGAACTTTGGCAACGTGTTAATGACATTACACAGTCAAGATAAACATGAACACCAAGCAAATACCGAGTTTTAAAATGTTTTTTGTTGGTAAACAAGAAAAGGACGTGCGGTAGAGGAAGAACGCGTGGGTGGACTCAAAAAGAGTCGTGAGGGTTTGGCGGTTCTTCGAAAACATCAGTATTGGTCTTAGGATCAACATACGGAAATAATGAAGTCAACGAGAGGTCGAGTATCACAGCTCTTTTTGTTGCGAAAATGTTAGATGAAATTACAATAAACTTCTTATAAATAGAACAATAAACGTGGTTTCCAGAGAGGGGGGCAAGATTGCAATCTTGCCGCCATCCGCGAATTGGCGTCCCTCGAAATTATAAATTTGATTACTTTTTTTTTAAAAAATTCCTTGTTACACACTGATTTTGCCGCCCTCTGCGATTCATTTTGAAATTTGATATTCTTTTTCTTTTTTTCTTTTAGTTGTTCTCCCTGATTTTGCCGCCCTTGGAGAGTGCCACCCAGGGCAAGGGTACCCGCGTTTTCTAATAGAAATAAATATCCATGTAAGAAAAGTTTGCTTGTTTCTGTCATGTGTCAATTATTCCTTTCTTGAGCAAATCCTTCCGAAAGAAACGGTGATATTGATTTCTGTGTCCAGAAAACCGCTCTAAAACACTTGCACCTTTGTTTCAAACCTATTCCATATGTATTTGACGCAACCTTTTTTTTAAAAAAAAAATATTTAAGGTTAAACAAAATGAAGCAAACATACCTAGCACGAGTGAAAATGTCCATAAGAGATCAGTGGCGTAGCGTGCGATTTGGCAACGTCGTATTCTGTCTATTTAACCCCTGTAGAAGGTCGAATTCGAGGGTGTTCACCGAACACCCAGTAGTTCGATATTTTCAATGGGTTTAAATGGAGAATCTTCAACGTTGCCGAATCGCAAGCTACGCCACTGTAAGAGGCTGCTTTCTTTCAGCAGCGGCTCGTGCAATTTGGCAACAATGTTTTCCCTCCATTTGAATACATGTAAAACAATCGATTGCAGGTGAAGCGCTGCTTCAATATCGAATCGATTATTTTGCATTGAATCAAATGGAGGGAAAACATTGTTGCCAAAATGCACGAGCCGCCACTGCTTTCTTTTGATGTTTCAAAATTAAGTCCTATAAACCCCTCTATTGATGGTGTAAAACTCGTTGGTTTGAGCTGATTCAAGCTCTCCTAACGCCCTGATGCAGATCTTTTTCCGCTGTCACTTTCCTTGAGGATTCTTCGACTTAGCGAAACCGTTGGATATCCGATTTTGATTAGACGGCAAGTATGTGTGCTTGCTTACAAAGTATCGAGCGTACCGCTATAATAATTCATCTCTCCTAGGTTCGATCGGATTAACGCATGCATAGAGGAAGAGTTGGAAACTAGCAACACGAGACTAAGCTTAGACAGCGGTTGCCAAACGTTCAAAATAAAAAAAAAAAATCTGCCTACATTATAAAAATTAATCAATCAAGCAATCTTAATTGACCAGTATCGATTTCCTTTCCATTAAAATCCAATGGAAAGGAATTTATTTTTTAGGGAGAGTTCGAAGGATTTTTCCAAAAAATCGACAGTTCAATGAATCTGTTGCATGCTTATGCTACAACATAATAAAACCTTGATTCTTTTGTGAAATTCGGCGAAAATAACTATGCGCACATTAAAAACACTCAAAACCCACTCATTAACTCAGGAAATCACTTCAATTTCAAACAGCCCGCGCTACACTAAACACTATTTGCACCGGTATACTACTACATAGACAGAACCACCGTGCATAAGTAAAGAACATCGTAACTACAAAATGATGGAATTCCCTTCTAAATACATGAAATATTGGCTGCATTTGCTGTCTGGTTTTTTCTGGCTCATCAAAGATTACAAAATAATATAAGAAATGTACGCATCTAAACTAAACATTCCAATGTTTGTAAGTTCTGTTCACGTTTACATAAACGCGATGGTTCCATCTATGTTGTTATAAGTCGGTGATATAGTGTCTAGTGTAGCGCGGGTTGTTTGAAATCGATGGTGTTTTCTGGGTTAATGAGTGGAGTTTGAAAGTTTTTAATGTGCGCATCGTTATTTTCGCCGAATTTTATGTTAGAAACAATGTATCATATTGATATAGCAAAAATACGCAACAGGCCCATTGGTTATATTTCCCATGGGAGAAACAAGAGTCTTCTCAGGAAGTAGGCGAATTTTTTTTCCCCCCCGACAATCTGGTAACTCCGTTTGATACGCAATGAAGATGAGGATACAACTCTCAGCTCAGATTTGCACCGTAACTAGCGTACAGTGTATATAGGTATACGCTGCTGCTAATTAGGTGAATTGGATTGGTCAACTTGTCCGCTTTGCAGCAAACTCAAGTCGACAACTCCTTTCCGTGGGCTCTGAACGGCCGGCGCTGCTAGCGATGCGGCGCACATTGATCTGAGAACGCCAAAAATTGGTCAAAAATCAGAAATTAAATTTCTCATCAATTAACTTATTATTAAAAGAAACTTCCAAAACCAATTAAAACCACAGATAACACTTTTAAAAAGTAATTAAAATCTATAATAAATGTCACTAAAATGTTTTAAATGGGTCGATAGCGTACTTTTGCTAAATCAATAAGACACATTGCTTCTAACGTAAAATTTGGCGAAAAGAACGATGCGCACATTAAAAACATTCAAAATCCACTCATTAACTCAGGAAATACCTTCCATTTGAAACAACCCGCGCTACACTAGACACTATATCACCGACTTATAACTACATGGATGGAACCATCTCGTTTATGTAAACATGAACAGAACTTACAAACATTGAAATGTTTCGTTTAGATGCGTACATTTCTCATATTATTTTGTAATCTTTGATAAACCGAAAATACCAGACAGCAAATACAGCCGATAGTTCATGTATTTAGAAGGGAATTCCATCATTTTGTAGTTACGATGTTGTTTACTTATGCACGGTGGTTCCGTCTATGTAGTAGTATACCGGTGCAAATAGTGTCTAGTGTAGCGCGGGCTGTTTGAAATTGAAGTGATTTCCTGAGTTAATGGGTGGATTTTGAACGTTTTCAATGTGCGCATCGTTTTTTCCGCCGAATTTTACAAAAGAATCAAGGTTCTATTTTGCTGTAGCAAAAGTATGCAACAGACCCATTGGACTTGAAACGTAGAAAACGATGATTTTTTATGCACTTTCTACACTGAATTTTGGCCATTTTTATTTCCGATCTCAAACCATAGCGCGGTGCGCGGTCTTCGAGCCAAGTCCGGTGTTCAAGCCCACTTGGCGATCGTCTTCGTGCGTTTTTCATATCCGTGCGAAGTCCAATTTCCGCACGGTCCTTGCTAAAGACATTTTCTCTCACTTCTTTTCTGGCTTGGAAATTGAAGTCGAAAAGAGAAATCATCGAGTTCCTATGAATGGGGGTAAGGACTTTATCAGCGTATCAAAAAAAAACTACGTACACGGGAAAAAAAGACTGGTAAAATTTACCATCTTGGAGTTAGCTATCAAGTAGATGGTAAATGCAACGTACTTACATTTTGGTAAATTAAGTTAGTTTCTTAGTACATTTTACCATAATTTAGTAAAATTTACCTTATACTTGATAGCTGACTCCAGAATCAGCAATGCAGATGGTAAATTTTACCGGTTATTTTTTCCGCGTAGTGGGGAGTTAATTTCCTATCCGAATTTGCCCTCATCTTCATCAATTTTCTTTCGAATTTCTTAAATTGTCAATTGAGGCGTTTTAAGTAAAAAGGGGTTCTTTGCAATGTATTTGCAATGGCAAAGAGCCCCTTTTTACAAAAAACGCCTCAATTTTGAAGTTAGCTACGATTGAAATCGAAATTAGATTAATGCCATCTTTGCATTGTGTTAAGCGCATTGACTGAGTTTGTGAGTGGATTTTTGAGACTTTTAGGCGCTTTCAAAGTGATTTCCAGGCAAATTTACAGGGGGATCATGGATCAACCCTCCTTCACATTGTGACTAAAGATTGCAGCAGACCCATTTAGACACATAAAAAAGAAAATCACTTGACTTTCAAAAGAAAAAAAAAAGAAAACAAACCAAGCAAAATAGCAAAAAACAACAGCATTATATTGATGTCATATCAAATCACGGATCATTTGGAGTCCTGATACCATTTGGAGTCATACCTGATATTTGACGTCAATACACCATGGCTTTGGAAAAGATTAAGGGCGTGTATTTGTCAGAAAACAATTCAAAGATTACATCCGAATTATTGAGAAGCATTAGGACTAGAATCGTTCGGCAAAAAACGATCACAAACCTTACGACAGTAGCGGCTCGTGAGATTTGGCAACCATGCATTTTTTCCACTTAAACTGAGGTAAAAAATCGATTCAAGCGGAGGCTGGCAGCCTCCTCGAGTTTCGATTGTTTTCCATGTATTTAAATGGGATAAAAACACTGTTGCCAAATCGCACGAGCCGCCACTGCTTTACGATACTGCGGTCGAACAAAGCAACTGCGACCTTGCGTAACATAACGCGTACGTTGACTTAAGACTGGCGAACAGCGTTTAGCATCTTCTTCTGTTTTTCTTTGCGAAGTTCAAGTAATAATATTTTTCCCATTAAATATGCGAGAGGATTTCAAAAACTGGCGTTCTTGTGAAATCTGATTTCGTCCGACATCTGGCTATCTCACTACGGTTCCGTCGCAAGATGGTACGAAACTCAATCATTTGTGAGCAATGCATTCCGCTGCAAAAAATAATTTCTCAGATTTATCCATCGTGATGGCTGATTTTTGCACCTTTGAATCAAGATGGTTCACTTGGATTTTTACGCTTTAACGACATAGGTGTCCGCCCCCAATGAATACAAAACAAGGGTCCCTAGACACAAACATGGGCTTCTTTCGTATAATTGGACCTATAATCGCGTGGACAGTGGCTTGTTCGATGTTAATTGACCTGCTGAGTTCGAATTTCGCCTTAGTTTTGATCTAAATATTCTAGATTTTCCACAATTTAAACTGTATCACGAACATTTTTTAAAAGTAGAATATGCGTAAAATCGGGACGAGTTAAGTAGAAAACGATATCATTTTTGATATCAGCGTCTCAAATACTATTGATTAACACATTATTAATGTATGTAACAAGAAAATTCATTGAAATACATTGCAATTTAGTTTAAAAAAACACTGATGTATGGTGCTTTCGCGGACAGTTATGTCGTTAAAGAGGCTTACTTGTTCACTTGACTTCAGGTAACCTTAAACTCAGGTGTGTATAACTGATGCTTGTTCTATTTAACCTGATGCCTGACCAAGTTAACCATATTTCACGGCTGATACCAAAACACCATGATGGTAAATCTATGACCAATTGCCTTTTCCATTTGGGAGAAAAAGAAATTATTAGTAAAAATTGACGAAATAATTGCGAGTTTTAAAAAACGAAGATAGTTAAAGCATGAAAAGGAAGCTCAATAACTTTAGAATTATTTTTTTAATCCAAGGTGTATTTCGTTTGTGTTAAGAAACTGCACAGTGAAATATTGATTAAGGGGAAATTCCTTTAACCCAAGGAAAATGTCTGCTGCTACAAGTAAAAGGTTCCTTCTTGTGACAGTGATTCTCCTTCATGCAATAGAACTTTACTTCGATCAAGGAAAACTGCCCACAAGTAAACGTGTTACCTTGTTTTTAAAGAAGTGATTTCTCTCAGTGCACCAGCATCACTGATACCATAAAAAATTACGGCGTTTCACGTTTAACCCTTTAAATCCGGCATTATAATAAACCCATTTCACAAATTGCTTAAATAAATCTCAATAAATAGAATGAACTTTTTTTTGTTTAGTTTGATGTGCATAGTGTTTTTTTTTTTTTTTTTTTTTTTTTTTTTTTTTTAAATAATAGATTTAAACCAATGTCAATTTGGTGGTGCACATTTGTACCGTCATAGGATACAAAGGGTTACAAAGAGCATCTAAAACCAGTCGGATCACTGATTTTTTAAGCCTTTTACGACCGGGTTAAAAAGATAAGCCAATGTTCGCTCGCTCAAATCTTCAGGTAGGTATAGTTAAATATTCCTACACCGCGATGCTGATTTTGCATGCACAATTAATTGAAGGCGCTCGATGAAACACTGTTATAAAATGATAATAGTTTTGAGCCGCGATTGTTGTGAGTAAAAAACTGAAATTTTGAGAAGCAGCTAGCCATCAGAAACGACAGTGGCGAAGCGTGCAATTTGACAACAATGTATTTTCTCCATTTAAATTCACCAAAAAAGTCGAACGCTTAAGTCATCGGCGATGACCAGACATTTCGACCTTTCTAATGTGTTTAAATGGGGAAAATAAACGTTGCCAAATCGCACTGAGAAACGAATATACTCGGGTGCGGCATTGAAAGAGTTAAAGGACATGGCACAATCCTTATGGGAACTGGCTTACCGCTAAATTTTTTTTAAGTATTATAAATCGACAGATTATCACTTAAAAAGAAAAAGTTCTCACGGCACCAAAGTGATCCCATGTCCAGTTTTTTAGCTATTAAAGCTCAAAGACGGGAACTACTTCTCTCGTGCGTCGGCGCGCAATGATGAAGTAGTGCCGGCCGCCTCAGAACTCGGCTCAACGTAGAGTGTGGTCGGCCCATTTCGATTATTCATTCACCCGCTCGACTACCTGCCGAAGTCTCTCTTCCTATTCCACTGCTCGTCTCTCTCTCCCTCTCCCTCAATGCGATCGGAAAAGTGTTTCTGTTTACATTCCGTAATCGGTATCTTCAGGGGAGAGGGTAGGTTGAAGCTGGAGTATCAACAACTTCGGTATCTTAAAGCGTCCGAGGCGCCACGCGCGACTACTCATTACGAGAGAGATGGCAGTAAACAAATGTGACCGAAAGAATTCGGAAGAAGCAAGAAAAGCCGAGAAATGTATAAACAAGAAAACGGACGAATTGTTTCTGCTCGTCTCTTGGAACCCAAACGTGCTCGGGTGGGGAAAGAATAGCGTGCGGGGTGAGGGAGAGGGAGAGAGAGACGAGCAGTAGAATAGAAAGAGAGACTTCGACAGGTAGTCGAGCGGGTGAATGAATGATCGAAATGGGCCGACCACACCATAAAGGCAGAAAAGGGGACCACACTCTACGTTGAGCCGAGTTCTGAGGCGGCCGGCACTACTTCATCATTGCGCGCCGACGCACGAGAGAAGTAGTTCCCGTCTTTGAGCTTTAATAGCTAAAAAACTGGACATGGGATCACTTTGGTGCCGTGAGAACTTTTTCTTTTTAAGTGATAATCTGTCGATTTATAACACTTAAAAAACATTTAGCGGTAAGCCAGTTCCCATAAGGATTGTGCCATGTCCTTTGTCGTTAGCCAATGAGATCATTCCAATGTGCGCCATGCAAACTCGACTCAGCAGAGGAGCAACTAATCATCGAAATTAATCTGATTGAATCCCGGGAATCAACGTTGGCGGATACACGCAAGCTCCCGAGCTCCGTAATGCGGTGCAGCGCTGTATGTATAGCACTGTTGCTACATTGCGCAGGCGCACTGACCAACTAAAGCTCGCCGGATCATGAGAGATCCAGGATCAGAAGTTTTGCCGACTTGAGCTGAGACAATGAGACATACGTCAGCCGTGAACCATACCCGCGGAATGCCTGATAAAGTTTTTTTTTTTTATTATCAACCCAAAACCAAAGATCTCTTGCTCAGTTTGATGGGGAAATTGAACCAAGTCAACCCTAAGGCATTTCATTTTAAAATTGGAAAATTTATTCTCAGAATATGAAGTACCAGAGCGTACCATGGTTGCTGAAGCCGCGCGGAGAAAAATTTCTGATTGAAATGGGGCAGTTGCAAGGGTCTGAAATGTTGTGTTTTTTATGTAGAAAATGAAAGTAATCGATGAGCTGAGAACAAAGATGCCTTTTGGTTTCTAATTAAGTTCAATTTTTCCGAAGACGAGATTTCGGCCCAAAATACATTGTTTTAAATGGGGATTCCGCGTAGTGACGTCACTAAACCCACGATTTTTTAATACTTTACACGTGCGTATCTCCAAAACCGGGACACTTAGGAAAAAACCAAAGTCACCATTGTTCTCAGCTCATCAAAAACTACAATTTTCTTTATGAAAAACACAAAATTTTAGACCCTTGCAACTGCCCCATTACGGAACGTACTGAGAATTAATTAGGGTAAAAAGAAATTCCTAGCTTTCACAATAATAAAAACTCTTATTGATTCAACGAGAATTATCATTGGTCCAATTGAACGTTCTGGTGATTCGGAAGGATCACGAGGAAGAATCGTTGGATCGATGAGAATTCTTATTATTTTAAAAGGAATTTCTTTCTACCCCATTATTAATAATAATGCGTTCCGTAATTTCAACCAGAAAGTTTTCTCCGCGCGGACGTCTGATAGTAGGAAAGGCAGCAGTTTGGTATAATTCATACTGCGGTACTTTCAATAACTATGCTGAGTTTAAGGTCAAATTTCTTAATTATTTTTGGGATTAGACGGACAAATGGAGGTTAGAACTTCGATTTTAATCCCTGGTCAACATGGTGAGGACAAAGGAGCCATGTCTAATCGTTTTCTTTTGAATTTGGAAAAGGCACGCGATTTAAATGATCCTATTATATGTAGAACAGCTTCTAATTAACTACTTGATTAAAATTGATGAGGTGGACGAGAAACTCCTTGAGTATGATTCAAACCCCATTTCCGACTACGATCAGAAATTCAACCAAAGTATTATTATTACAGGAGATACAAAAAAAAAAAAAAAAAAAAAAAAAAAAAACCCTCTAAAACAGTTTTCTGAATAAGCCTGGCTTGTTTCTTTAGACTCGCATTCGGTAAGCGTCTCTGCTTTAAATTTAAATTCAAACGTTTGGTTCATGGATCACATTCAGGGTCAATGCGATCAGGATATAAATTTGCATTTTCCCCCTTTAAATATACAGGGTGTATCTAAACTCTGCGCAATGGCACGGCGCATTATGGCGAGACACTCCGAGATCTTAAAAAAGTGGCCAAAAATTAGAACAAAATTAGAAAGTAAACTCAGCATCATCATTTATAAACGTTCAAACAAAATATTTTGTTCAGAAAAAAACGTTACACAAATGTATAAGGAGTAATTGAAACCTTGAAATCTTACTAAAAAGTTTAAAACTAAGGTTAAAAGGTCTTAAACAATGATGTTCAATGACAACTTTTTCACGAATTTTTTACCACTTTTTTTCCAATCTTACACCACTGAAGTACAGAGTACACCCTGTACTTGCACAGCGAGTAGATTAGTCGAATCTCATCATCTGACAACAGAGAAGCCGAAGTGGTAAACTTAACGAACAAAGTATAAATAAACAAAAAATGAAACGATTAGCTGCAACGTAGTAAAAGGTAAAAAAAAAACTAAATTCTGCGAGTAAATCGCAAATTCTTGGAAAGCGCATGCGCAAGCTTCTAGTGCGCAATGAAGTCTCATATTGCAAATCTCGTGCCGTACGCTTCACAGGGTTGCCAAACTTTGCATTCAAATGGAGATAAAGTGAGAGAAATTTTAATTTCACCAACTGGTAGCAAAGAAAGAAAAGATAGATTGCTATAGCACCTGTGCGCTACGCAGAGTCGATTGAAGAATGAAATTTCCCGGACATAATTTTCTGAATAAAAATTAAGATTATGAACGATATAAATAGCTCGATAACTTTAAAACTTACGAAATCGTTCATTTTGGAGCTTAAAATGAGTCAAATAACGCGGTTTTAGCGAAAAGACTACCGACAATGCAATGTTTTAGAAGCAAGAAAACTACAAATTGTCATATCCGGAAAACTCTATGTTTCCAGACCGTGTACGACGTGATATGGTCTGAAATCGTCAAAAAGTGGCAGAAAATCAGAAATTAAACTCATAAAATTATAGTTAATTTTCTTTCAAGACCAACTTGCATCTCAGAGAACACTTCTGACACATAATTTGAGCGCCCAACTACCACAGGCAAAAAGTTTTACAAAAAAACCAAGTCCCTTTTGATTTTGCACCTGCTAGATGTTATGGTAATGTTAACCAGAAGTATACTATGTTTTGACTAGGTACTAGCTGATGTTACCTGATTGCACGTCGAATTTACTCAAAGTATCGGTAAATGTACCATACTTCTGGTCAAGTTTACCATAACATCTAGCAGGTGCCAAAATCAGGTATCCGTATGGTTATTTTCACTAATCTTTTTTTTCCGTGCAGGGCATTTTTCAATTAAGCTTTACAACGAAAAACAGTGCCTTTTGACGACCACTGATTTTTCACTTCTTCCCCCCCCCCTTCTTCTTTTTTTTCGGTATCTCAGACCATAAAACGACAAAAACTTCCATCTCAACAATTTAGTGCTTCAGTGAAGAGAAAAAAAAAGTGAACTTTTTGAATCAGTACCCACCACCCCCCCCCCTCAAATTACAGTAACATGGTGGCCCAAGTTATTTCTTCAAAAAAATGCAATCTTCATAGAGACGCATCAACGACAGACTCACGAAAAAGAAGAAAGAAATGATAATGAAAACTGAAATAATTATTAAATATGATGTAAAGTTTAAATCGTTACGGAAGGACTCACTGACGTTATCGGAAAATTTTCCGACGCATGCATGAACGCAATGAAAAACTTGACGCAACGAAGATAAACTGATTCTGACGAATTTAGGTTACGGAATCGAACGCGCACGAGAAACGCAAGACGTGTGCGTTTTATAACACGAATTCAGAAAACTGATGGTGCCTGTGTTTATGTTTTGGAAGCGGTCTCGCTCAAGGCCATCACTTATAATTTTAAAGACTCATTGTCAGCGGATTTCCATACATTTTCCGGATACACAAAGTAAACTTCAAGCACTGTTTTAAAATCTCGATCAATGGTGTCACAAATAAATAGAGTCTTCACGATTGGATCAGCAACAAAGAAAAGATCGGCCCGGAGGCCTAGCAGTTTCGTAGGGAATGGATTACTATATCCTTTCAGGAGTGGCTTACTAATACTATCCTTTCAGGAGTGGATGACTATCCTTCCAACATCAAACTTACACTATGAGTCATAACCATAGGTTCCAAACGCGGCTCCTGCTACAAGCAAAAAAAAAAGTTAACTCTTGCGTGAAATTCAGCAAAACCCACCATGAGCAGATTAAAATACAAAATTTACTCACAGACTGACTTTAACACAAAGCAGTGGCGGCTCGTGCAATCTGGCAACCGTGCACTTTTGCCATTTGAATGTATGCAAAAAGATCGAAAGGTGCATCAAAAGGTGAGGCGCTGCGCCTCACCAAGTAATCGATTATTTTACACAGTTTTAAATGGAGGAAATCCATTGTTGCCACATTGCACGAGCCGCCGCTGACACAAAGAGGAAAGCCACAAATTAGATAGGAATGTCCCATGGTACTTGCGCAGAGCTCCGATATTACGCCTAAAAGGTCAAAGTGATTTTGTGAGTTCAAAAGTGAAAATCGTGATTTTTACTTACGAATGAATTGTTCAATCGCATTTGTCAAAAAAAAGCCCCGTTGGCCATTATTAGAAAGAACTTTCTTTTCTTTTTTTCCAAAGTAAACCCAATATGAAAAAAAAAAAAAAAAATGCGCACAAACTGTTTGACAAAGCTGCTCGGAATCTTTGGTTGACTTGGCAACATTCAAGTTTTTCGCACTCGGGACGGCATGGCATCGACATGGGACTTGACCGGCCCAATGATATTATTACTAACAATAATAAGACAGTGCTCTCCAGGGCTGCCGTTTTGCGTATAATCAATGCTATTTTTTATTCACCGATGATTCCACCGGTTGAGAAAAGATTACACAGTTTAGTTCAGCGCATGACTGTAATGAACTAAAATACTCGCATCTGTAATCTTTTCTCAACCGGTGGAGTCGTCGATGACTTTAAAAAACTTGCGGATATTTTAATTAATCAACGGAGTTTCCACCGATTAAGGAAAGATTACAGATCAGAGTATTTTCGTGCATTACAGGCATACAATGAACTGAACTGTGTAATCTTTTCTCAACCGGTGGAATCATCGGTGAATAGAAAAATAGCATTGATTATACGCAAAACGGCAGCCCTGGTGCTCTCTCACCTTTCCGGCCAAGATTTCTGCAGAGTCAAAACAAAAAACCGCTAACGCAAAAGCTTTAATGAGGGAGAGAGTGAGAAAAAAGAGAGGATAGAGAGAGAAAGAGACGCAAGGAGGATTAGAAAGATTCGTTTGCAACGTTGCCAAAAACCACTGAATAAAAGTGACAAAAAATGGTGGTGGGGGGAAGGGGGGATTTCGCTGACCTTAGCTGCAGTAGCGCACCGAGAGTTTCTTCATCTCTCTCTTTTCTCCATTAAGAAACGTATATTAGACAAGGATGGACAAGGGGATAAAACCCCCTTCTTCTGTCCTTTTCCTACTCATACATTCAAATGGGAAATGAGAGAGATGAAAGATATCCTGGTTGCGCCAGTGCTTAGCTGCATCGAGAAACCTGTAAGTTTCTGAACGCACAAAACCTTTTCAAATCAGTAGCGGCCCGTGAGATTTGGCAACCATGCATTTTTCCCACTTAAACTTAGGTAAAAAATCGATTCAAGCGGAGGCTGGCAGCCTCCTCGAGTTTCGATTGTTTTCCATGTATTTAAATGGGATAAAAACACTGTTGCCAAATCGCACGAGCCGCCACTGTTTCAAATCCAACAGAAATAGCGCGCAGCGTCCAATTTGACAACGGTTCAGTTCGCTCACTTAAACCCATGAAAAAGATCAGGAAACACCCGAAACACCTTCGTATCCGACCTTACATACAGGTTTAAATGGGGGGAAAAATACAACGTCATACCAAATTGCACGCCAAGGCATTGTTCAAAGGGTCCACGAGAAAAGGACAAACAGACGATGAAGAAATTGAATTCAAGCAGTGGCAATGAATCCCTGAGACATCGATACTTTTACATAGATCCAAATGGCAAAAAAAACGTGGTTGTTAAACAGCACGAGCCGCCACTGGAGCCGCATGAAAGTAATCCAAGATCCGTGACAAACCGGCCAATCCATGCATCCGAACATTGAAAAATGAGTGGATAGAGGCGTTTGTCTTTCTCTCTCTCCTTCCATTTGAACAAATGAATTAGAAAAAGGAAAGTAAAAGGTGCCATCACGTGACTACAGCCCCTGCATCCGTCCTTTTCTAACGCACGCGTTAAAATGGAAGGAGAGAGAGACAGACAAACTCATGTAACCACCCATGCACAGCCGTAGCCAGGATATTGTAGTCCTCTCTCTTAGCCCATTTAAACGCATATATTAAGAAAGGATGGATATAGGAACCGTCACGTGACTTCAGCCCCTCTTTTTGTTCTTTTCTAAGGCATGCAGTCAAATAGGCAAAGAGAAGGAACGACAAATTCCTGATGGCTACGGCTATGCGTCCATGCATTGAAAACATGACCAGACACTGATGACTGGTTGCTCCGAGATAACTGTGGCAACAATGTTCAGCATATGACATCATAATCTAAAGATGAGCTCACTAGATGCTCGATGCGAAATTGAAACGTGCCCCATGGGTCACAAACCCAGGACTTGGTACACTAACGCTCAGGAGGTCGAGGCTTCGAGGCATAGAGAAGTCGACGCTATGCACGCCTGTCCTGCGTCGCTAGAGAAAACGTGCTTTTGCGGTGCGGTACGATGTACGCGACCAAGTTACCATAGCATGATGAGCTTCGAAAGACGAGGAAAAAAAAAAAGTTCCTCGAGGCCATTTTGAGTCTGCTTAGTTGAGAGATGTTAAGTTACAGACAGACTAAACAAAGCTTACTTCTTTTTTTTTCTTTATTCCTCGTTCCAGAAATAATAGTTAATGAAACTCAAAGTCCTATTATTTTTGATGGAGTAAAGAGTAGCGCCAGACTGGGTAGCGTTGACCAGCCGCGAGCCGGCCAAGCTGAGAAGAATTTTAGTAAGTTTCGTGAGATGACGAATGTTATGAATCATATCTTAAAGCGCGATGTTAAGACACTGCGGCGAATCCAAGCTATTGTGCTTCTCTCTATCTGACCATTTAAACGTATGTGTTAGAAAAGGATGGAAGAGGAGGCGAAAATCACGTGACTGCCCGTTATATCTGTCCTTTTCTAACACGTGCATTCTAATGGGAGAGGAGAGAGAGGGATAGATTCTTGGATCCGCCAATGTATTAGGACGACAAAATTCACAACAAAAAACGAGCTTTCGTTGAGTGATGCGGCCCAATAGTTCAATTTCTGCTACCTGCAGAGTGTGCGGTAAAAAGTTCGCTGTGGGGTCTCCTTACAAATCATTTCTATGTGTATAACCGAAAGTTAGAGGAAAGTTTCCGCCAAAAATCTTCGATTAATCAAAACAATTAATAATAAAAATTAAAAAACAGGACTCGTTTCAGAAGTGGAGGCGGAGTACAATCAATATTCTGTAGCGATAATCAATAATCTTTCGATTAAAAAAAAGTTCATTTGGTTTTCTTAATTCGTTCAAAAGTTATGGACGATAATAGGTGTTAACTTTCACCCCCCGCCCCACCATCACTATTAGGGCTAGCGTAAAAAACTGGCCCTATTCTAGCGACTAAGAAGTACTTCTACAACATGGTGTGCCTTATTTTCAAGTTTGTTCGTGGTACAAAACAGCCGATTTTGAAATAACCTCTTTTCAATTTTCAATCATAAAATTCGAAACAAGACAGGCCCAAAGCTTGAAGTTATGATTATGAAACTTTTTTTTTTTTATATATATATATATATATATATATATATATATATATATATATATATATATATAGTGGTTGAAATAAGAGCTAAATAGCCAGTTATTTTTTGGTACTATTTTCACATAATTTATTCTTTCTTTAAAAAACACAGAAGAGAAAATAATAATAAATGAGTTTAGCAAACGTTTCGGCTTGAATCATAGCCATCCTCAGTGCAAATAAAAACAATAAACCCAAATTGGGAACCGACACAGCAAATCGAAAACCATAACAAAGCAGAAACTTAACTGACTAATATACAATAAACGACGCGAGACCCAAGAGGCCCGGTAAATCAAGAAACAAAACAATACAATCAGTGTGCATACCTACACATGTTGCCAACTTTACATTGTTGCAATATTTATTATTAAAAAAAAAAAAAAAAAAAAAAAAAAAAAAAAAAAAAAAAAAAAAAAAAAAAAAAAAAAAAAACTTTATAATTAATTATCTATTTGATTTTTAATGAAAAACTGATCATACCTTGAACTAAGACCAGATGTATCAGTCCTAAAATTAATAGCAGTTTGACACTTTTTTATATGTACTGCTTCCAATACATGCCTAGCTTTCAAATTATTCTCTTTGGCTAAGACCTGAGGTTGTTGAAAATCAAAACATGACCCATGTCCTTCATATGTTGATGTAAGGCTGTTTGTTCCTTCTTATCATATTTGTGAGATTTAATCCGTTCACTTAAATACCGTTTAGTTTGACCTATATACGATCCCTCACAATTTTTACAGTTTATTTTGTAGACAACAGAAGATTTCTTTTCGACAGGAGTTTTGCTTTTTAAATTCGTAAACAATTTTTATTAGTAAACGTGTTTGCAAACACAGGCTGGATACCAATTTTTCCTAACGACCTTTTAAAATTTTCCGCTAAAACAGGCACATACGGTAATTTAACAACACTACGTAAATCAATTTTAGGTTTTTCACTCACATTTATATGGGTACGCTTTCGTTGAGCTTGTACCTTTTTGAAAACTGTGTTCATCAGCTTCTCTGGGTAACCATTTTCATGCAACATTTTTTTTGCCTTGAGAATACATTCTGTTTGGTAACAATAATCCGTCAAATTAACCACTCTTTTTGCTAAATTATTAATAACATTCAATTTGTGCTGAAAAGGCACATCAGAAAAAAAGTTCAGATACCTACCCGAATGAGTTAGTTTTTGATACCATTTTGTTCTTATTTTTCCACTTTTAATATGATCAATTGTCATGTCCAGAAAATTAATTTTTTCCTCCACTTCTTCTTCAAGTGTGAATTGAATATTCTCGTGAAAACTATTAAAATGGTCTAATAGCAAACTACCTTTATCTTTAGGAATGCATATTAGGATGTCATCTACAAACCTTTTATAAAAAATACATCTAAAAGGCAAAGTATTTAATAATGTATCTTCAGCACTCTCCAAAACTAAATTTGCAATGACTGCCGAAATCGGGCCACCCATTGCTAGCCCAGATACTTGCTGAAAGAACATATCTCCAAACTGAAAAAAAGTTGAATTTAAGCATATTTTTACAGCATACAAAAAATCATTTTTGGGCATTTTAGTGAACTTCTTAATTTTTGGCCATTTATCTTCAATCACTTTTAATGCAAGATCTATGGGAACATTCGTATAAAGAGACACAACATCCAGCGAAGCTAACATATAACCATCAGGGACCGTTTGATGCTTAACAAATCTCTGAAAACTAAAAGAATCCATTACATGATATTTTGTTTTTCCTACAACCTTGCCTATAATTTCACCCAAATACTTTGACATTTTGTAAAATGGTGATTGTATACTACTCACGATAGGTCTGAGAGGGTAACCAGGCTTATGCAATTTTACTAAACCATAGATTTTCGGAGGCAACGCCTCTTTCATGACTAACCCTTCATGAATTTCTTTATTAATGAACTTGTTCTTTAACCAATTGTTAACCATGGAGTTGTTTTTTAGTTGTTGGGTGTTTGTTAAATCTCTTTTTATTTGTTTATATACTTTATCATCACTTAGTAAGGTCATCATTTTGTCATTGTAGTCTTTTTTAGTGATTACAACAGTTTTATTACTTTTATCCGTATTTATAACAAAAAGGTCAGAATTTTCTTTGAGAAATTTTTCGGTTTTAATAATTTCTTTACGGACATTTTTAACGAAAATTTCTTTTCCTATGTTTTTATTTTGTTCTTTTCGGATTTCACCACTGTTAACACTATGCAAAAAATGTTTTAAAGTATCCACAGTCTTTATACGAGCTTCATTTCTCAAGGCTTCAAAATCGAAATGCATACTTTCTATATTAGCCACAATGTTCTCAACATGACATGCTCTGCCTATTTCCACAATTCCTTTTCCACAGTACATGTTGTTATTAAAACAAGAAAAATTTGGACCTAATGCTAATGTATTTAGAACATACTCAGGAATGTTTTTACATGTTAAATTAACACACCAATTTTTTGATGCCTCTTTTATTTTGTTAGCAGTACAGTGAATTTCACTTGATTTAATAAGACGTTCAATTTTTTTCTCACTATTTTGTCTCAGTTTTTCTGAAAAACCATCATTTGCGTTCTGAAGGATAATTTTGTCGACTATGTCAACCGGTAAAAACTGGTGTAGTTTCACGACTTTGGAATCATATTCTTGTTTTAGAAAACTTAAATGAGAGAAAGCATCACTGATTAATACATTTAATACCTTATTATCGAAATCAGATTTCAGTTTGTTTACTTTTGCTACATTCGACTTGTTATGAATGTTTCCAAATTGGTTATTTGAAAAATGAAGGAAATTTGGCATCACCTTGAGTTCTTTGCATTTAGAAAGAAAATACTTGTTGTTTTCTGACGATGTAATTTTTCTGGAAAGTCGACCAACATCTTTAACACATTTGACTGCATCTTGACCGAAGGTTTTCTTTTGTCTACAAAATAAACTGTAAAAATTGTGAGGGATCGTATATAGGTCAAACTAAACGGTATTTAAGTGAACGGATTAAATCTCACAAATATGATAAGAAGGAACAAACAGCCTTACATCAACATATGAAGGACATGGGTCATGTTTTTGATTTTCAACAACCTCAGGTCTTAGCCAAAGAGAATAATTTGAAAGCTAGGCATGTATTGGAAGCAGTACATATAAAAAAGTGTCAAACTGCTATTAATTTTAGGACTGATACATCTGGTCTTAGTTCAAGGTATGATCAGTTTTTCATTAAAAATCAAATAGATAATTAATTATAAAGTTTTTTTTTTTTTTTTTTTTTTTTTTTTTTTTTTTTTTTTTTTTTTTTTTTTTTTTTTTTTTAATAATAAATATTGCAACAATGTAAAGTTGGCAACATGTGTAGGTATGCACACTGATTGTATTGTTTTGTTTCTTGATTTACCGGGCCTCTTGGGTCTCGCGTCGTTTATTGTATATTAGTCAGTTAAGTTTCTGCTTTGTTATGGTTTTCGATTTGCTGTGTCGGTTCCCAATTTGGGTTTATTGTTTTTATTTGCACTGAGGATGGCTATGATTCAAGCCGAAACGTTTGCTAAACTCATTTATTATTATTTTCTCTTCTGTGTTTTTTAAAGAAAGAATAAATTATGTGAAAATAGTACCAAAAAATAACTGGCTATTTAGCTCTTATTTCAACCACTATGTATTGAATTAGCCATATTGAAAATAAATTCCATTATATATATATATATATATATATATATATATATATATATATATATATATATATATATATATCTTTGATGAAAAGCCACAACTATGAAATTCATTTTTATTCAATTATGTCATGAAATATGATAAATAACGTCGGAAAGTTCGAAAGATGGTAGATTGAGCTCTACCTCCACATCTGAAACGACCTCAAACAGTAGTCATTATGATAATCGTCAACGAAAAATTGAATAGTGGAGTAATATTTGAGAAGACGAGTTAACTTATTTTTAGCTATAGAACGACGCGACATTTAAAGGTTAGTACTCTAGCAAACGTAAAAGTTTCAACAGTCAAAAAGCACGCGGAGTGCAGAAGATTACTTTGATTACACCAGGGTTCGCCACTTATCTCGTCTCGCATTCTTAACAGCCAAAAATTTTGCGTTCGACAGTACTTACATATTATACATCCTGATTAATTTCACTGGCGACTTTAACGATCGCAAGAACAAGTGCCGTGCCTCTAAGCGGGAACTTTCTTTGAGTTCAAGACTCCTTGAGTTTGGGCGCATCAGTTCCTTGGACAAACAAAGTCTTAGAATGGATGTTCCTTTAACCGATATACGAATTTGGGGGGGGGGGGTGTAGCTGTTGAGCTCATGGAATCAGGAATTGCACTGTTGAACAGCATTCGTCGTAATTTTTTCTTGTATGAGTTGAGACAATACGTTGTACTGTATTTTGCGAGTACATGAGCAGCTACGGTGAAAAAGTATCACGAAGTGAACTTATGAACGAGCACCGTATTCCGTAAGGATATAAAAAAGGAAAAAGAATGAGGTTAAGTAGTTATGAAAATTTCCGGTGAACTCTACAAATCAATTAGGAAAGACTTCAAATTCCATCAAAGGTGCGATGTGTGAAATATAGCCGAGGTAGTCGGATGTGCCAAAATTTCATACGCAGCATTGCTTATCGACCAAAAATTAACGCTACCAAACAATACATATGCTGAATTTTATTTCCGATCAAAAGCGGCCCTCCTGTTTTTTGGGGGCATTGTCAAATGATAGTCAAAATTAAAAATCAACTAAAAATCGAATTCTTTCCAAATTGTCTACCTGCGTCTCAATTCTCACTTTAAAAATTATCAGCTTGCCTGTTAGTTTTCTCAGAGTATGTATCGATTCTTTGTCCTCCAGGAGATTTGAAACATGATGATGTTTTCACTTACGGTAAAAGCTCTTTTACGTGACACTTTTGAATTTTCCTACATCAGCCATATGGATCTTTTATGGTTCTATATTCAACGAATAAAAACGGTACCAAAGAATAATAGGGAAAAATCGGCTTCCCCCAAAAAATATCCAGTCATTTCTCAGTTAAGAATAACAAAACAGATTCTCGTAGTTAGAAAACCAAAACTTCGAAAAAATGTTCAACCTTCAAAGAAAATGCACTTAGGAGTGAGTAGTAAATTCTTAGAGAATTTTAAAATCACTTAATTTTGATCGCTTTTAGGTCAATAACCGGAGAACTTCTATTTTTGACTAGTTTAGCCAGGGGGAAAAATTGAGAAGAAGATTTTTACAAACAAAGTATGTGAAATGAAGATTCGAAGACGAGTCAAGTCACGATGGTTGCAAAACACATCTTGAAATATGCGGCTCTTAGAGAAGGAAAACAAATATTCTAAAGCAGTAGTGGGCAGTAGTGCAAAACATCTAAAATATGTTATATGTAGTCGCGGGCAGAGATGAGAGAACATGTAATAGACGTAACTTTTCAGATGAATTAGACTAGCGCGAGTGAGTGGTATGCAGTCATCAACGCATATCTCACAATAGCAAATATTAAGCGTCGCCTATCCCAAAAACAAAATATTTATCTTAGATGAACACTAGCGTCTACAAATGCGGTAACACTTAGCGCCGAAGCAATCGCATGATCGGAGTTCCAGGAATGTTGGTCGAATGGATTTCTAAAATTCTTCCAGTGCGAAGTTCAGAAGTTTGAATTACCGCAACACTTGCTCAAATCGAGTGTGTAGGTAAATATTCCTACTACGGAGTGCTGTTTTTGTCTATCTAATTAAATGAAGGCGCTTGACCAGTTGCATTATTGCAAATTTTCACAAATCACAATTCGACCACATTGTTCGATCATTTTATAATTGCCAATAAAATAACAATGAAATTGACTAAAGAAAGCAAAAACGTATTTATGTGGTAAGAAAATGAATATGATTGCAGTTCCTGCAATGTTGGTCGAATGAATTTCTAAAACCCTTTCAGTGCGAAGTTAAGAAGTCTGAATTACCGCAACAAAACACGTGATGTCCGTTTTTGGATTCACATTACTGCAATTAATTGCAGGTAATAATTTTTGCGACCGGAAATAAAGAAAGCCGAGATAATAATGAATTGTGTACATTGCTCATGAATAAATAACACGCATAATCCATGGACACAACTCAGACGTCTGTGCAGATTTTTACACTTTTAAACAAAAAAGAGAGAAAAATTGAACATTTTACAATAAATAAAGGAAATAAAAGAAGCTAATAAAACATTGAATTAGAACGAAGAGATGATCAGTCAGTAATCGACTAGCACTTGCATCCATAAAAAAAAGGTCACATAAAAACGAAATGAAAACAACAAAAGCGAAGTAACTTTATGCTGCATGCATAATCGGATGCAGTCAGTGGCGTCGCGTGCAATTTGGCAACAATGTATTCTATCCATTGAAACTCATGTAATATATCGAATTCAGGGGGTGCACAGTGCACAAGGAAAATCCGATATATTTAATGAGTTTAAATGGAGCAGTTGCATTGTTGCCAGATGGCACGAGACGCCACTGGATGCAGTTCTTGGAAATCTAAACAGGGTTTGACGGGCAAGAAACGGGAACAAAGCGATATGTAGGGTACAAAACGAATGAGTCAGGTGTCAGGGTTACGGAATTGATTGCAACGGTCGATCTAAACACAGTAACTTCGACCTAAAAAAAAAAAAAAAAAAGTATTGCAGTTAACAGTATTGACAACAGTCTTTCATAATGTTCTGTGAATCAAAAAACCGCATCAGAATCATCAAATTTACAATATTAGGTCCCACACAAAACTATTCATCAAAACCTTTAAAGACAATGGGACAATGGGTCTGTTGCAAACTTTTGCTACAGCACTATAGAGTGTTCAATCTCATGTGAAATCGCGTGAAAAGTCCATTGGTCGCATCAGAAAGTCATCAAATGCAGTATAAAACTCACGAGAGACGTTTAATGAAATCCAAGATGGCGGTAGAATATTGAGCAACCTGTATGCATGCACCACGAACATCCAAGGATAGCCAACCTCACAATATCGATCACACCCAATCACAACGTAAATAAACACATAACCGCTGAAGCTATGAGGTTGTCAACGTTGGCAATCCTTGGGTGTTAAAGGTGCACGCTTCCAGATTGCTCGATATGTTACCGCCATCTTGGATTTCATTAAACGTCTCTTGTGAGTTTAATATCGCATTTCATGACTTTTTGATGCCACCAATGGACTTTTCGGGCAGTTTTACATACGACGAAACTCTCTTGATCGGTGTAGCAAAAGTTTGCAACAGACCCATTGCAAGGGTCTGAAATGTTGAGTTTTTTTTTATAAAAAAAATGAAAGTACTTGATGAGCTGAGAACAAAGATGCCTTTGGTTTCTAATTAAGTCCCATTGTTCCGGAGATGAGATTTTGGCCCAAAATACATTGTTTTAAATGGGAATTCCACGAAGTGACGTCACAACGCACACGGTTTTTTACAGCTTTACACGTGTTTATCTCCAAAACTGGGACACTTAGGAAAAAACCAAAGGCACCTTTGTTCTCAGCTCATCAAGTACCAGCATTTTCTTTATACACAATTTATATTATTAAATAATTATTAATTTAAATTGTATTAATTTAATTAATAATTAAATTAATTTAATTTAAATTAAATAAAATTTAAAAAAATTGATTTTTTTAAAATTAATTTAATTTTATGATTTAATTTTTATTATTTATTTAATTAGTAATTTATTATTAATTTTTTTTTTTTTTTTTTTTTTTTTTTTGGCTTCATATAATTTATGTTATTTCACAAACTCCCCCCCCCCCTTTTCCCAATTATCATCAAAGTGATTTTCGTCACTTACACCGTCACACGAGCCGGTCTCAAAGACGGTAAAAAAAAAAAAAAAAACATGAGTTGCGCCCATTTATAAAATAAACCGTGGCTGTATACATTGGGATGTCTCCGGAAGAGCATACCTCATGTTTTGAGGGCAACCCTTCCGGAGATCGGCTCAATTGATTGAACAAATACCGCGAGTAAGTGTAATTCGCGCTTAACGATAGTCGCGTGCCGAGCGAGAGGAGGCGCGCGCTGAGCAGTGTCAGTGGCGCATGGCGTTGCGATGCGTTCGGGCGGGCGGGCATCCGGGCGTTGAGACGCGGACATCTTAAACAGGATTGCCAAATTGCAGCAAAAAATAAACTACAATAACTATAATACCCTACGAACACTTTCTCACATCAAATTTAGTCTGGGGGAGACCCCCAGACCCCCTTTAATATTCTTGGGAAGACCCCCAGACCCCCTTTTCATATTCTTGGGGAGACCCCTAGGTTCTCCTTTAATATTCTGGGGGAGACCTTCAGACCCCCCTTTGATCTTTTTATCCAAATCCAAAGATCTATTCTTGAAATATTTAAATTTGTACCTTGTTTTACCCATTTCTCCATTGATTTTAAGTTATTATATTAAGTTTTGAGTTATTAGGTGGAAAATTATTAGCCTTAGTGTGATTAGAGGGTATTGTGCTCGAAATCAATTTTGTCGGCGATTTGCGCTCGAAATCAATTTCCTCGGCGATTTGTGCTCAAAAAACCCCCGAAGAGCAAAAAAAAAAAAAAAAAAAATCGTTCAAAAGCGTCTACAGTCTTCCATAAGACTCAATGTAAAATACTCGGAGCCGCGAGCGGATAAAAAGACGGCTTTGTAAAAAAATAAATAAAAAAATAAATAAATAATTGAAAAAATTATTTCCACCAATCCATACAATGGGCTGCAAAAGAAAGCTTTTTATCAACAGCATCTGGCAACGAAGGTCTTCTCATGTGTCAGGGGCGACCGAGCCAGGGACCCTCACTTGCCGCTGAGGCACCGTGTCAGATGACAGATGAGTGCCCCCTTGCGCGGTAATCGGAACCAGTTTGGAAGCGTAACACAGACACACAATCACACACACTCACACATAAAACACGCATTTGTAAACATAGGAGGCACGTTCGACGTATCGTACCACTGAGCACTTCGCCTTGTGTGTGTGTGAGCGATGTGTTGTGTTGCAAATGCGCGCGAGGAGCATCGCCTGGAGCATGTCAACAAGCAACAAGCATTGCAACACACGCATAGTAATAAAAATAAAATACTATCGCAATCAAAACGAGGACTGCCAGAAAATATTTGGAGCGCGAACCACGATGCGACGCCACGCGTTGGGCGCCATCTGTAACTCTTACACTTGCCATTCCGCGCAAATCCATAAGCTCCTTCAGGCTTGGTTTTACCCTCTCAATCGTCGCACATTGAATAGAAACAAGGACTCATGGGTAATCCAACGATAAAATGACTTTTCAACGTCGCTGATGTATAGTGGGGGCTCTTGCTAACTTTTGTTTGCGAATAATAATAAATAAATAACAAATAATGATTTTTTTTTTTTTTTTTTTTTTTTTTTTTAGGTAATTTTTGAAAAATCTCACAAAAAAAAGGTGGCAACAAGACTTCGGTAGCGGTGACAAACCTTTGATATAAAAATAACCCAGCACAAGACTTTAGTTGAGTCAACCAAATCTCTGGTTCACCCCAAGGTAGATGAAAGCAGGTATGTGCAGTTTGATTCTCGCGCATGAGCGGGATTTTCAAACTCCGTTGATCAGGATTGACCAGCTTACCAGTTCCTTAGCCAGTTTCCTTCCAAGATTAACATGGGAGTTGACCAGCCTGCGTCATCGCCCGCTAGCGATCGGAACGACCCTAGCGGCTAATACCGCGCATTGCACATGCCGTATTTTATCTACCTTGGGTTCACTCAGCAAAATCTCTTTCCTTAAATCTTTTACTGGGCCATTTTTCTTTCAAATAAAGGTTTTGTAAGCACTACCAAAGCGTTTGATCTATTTTCTCTGTGTTCAATAAAGATACTGAAAAATCACGCAACTCACTCTTACAGACTTACTAAGTGACTTAAAAGTTTACGGCGTAATGGCGGAGCTATCCGCAGGTACCATGGGCGGATACAGGGAATTGTCTTTCTCTCCCTCCTCCCATTTGAAAACGTGCGTTAGAAAAGGACAGAAGAGGGGGCCAAAGTTACGTGTGATGGCCCCCTCTGCTATCCTTTTCTAACACATAAGTTCAAATGGGAGAGAGAGAAAGACAATTCCCTGTATCCGCCCATGGCAGGTACCATGGAAGATTAGACTTTTCCATTTCCTGTCTATAAAGAGAAAGTGACTAATTACACGCAGGAATCCCTCTTGATCTGCACCTGCAATCATGCATATAGCTTCGCCATCGTAGCTCTTAAACATTGAAAACGTTCATCGGGTAACCGTTAAAATGCTCTTCTCTCTTTGGGTGTTCAAATACTAAGAGAGATGAAAATCGAAGTCCTATAAACGGCTCGGACTAAACAACCGCAAATCTAAAACATGGTATTATACCTAACTTTAGATTCAAAATATCGATTACATCAAGTTTCTGTAAGAGCAAAAAATCCATTAACTATTCGTGTCCAAAAAATTTTAGTTTTTGATACAGTGAGCGGCGATTGTGAGCTTTTACGACCGCACCGCGCGCAAAAAAAAATATCATAGTTGACCGCAGGCGCAAACCGTCGACCGTGCGAAGATCAATTTAAAGCCCAGCCGAAAAGGAATTGGACGGAATGGCGGCAAGCGCGGCGCGTGTTTTACTGATGTCTAGGCGCTCTAATTTTATAATTGGACGACCGTATAGTATCTCTTGTGGTCCAGGGGTCTTAAGACTCTAAGCTGCGCGGTAACAATGATAATTTAGAGGCAGGAGGCGAAAGTCATCGCCTTCCGTGACCCTGGTAAAAGTGACCATTGTGATATCATATCAAGAACTGTGAGAACCGAGTTGCAAAGTTACGTGATAACGCGGCAACCGGTCAATAAAAACGCGTAAAAAAATAAAAACAAAAACAAAAGATTTAAGTACCTCTCCAAAAATGTCTACCCCGAGGTGGAACCCCTCGGAATTTGTCTATCTTGTACTCAGTCCCGTTTTGAGAAGCATTACAATCATAGAAAAAAGCGGATTAAGCAGTGGCGTAGCGTGCTATTTGGCAACGTTACCCTTCGTCCATTTAAACCCATGAAAAAGATCGAATGATAGGATGTTCGGTGATCACCTTCGCATTCGACCTTTCACACGGGTTTAAATGGCCACTGTACAACGTTGCCAAATTGCACGCTACGCTACTGTGATTAAGCGATTTGGCAACCACACCTGCCGTACCATATACATTCCATTTGAACGTATGAGAAACAATCGATTCTTGGAGGAGGTGACCATTTTAATAATCGATTGTTTTTTATGCATTCCAATAGGAAGAATCTACACACTGAGAGCGATCACGTCTTTAAAAACAAGGAAACGCGTTTACTCGAGACAGTTTTCCTTGCGCGAAGTAAAGTTTTGATTGCATGAAAAAGAATCACTGTCAGAATAAGGAATCTTTTTCTTGTAGCAGCAGACATTTTCCTTGGATTAAAGGAATTTTTCATAAGTCAATATTTCACTGAGAAGTGTCTTTAACACAAACTAAATACACCTTGGATTAAAAAAAGAATTCTCTCAGTGCAGCTGCCAGACAGCTGGATCCGCTTTTGATCATGCATAGCCGTATTTAGGATATTTGTCTTTCTTTCTTTCTTTAATCAAGTTTGACTGGACGATGGGCACAAGTATTCAAATCAATAAAACGATTGAAATTTACTATTAAATTCTACGGCAGCTGACTACAAAGACTGTTTTAGCAGAGCGATGAATCGTCACAACAACGTAACAATAATTAGCGTTAAAATTACTTCAGCTAAAGTTTACAACAAACCCATATGAATGAGTAATCTTGATAATTGGCAGTACTGATTACCCCAACTCGTACTCAGGCAATAAAAATGGTACCAATTCTTGAATTTACCTTTCATTGCAATATTTTTTCAACATTTTCGGCTTTCAAGATCATTCACGGGTAGTCATAAAGGGTGAACCAAAAGTCCTGGCATCCCTCCATAACTTTTGAGCGGCTGCAGGTATAAGAACCAAACTTGGAGGATGTTTATAACCTAAAAGAAACTATCTATCTGTCAGAGCGTTCAAAAGTTAAGGAGGGGAGCCGGGATTTTTGGCCCCCCCATGCAAGTTACAAGTTCCATGGATAATGGAACTTGTAATAGATATTGAGGCCAAGCAGGTCTGTACTCTGTGACCATCAGATCGAATGTGTTTTTTAATAGCAAACGTCGAGCCATACATCTAGCTTGGAGAGGGGGGGGGGGCTGTCTAATGATTTATAGTTTAGGATTAAGGTGTAATTATGTTAATATTGTCTATCTTTACTCAAGCATTTCGGTTTGAAAGGTTGAAAGAAATTGCTCGTAAAAACTAAAATGCAAGGAAAATATAGGCATAACTCCCTATCCAGTAAAATCCTACCTCATTCGTCAAAATACAAAATTACTTTTAATACACCTTTCTAAACATTAGAATTCAAAGCATTTGAACCATTTCCGGGCCTCGGTTATTTTACGGGAACGAGTTTTAAGGGAAATTATTTTCGAATTTTGCCGAAGTTTAAACGAAAGCATATAACAGTCACGTCTACAACAAACTCTGGCCATAGATGAGGCCAGACCGGTTTGAGTTACAGTCTTAGACACCTAAACATGTATAGTAAAACACAAAATAATTATCAACATCCTTTTTAAAAGTTATTTTGAGCTATCGCGACAGTCTCTTTTCATTTTAATACATGTTTTGTTTTTAAAGGTTGCGGGAAGATTCGATGTCCACATTTGAAACGAATAAAAGAAATGATACTTAATAATCCAAATTAAAATAAATGACAAAACAAAAAAACCAAACAAACACCAAAAATAAAAATAAAAAAATAGGTAAGTTATTCTCAAGTCTCCGAGTAAAAACAACAGAGTATTAATACTCTGGTTTAAACATCCGGGAAAATTCCGAACATAGTAAAATTCGAGTAAACTGCCCACGCGAGGGTCACAAAAGACCGCAATAAAGTTCAAACCAGACTTTCCTCGCGGTAGTCGATTCGTCTGCGCAGAAAAAAACTTACACAATGCCCATTAAAACCACGTATTAAGCATTGTGATTCGATTAGCCTCCTTCTTCTTCTTCTTCTTCGCCTTTTTTTTACGGCATTGAACTATGCGGTAATTACCACACCACCGTGGCAGTTCATCATTCAATGATGGCATTAAAATAGTTTCTAAGCGGAGACTTCATTTGCATTTTAGTCCCCCCCCCCCATTTTTTCTTCATCATTTTCGTCAACGCCGGAGTTGGAATTTCATGAATCACACAAGCCCTCTAGTGGAGAGAGAGAGCAAAAAAACGGACAACCTAATCTCATTCCGAAGCTTCAAAAATTCCGCGGAATTTTCTTTTTCTCCCCTCCGTGTTTAGAGAAAAACGAGAGAGTTAATTGAGGAATCAGGCGGAAAAACGGCCAGAGCAGAAAAATACGTTTTGAGAAAATGACTGAAAAAGTTTTCATTTTGTGTTTACCTGTGTATTACCTCTAAATGCAAAACGTGCCGTATCTTGCCAAGGTTATACACAGTGGCGTACACAGGATTTTTCTTGGGAGGGGCTCGCACTGATGAGCGTTTGACTGAAAATTGTTCCCCCCCTTCCCCTCCACCCCCAAAAATCGGAGGTCTGGGGGGGCCCCCCGCGTACGCCACTGGTTATACATAACAGAGGTATGCTCATCTGACTTCGCGCCAAAAATCCAGAGGCGCACAGTTCAAAATCAATGCAGGCAAAATGGCCGACAAAAGCAGAAAACGTATACTCTTCGCAGAAAACATTAGGTTGTTTTCTGCTTTCCTGCAGAGGGCAGCCCAATGTTTACTGCAAAGAGTATGAGTCTTTCCATCGGGCGACAAGGTGACACCGGTTTTATTCGGTGGTTATCTCCGATTTTGCACCAACTGGTGCTCTTTCGGGATAACCGCCCGTCGAACCGATGCTGATTCAGAAAGCCGCGAAAATAATTTCGATTTGAAATGGTAAATATTTACTTTACGCACTTTTCTCAATAATGATTTAATTTTATTCGAGCATCACTGAAAGGCTTCCTTAGGGCATAAATAACAAGAAAATAATGGCGGAAACAAGTTCTGTAGTATTTACTTAGTTTAGTTATTATTTGATTATTTATTTAGAAGTTCTTTTGAGCAACCATTATAATCGATCAATAACCGAACCTTATCTAACCTAACCTCACAAGAGTATTGGTTTAGTAGGAGACACAAAATTGATGATAAATTCTGTTATATTCACTATAACTCTCATTAAATCGTTATTTATTACGTTTCCGCCGTTATTTTCTTGATATTTATGGCCGAAGGTAGCCCTTCGGTGGTGCTTGAATATAATTAAATCATAATTGAGAAAAGTGCGTAAAGTTAATAATTACGGAATTACACCTAGATTCCTATAAATGCACCTAGAAATGTATCTTCAGTCTTAAACATTTATTTAATTTGGGAAGAAAAGAAATACTAGTATTTCACAGAGAGGATTCGAACCGGGGACCTCAGGGTCCACGAGCGAACGCTGTTCCACTGGTTCCACTGCTCCAACCGAGGCAGATGGGAGGGAGGGTCAATCTTAACGTAAATAAGCATACCGTTCTGGCGCTGAGCAACGATAGCCACCGATTGGTGAAAACTCGGATATAACCGCCGAATATAATCACCCGGTCTCACCTTGTCGCCCGATTGCAAAACTCAAAGAGTATACGTTCTCTGCTTTTGTCGGCCATCTTGCCTGCGCAGTGATTTTGAACAGCGCGCCAATGAATTAGCGGCGCGAAGTTTGATGAGCATACCTCTTTAATCTATAACATTGGTATCTTGCTCTGTGTTTAATCTAAAGGTCGTACATCTTAGTATAATCAAACGCAAAAGTTTTGGCAGAACGAGACTTGGAGATGAGTGGTGAATCCTTGTGTAATGAAAGCAACATTCTGCGCTCCGCGTGAATTATTGACCATCAACACTTTCTCGCTTGCTGATGCACATTACTACTAATGTATTTTCAGGAATTGTTCTCCGGAACAACGGCCTCAGCATGGGTGGATACAAGAATTCTTCTTATTCTCTCTCATTCCATTTGAATGCATGCGTTAGAAAAGGACGGAGAAGGGGACTAAAATCAAGTGATGACCCCCTCTGCTTTCCTTTTTTAACTCATGTGTTCAAATGACCAGAGAGAGAGAGAGAGTGAGAGAAAGATAAATTCCTGTATCCACTGATGGGCCTGATTAGGGCGTTTTCCGCCTAACTCATCACTGTTTTTAAGACAGTGCTTCTAGTCATTTCTCCCGATTAACTTAATCAAGTTCAATTTAGACGAAAAACCAAACAACTTAGCAAAATCATTTTCCTTGGAGAGAAGAAATAGTCAGAACAGAGGAAGAGTCTTGGCTTTTTTTGTGTGTTTATAAACAGCTGCATGACATCTTTGTGTGATTTTCTACTCCCCATGCCCCCCCCCAAAAAAAAAAAAAAAAAAAAAAAAAAAAAGAAGATAAATCCTGCGAAGAAGTTCCCACACGGAAAAAAAGATTAGTGAAAATAACCATACGGATACCTGATTTTGGCACCTGCTAGAAGTTATGGTAAACTTGACCAGAAGTATGGTACATTTACCGATACTTTGAGTAAATTCGACATGCGATCAGGTAACATCACCTAGTACCTAGTCAAAACATAGTATACTTCTGGTTACCATTACCATAACATCTAGCAGGTGCCAAAATCAGGTATCCGTATGGTTATTTTCACCGTAGTTTTTTTTTCCGTGCATGCACACGAAAAATTGTCTTCGGAAAGAATTAACGATTGAATCAGGCTAGTTTATTGTTTTCATAGTTAGCAATAACAACAGCGACAGTGAGTATGTGTGTATCTCTTCGGTTAGGCATACGAATTGAACATGACGGACTTTGGATGGTATGCAGGTGAGTCACTGACACCAAGTCGGTATGAATCAGTTGAGGGCGTATTCAGACGAACCGGCGATGAACCCATCAATAGGATTGAATACAAATGAATCAATGAACGTAGTATGGTTACACACTCACACAGTCCACACACGCACACACACTAACACACGGGTGTAAATCAACCAACATCATACATTCTAATCATTCAAATATCAAAATTATTCTGATCTGTAATTCTGTATGAATGTGACATTGCAATGCAGTACCGTTATTGGTTAAATAGCTTGTTTATTGCCATTTGCAAGTTGCAACTAAAAACCTTTCGATGCTAAAAAAATCTGCCGGAAATTATGTGACACGAGCAACTATGAATTTCTGCAAAGCGATACAGTCATCCATGCAGACGTTGATTTAACCCTTTCTTGGATAGTGGTACACATGTGTACCATTTTATGTAACATGTGATTCAATGGAATTTAAATGGACATTTATCAAAAAGTTGTGAGACCCATCAAAGTTCTTAAAAAAGTGTCCTCTTTCGAACGGTCTAAATAAATCTCAAAAAAACTCAAATCCCAAAATGCGTGCATGAAAGGGTTAAAGACGTTGGCTTCGAAAGATGAAGAGCAATGCTGCTGAATTTTGTTACCTGATATTTTTGGCTCACTGCATGTTTTGTTTTCTATTTCCTTGCTGAGGACCCTTGAAGAAGAGGGCTTTAAAACCGAGGAATTCAGAGATGTGTCCACATTTATTGATGGGTGCATCCAGTAGCGTAACTCGAAATCATTTTATCTCTCTTTTTACTCATCCGAATGTACAGGTAGAAAAAGGATAGGAAGAGGGGATTGATCCCCCTTTCCTATCCTTTTCTAACTTACACATTTTAGTGGACAAAGTGAGAGAAGGGTAATTTCTAGTTACGCCACCGGGTACATCATAGACAGGCCCATGGATACAACACGAGAGGGGGTACGACATTCAGCTTTCCTCTGTCGGCTCCGTATGTAAAAACTTTCGCTTAAACTCAATGGTGGCGAGGGGTTTGAACAAACTTCCAAACGATACTTATTAAGGAATTGGAGAACTGCATAGTTTTTTTCTGAGCAGGCTATACGGGTGTTTCTCCTCGGGAAGGCGTACTATTCTGTTGATAAGTTTTTTTATTAGCTAAAGCTATTGTCTTGTCTTGTGACTTTGCTTGTTTGTGTTTGTGACTTCACAGAGAAAAATGTCTCCGTTGTTGGAACCGAAGATTCGATTTATTTTGATCACCGAAGTTTTCGGTTAAAGAAACCAAAATTTTCGGTGGGAAGTATCGAAGATTTCGGTAAGTTTAACTCAAATCCCGCCCCTACCGAATACTCGGTACTACTAATGAAGCATTCGTTACTCAAGACCGAACATTTTGGGTCCTGCGACCGAAAACTTCGCTGATCAAATTTTACCGAAGTATTTTTCTCCGTGTTGACTTGTACGCTAACATGTTGTTTTCATGTACTAAATTGAATAAATATATAAGTAAATAAATAAATAAATCAATAAATAAATAAAAAAGACTGGGCATGAGAATATTGGACATGAAAATCAGAGAACGTTAAAAAGAGGTGGAGCTGAACAAAAGAGGACATAAAGACTGATGTGGACGGATGGATAATCCCAGGATTATCCCAGGACGGATGGATAATCCCAGGACCGTGAAGACTTCACACTCGATAACCGATTCACAAATCAAGAAAAGTCGTTGATTTAAACTCCCGCATGGATCTTCAATTCTTGGAAAATTCAATCAAAGATAACAGAGAGCATCGACATTTTCAGTGACGCAACCAGTGACATAATTCTAACCGGGGGGGGGGGGGGGGGGGGGGATAAAATAGAAATAGATGGGGCGCAAGAGCTTGCTTGAGCAATACAACATGACTGTGGTCATCGCTCTGTTTTTGGGAGTTAGAATGAAGGCAAGTCTAGTCTATACGATCAGAGACGAAAGATCGCTCGGAAATCAGGATTGTCCATTTACGCAGTTCACAACTTTCACTTCTAAAAATCATCCTTTAACGTCCGATTTGACTTGGGACTTAATTGACTCGAGTAGCCGCGAAGCGACACAACGAACATGCGTAGTGTGTTGTTTTAATCTTATCCCGTCGCGTCGCACAATGGAGTGAGTCAACGGGGGGTCGGGCATGAAATATTTTGTTAATAATGCAAATTTTAATGTTTTTACAGTCAAAAAACAAACTATGTAGGGTGATTCTTGTAGGAAATTTTACAATAAAACCGACGAAATCACTTTCAAACTACTAAAGTCGCGTATTAACAAAGATATACGCAATTTAAAGTTGTTCCGCCATGTCCGGCTTTTCCCACTGACTCGCTCCCACTGTGCGTCGCGGCGCGGACGTCTTCCGAGCGTTGCCCTATAGATGTAAACTTGCTTCGAAAAACACTAGAACGAAGAATTCCGGTCTTCGACTTGATACATTGGAATGCATCTGTCACATCTTGGATCTTGTACTTCCTAGCGTCCGTTTTATGACCAATTAAAAATTATTTCGTAATATTAGTGCGAAGAAGAATCGTTTTAAGATTAAAAATGGACTGAATGAATTACGCTTTTGGAAAATGACGAAGTTTGTTTCGATGCGTTCTGTAATGTAGCGATCGAGAAGCGAGCGCCCCTGGGAACCGCAAAACGTTGGGACAAAATTGTACTTCTCCAAGATGTATGGTGAGAACATATAAGCTATCTAATAGCATGCTCGAGTTCTCACCATCCACCTTAACCCTCTAAGGGCCAGGTTATTTCAAAAGGACGCCACCCTTCTGTTTATAAAGGGAAGGTAGTTAACTGTTCGTACTCGGGGGAGTTGAAATTGCCTATACGATACATGGAAGGCGCCCGAAGAAAAGACTAGAGAAGAAAAACGAGAACACTCGGGCTTGGTTCATAAAGGGTTAATAATGTGGCCACTTCGTCCAAACATTTTCCGGTCCCTGGCGGAAAATATTGGTGGGACTCGTGCATTATGGTCTCAGATCGGCCAAAAACCAGAAAGTAAATTTTTCACCAATTTAATACTTATAAACTCTAAAGACTGATTTTTATCACAAAAAAAACACTTTAAACGTGTCGTAAAACCTAGACATGTCAATAGAAAGTTTTTAGTTAAGCTTATAAAGGTAGAAAACGATCATTTTTTATGACTTCTTGACAATGATTTTCTGCCACTTTTTTTCTATCTCAAGCCATAAAGCCGAGTACAAGTGAGCAAAATGTGAGCTCAGTGTTTAAATCAAAGTTAGGTTGCAGACGGTAGCGAGGCGTGTTTGACAACAATGTACTTTCGGCATTTAAACTCACTGAAAGAATCGAAATGCTTCGGTCATCGGCGATGACCACATGTTTCGACCTTTCTAATGTATTTAAAGGGGAAAAAATAAACGTTGCCAAATTGCACGCTTCGCCGCTGATTGCAGACAGGAAATCGCGGTTAACGCAGTGGTCTAAGAATAAGATGGAAAACAAAACAAAATCACAAAAAATAAATGAAAAAAAAAAAAAATCACGATAAATCATCGTTTTTGACCGTTTAAACTTAATTTTGAACATTCCATTGACATATCCAGGTTGAAATTACCTTTCATAGGTGTTCTCTGTGATTAAAATTGGTATTGAAAGATTAAAAATGAGAAATTAGTGAGAAATTCACTCTCTTATTTTTGACTACCTATAAAGTCTTCAAATACATTTGACATACTTCCACTGATTTTTGGTAAATGAATACTTTAAATTTCGCACCTTGCAGAGGTAGATTTCAAGATCGTTGGCTGAATTGTATTTTTTGAAATCCACCTGCCCTAAAACAGTCTCTCAAGTTGTAAGTATTTAAAAAACCGCTAATACCACCTTTCATTTAATCAGGTTTATTTATCTGCAAAACATACAGACTTGGTTGGAAATTAAACTTTCTCATAAACAATCTTCGTATTGATTTCAGGTTATTTTTTTCAACCGTCTTCTTTAACCATAATCAAAAAATTGCCAATTTCCAAAAAGTGACAAGTTGCTCAAGAGAAAAAGACAGAATACGGATTATGAGGCAAAAACTTGGGGATCACTTCGCAAAATACTCTCTAAATTTCATGGTCTGCTTTCGGTTGGGAGTAAATGAATCAGTGGTGTCGCGTGCCATGTGGCAACAATGCGACTGCTCCATTTAAACTCATTAAATATATCGACTTTTCCTTGTGCACTGTGCACCCCCTAAATTCGATCTTTTATATGAGTATAAATGGATAGAATACATTGTTGCCAAAACAATGTTGTCGGGAAAACAAAGCTAATCTGAAAACAAGTAAAACACGTAGGAGTGTTGAGGGAACCAATAAAGATATACGACGTCTCGTAAAAATTTCGATGATTTCGGGAAAGTATGACGCGCTCTGATGTTCACAATTACAAGCGGTCTAATTTAGGTTGATTACAAATCCCGACAGCATGGTGATGGTGGTGCCAAGTTTCTCAGAAAAATCAAAACATAACACGGTATAAAAACCGCCACGGCACGAGAAATATCGCTTTTGAGTCTAATAGGCAGCTTTGTCATCATCATCAAGCAGAGCTCGACTCGGCTGATCCCACTATTTATAGCGGCTGTCTCATTTTCTTAATATTCCTTCACCAACGAATTTGGCGGAATTGCAGAAATGCAACCGAAAAATAATAAATGGAAGGGGTAGTTTTTGCAGTAAGATTAGGAGATGACCTTAACATACTATCGATTTACAAAATCAATGTTTCGAGGAAAAAAAAAAAAAAAAAAAAAAAAAAATCACTAACTAGTTAGAAAAAAAAAAACGGGGGAAAAAAACAAAAATTTATTGAGCAGATGCGGGATTTTCTATTCGATATGCTACAGTTGGGTCTGTTGCAAACTTTTGCTACAGCGCTATAGAGTGTTCATTCGGAAGTAAAATCGCGTGAAAAGACCATTGGTGGCATCAGAAAGACATAAAATGCAGTATAAAACTCACGAGAGACGTTTAATGAAATCCAAGATGACGGTAAAATATTGAGCAACCTGTATGCATGCACCACGGAGCACCCAAGGGTAGCCAACCTCACAATATCGATCACACCCAATCGCAACATAAATAAACACATAACCTCTGAAGCTGTGAGGTTGTCAACGTTGGCAATCCTTGGATGTTCACGGTGCATGCATACAGATTGCTCGATATTTTACCGCCATCTTGGATTTCATTAAACGTCTCTTGTGAGTTTACTATCGCATTTCATGACTTTCTGATGCCACCAATGGACTTTTCCGGCGATTTTACATACGATGAAACATTCTTTATCGTTGTAGCAAAAGTTTGCAACAGACCCATTGGTTTGTAGTAAATCCGTTGCCAGGATATTGTTTCTCTCTCTCATAGTCCATACGTATGCGTTTGAAAAGGATGAATATAGGGGCTGTCACGTGACTTCAACTCCTGCTATGCTTAGTTGTGGTTATAGTACCTAGTTAATAGTTGAGTCTTTTTGATGGTTTCAATGTGATTTTCTCTTGATTTAACCAAATAATTGACCCTCCGCCCGACGGTGTAGCAAATGTTCGCAACAGACCCATTGCGAATTATGGCACCTAATTGCTCGATCTAACAAACTCGCACCAGAAAGAAGTACTTTAAATTCATTCATTTCTTAACGTCCACTTTTTAGAACTACAATGTTGCCAATAAGAGAGGGATTACTGATCATCAGGAACCGCGATGAAAATTAGGGCCGTACTATAAACATCATCAGGAGCGCTATTCCGAGAAAATAAGCTTTACGTACGATCTTATTAGAATTTGCTCAAATGAGCAAACCCATCATTTCATGAGCCCTATTCCCAGAGACGGCTTCAATTCTAACTCTTTCCAAGAGTCTTGAGAGACTCTTACGAGGAGGAAAAGTTAAAGAAATAATGTCGATTTTATGTTGGGTTTTTTTCCTGAATGTTTGTTGGCCGATAGGTTAAGCTGATCCGAACTCGAGCGATCTCCGATTAGCTTTCGATGCATGATCTAGTATTCGTTAAACTGTTTACGGAAACATTAATTACTTCCCTCCGAGTGAGTATTACTGGGGTGACGGAATTAATTAATTAATCAGTGATTTCCTTTGGCGAAAGTACACCCGGCTACGAAATACTACTTCGGAACATTCCTCATTTTCATTTCTCTCTCAACTTCGGCCCGGAAACAACTATAGAAGCTCGCATTAAACTTTGCGCAAAATTTTATCGCAAAACTTTCATTTGCATTCAAGCGCCGCGCTATGGTCTGGGATTGAAAAAGAAGTGGCAAAACATCAATGGAAAAAAAGTAATCAAAATCATAGTTTTTTACTTTTTAAGCTTAATTTAAAACTTCTCAGTCACACTAAAACAGAGATAACTAAGCTAAAGAGATATGGCAGAACTGCTCAAAACTGTTAATCGACTCCTACGAAGTAGGCAAACTGGCATACGATCTGGTGGACCATTTTTGTAAACAATTCTGAAAGTAACCGAAGTGCGTTCGGCTGGCAGTAAATGACTTTTGACTAAAGTTTTAGTGGTTATTTTGGTGGTTAAATTTTTCCCTTGACATTTTCCATCTTATCAACGTGTTTGGAAAGCAAACAAATTCAGAAAAGTGTGTGCCTAGAATTTATTTCCACTAACAGCAGTAAAAGCAATGTTTACGAAAAATGGTCCACCAGGTGGTACACGGCGTATTGTATCACGGCCTATTTGAAGGCGTTTTTTACGATTGTCGATTAACGGTTTTCTAACATGGCGGGGATAGGACTTGCCATATCTCTTTAGCTTAGTAATCTCTGCACTAAAAGGATTAAATTGAAAGGTCGAAAACTATGACTTTAATTGCTTTTTTTCCACTGACGTTTTCCCACTTTTTTTTTTTTTTGGCCTCAAACCATAGTGCGGTGCTTGAATTCAAATGAAAGTTTTGTTGATAAAATTTTTCCCATTTGAATGCATGAGAAACAATCGATTAGTAAGAAGGCCTCGCCACTTTCAAGAACGATTATTTCTCGTTCATTCAAATGTGATGATTTCATGGTTGGCAAATTGCTAGGTCCGTCCATGCTTACTTGTTCAGTTTAATGTGACTTGATGGAAAATTTAAATTTATAAACATGATTCAAATGTCTGTACATGGATAAAATGTTGCTTACACAGTACACAATCCGGACATTCGTAGTTCGATAGAGAAGGGGCAAACAGCCCAAGGAGCGACCAATAAGCTTCAAAGTAGTCAAAATGTTTTCGTGGAAAGTCCTCGCCGATCTATTGTCTTTCTCGATGCTAGATATTCATTATCCTTAGCACTGGCGCAACCAGGATATCTTCCATCTCTCTCATTTCCCATTTGAATGTATGAGTAGGAAAAGGACAGAAGGAGGGGGTTTTATCCCCTTGTCCATCCTTGTCTAACATACGTTTCTTAATGGAAAAAAGAGAGAGATGAAGGAACTCTCGGTGCGCTACTGATCCTTAGCAGAAGCGAATTTCAATTTAATTCAATGTTCCGTTCCCTCTTGATCATTTCAATGGTCTCCGACCAGAGATTACTAAGCCTAAGAGATATGGCACTTCCTATCTCCGCCGTGTTAAAAAAACCGTTGGCCGGGCTCCGTAAAAAACGCCTGCAGAATGGCCGTGATACAACGTGCAGTACACTGGTGACCGTAAACATTGTTGTTATTCATGTTGTTGGAAATGAGGTTAGATTCTCTACAGCATCTAAATGTTTGTCATTTAATGGCCGATGGGATGATTAAAGTGACTTAGATTTTCAGATTCACGTACAAAATATACTCAGAGCTCATTAAACTTCCCAAACACTTTATTAATCTCATTAATTTAGTTAGTGGCGTTGCTGTCAAATCTCATTCAAACAACAACAGTAGTAACAATGTTTACGGTCACCAGCGTACGCCACATTGCATACTTCGTAGGAGTCGAATAACAATTTTGAATCGTTATGCCATATCTCTTAGGCTTAGTAATCTCTGTCTCCGACAGATTCGTAGAAAATTTGAATGGCCAGCACCAATGAAATTAGGATCAACGTGCCTTGCATCAAGATCAGGAACCGAACCTCGCATCAAGTGCACCATTAAACTTCCATCACTTTGAACTACTCACCAACCACCATTCAACAAGACAACACCCTCGGTCACATTTCCATGCAGCATGCGTTCCTCGAGTTTTGATCTAAGACGTGGTTCCATTTTCGGCAGGACCGTCTATTGAGACGTTGCCGGATTTCTCAAAAAGTCGAGCGCACCGGTAATTAATTTATTGTTAAGTGTTTACGTAGCATGACGTGTAAGAATAACATTAGTCTAGATGCAATGGATTCATGGAATGAATGATATCGTAAAGTATCGATGACAGCGAAAAAAAAAAAAAAAAAAAAAAAAAAAAAAACCAAAAAAACAACAACAACGTGGTAAAAAATAGAAAGGGGCGTCTCACAGTGCAGTGAGAAAAACGCTCCAAAATCGCTATAGGCAACTTTTCTCGTCAAATTATCTGAAGGGGGGGGGGAATCTTTTGTGGAAAGGAAGAAATTGCCTTTCCAAATTCTTACGTAACTTAATTTTTGACTGGGAAATCCTGCCCTGAATAATTTTTTACGGGGGCAGCATTTGTCAAAATAAGACCTTTTTTTCCTATAAACATGTGTCCGAAAATGCCCCCCTTTTGAGCTACAGCCCCCCAAAGTTTTAAAAAATTTACGGTTTTTTTGGAATAGCGACCACTATTATGAACCAAATGTCTTAAAACTTGGTGTCCTAAAGTAATTTTACGTGTAGAATCCATTAATGACCTCGAAAAATTCAGAAATTGATTCTAATTGTACTTTTCACGCAATATTGTACCTTTAACGGCACGAATTTTATGTTACGGATTAAAATTTTGAAGAATAATTACCGAAATCAGATGCGAAAAACCCTTAGAAAGATTTTTGGTACTCCTTGTTTCTTTCGATATGACGCATTTTAAGCGAGATAATCGCTGCACAGTGTGGAAAAGTCAGCGTTTTTACCATAGCGGCCGGCCCGTAGAAGCAGCGGAGAGGCGGGTTGCATACTCACTGCCGTTTTTCATGGTAAAAGCGCTGACTTTTCCACACTGTGCAGCGATTATCTCGCTTAAAACGCGTCGTATCGAAAGAAACAAGGAGTACCAAAAATCTTTCTAAGGGTTTTTCGCATCTGATTTCGGTAATTATTCTTCAAAATTTTAATCCGTAACATAAAATTCGTGCCGTTAAAGGTACAATATTGCGTGAAAAGTACAATTAGAATCAATTTCTGAATTTTTCGAGGTCAGTAATGGATTCTACACGTAAAATTACCCCAGGACACCAAGTTTTAAGACATTTGGTTCATAATAGTGGTCGCTATTAAAAAAAAACCGTAAATTTTTTAAAACTTTGAGGGGCTGTAGCTCAAAAGGGGGGCATTTTCGGACACATGTTTATAGGTAAAAAAGGTCTTATTTTGACCTGTAAAATCCGCCCCTGAAATATTCGGGAACAGTTTTTCAACACCCTGTATAGGGCTTTTTATATCATGTATCACCAGTGATACACTATGCAGTGTAGGGTTAAATTGAAAGGTCGAAAACTATGACTTTAATTGCTTTTTTTCCACTGACGTTTTCCCACTTTTTTTTTTTTTTTGGGCCTCAAACCATAGTGCGGTGCTTGAATTCAAATGAAAGTTTTGTTGATAAAATTTTTCCCATTTGAATGCATGAGAAACAATCGATTAGTAAGAAGGCCTCGCCACTTTCAAGAACGATTATTTCTCGTTCATTCAAATGTGATGATTTCATGGTTGGCAAATTGCTAGATCCGTCCATGCTTAGTACTTGTTCAGTTTTATGTGACTTCATGGAAAATTTAAATTTATAAACATGATTCAAATGTCTGTACATGGATAAAATGTTGCTTACACAGTACACAATCCGGACATTCGTAGTTCGATAGAGAAGGGGCAAACAGCCCAAGGAGCGGCCAATAAGCTTCAAAGTAGTCAAAATGTTTTCGTGGAAAGTCCTCGCCGGTCTATTGTCTTTCTCGATGATACATATTCATTATCCTTAGCAGAGGCGAATTTCAATGGAGCAGTTGCAAACTTTTGCTACAGGCTTATTAATAGTTGATTTTGGGGTAATACCCTGTAAAAATAACGATTAGCGCACTAAAAAATCACGAAATCCACTCCTAAACTCACAAAATGCTTTTAAACGCGAGACTGTAATGGCGGCCGGGGCCGCGGTTGGCATTGGGTTTCCCTATCTTCAATCAGCGCCATCTATAGGAGGTAGTCTCGCAACACCACACAAGAAGAAGAAGAAGCACACAATTGCCATAAGAAAACCGTGGCCTCGGCCGCCATTACGGTCTCGCGTTTAAAAGCATTTTGTGAGTTTAGGAGTGGATTTCGTGATTTTTTAGTGCGCTAATCGTTATTTTTACAGGGTATTATCCCATAATCAACTATTTTTAAGCCTGTAGCAAAAGTTTGCAACAGCTCCATTTATTGTTAAGTGTTTACGTAGCATGACGTGTAAGAATAACATTAGTCTAGATGCAATGGATTCATGGAATGAATGATATCGTAAAGTATCGATGACAGCGAAAAAAAAAAAACAAAAAAAACCAAAAAAACAACAACAACGTGGTAAAAAATAGAAAGGGGCGTCTCACAGTGCAGTGAGAAAAACGCTCCAAAATCGCTATAGGCAACTTTTCTCGTCAAATTATCTGAAGGGGGGGGGAATCTTTTGTGGAAAGGAAGAAATTGCCTTTCCAAATTCTTACGTAACTTAATTTTTGACTGGGAAATCCTGCCCTGAATAATTTTTCACAGGGGCAGCATTTCTCGGTCAAAATTCGAGATACGTAAGAACTTAAAAAGACAATCTCTTCTTATCCACAAAAGGCAAATGTGTTTTTTCAGTTTTAAAATAACTCGATAATTTGCCGAGTAAAGCTGCCTAAAGCGATTTTGGAGCTTTTTTCTCACTACACAATACGTCTGCCCCCCCCCCCCGGGGGCGAGATGTGTAGTGCAATACGCCATCTCTGACGGTACACGGTCTAGTAGATAGAACAAACCGCGTAAAAAGCATAGACGCACGCAACGATGAACGAATGCTGGCTTGATAACATGTTACAAATGAACACGTAAGTGCATGCAAAGCATAGATTCGTGGGAGAGCGACATTAGAATTGGAACAGAACAGCTCACAACAATAGATGCGATGCGACAGGAGGAAAATAAGTGCTGGAAAACTGTTCTCCCGCCAGTAGAAGGCGGAAAATTCAATGATAAAGTTGGAGCCATGTACGTAAAGAGGGCTCATAAAATACGGTGGGTCTTCCAAAAACAAGGAAACAGCATGGATACTAAAGTAAAGGTGTTTGATAAAGAACATGCCTACGCGAGCCGATTGTTTACTTTATTGTTAGACTAATCGTTAACATTGTCAACAGACTGTTTTAATAGAGCGATATATCGTTTCGATTGCCGTCCGGCGGGGACCTTTAGTTCCAAACCAATTTTGATTTAATGTATTCCCCCCCCCCCCCCCAAAAGCGCATTTTTTAACGGACATTATTATGCTATTAAATCAAACAATTGGTGCGACCAGCATTTGCAATTAATTATAAATTCTTCGTTCTCGAAAATGCTTAATTGTGTCCGGTTCCAGGACTAAAACTGCCGAAATCAATAAGATAATACCGATTAAACAATAATTTTGGAGGTTGGAATCAGGTCGATTCCAGATTAAAATTGTGTGAAAACCACATTGAAAGTATCGAAAAGTCCCAACATCCATTCATATGTTCAATGAAGGCGTTTTACAAAATTTAAAGATGTCAGTCGAATTGAGAGAGTCCCATATTGCAGGTTTCTCCCTGATTATTCACTTTTCTCAACAAAGAAAATTGCGGTTAAATGGGACCAGGGCTGCCGTTTTACGTATAATCAATGCTATTTTTCTATTCACCGATGATTCCACCGGCTGAGAAAAGATTACACAGTTCAGTTCAGTGTATGACTGTAATGCACGAAAATACTCTGATCTGTAATCTTTCCTTAATCGGTGGAAACTCCGTTGATTAATTAAAATATCCGCAAGTTTTATAAAGTCATCGACGACTCCAGCGGTTGAGAAAAGATTGCAGATGCAAGTATTTTAGTTTATTACAGTCATGCACTGAACTGAACTGTGTAATCTTATCTCAACCGGTGGAATCATCGGTGAATAGAAAAATAGCATTGCTTATTATACGCAAAACGGCAGCCCTGAATGGGACTCCTCAGTCGGGACCCGCTGATTGGACCACAACCTGATGGTAATTATGCTGTCAATGTGATTTTCGCCCGATGTTTTTGGAAACGACCTTACAAAACTATGCAGAAAAAGTTTGCAACGGACCCATTTTCAGTATGTGATGAATTCAAAGCTTTTAAAAAATATTAAACGGTGCATTCACTCCATTTAAACCCGTGTAAAGTATCGATTCCAGGGAGGGCACTGTGCACCCTTAACTTTCGACCTTTTTCATGACTACAATTGGACTGGATACAACGTTGCCAAATTGTACGCTCCACCACTGTTGAAGTAAAGGAATATACTCGGGCAGTGTTGCCAGATCGACGGTTAAAAAGCCATAACGTCCCCATTTAAATCAACGTAAAACGTAAGGCTTTTTCACCCCAATCTGGCAACACTATACTCGGGACTCGTGTATCTAATGAGTTAGTTCAAACAGCGTGAGATGGATTACACGAAACGAACATTTTTGGGCTTTAATGCCAATATAGTTTAATAGTACTCTAATGGGAGAGTTACTATGGACCAGCTTAGTTCCTAAAGCGTCTGGCAACGGCGTGATTTTAGACGAGTAGACTAAGTAAGTACTGTAGGCTAATTACTCAAATCGGAGGGATTCCACTCTCTCGTGGAAAAAACAAGGTTCAATATAATTTGACGCCCGCATGTGAGAAAATTACACCAGTTCAATGATGAGGCGAGAGCTGTCAATTGTAGAGCAGACGGTTTGTCAAAGATCAAGGTTGAATATTTTTGGGGTCGATTACGCGGCACGCACGGTTTCTTCCCCTTCTATAATGACAAAAAACGAGGAGGATTCACCAAAGATTACAGCCTAAAGTTTGAAGAATGCATTGGAAAATATCTGATATTCACTTGAGTCCCTATATGTAGAGAGTTAAGACAAGAGGGTAGTCAACTTCTGATTGGTCGATGAGTTTTAGGCACTACGGATGCCGCCATTGGATGCGATTTCGCTCTTTTGTTTACAATCGCAGTTGTTTACCAACGGTATTTTGCGGATAAAGAGTTAATTTTCGACGAATCTGTTAATTTTAATCATGAGACGCCTCAAAAAAAGTCTATAAATCCCAAAAGAATCTTTCAAAAGCGTAAATAGACGTCGATCCACAAAAGCAGTAAAAGATTACATCCTTAGAAAATCAGTGGCACTGTAATCTTTGCAGTGGACGAAAACACAACAACGGCCCTCAGAATGTAAACAAATGTGCAATATCGCATCCAATGGCGGCGCCCATGGTTTCACTTGTCTTAACTCTCTACATATAGGGACTCTAATATTCACTAAATAATGTAGTTTGGGTATTGGAAAGATGATCTTTGCAATGGGGCTCTTGCTAACTTTTGCTATAAGCAATTAAATAGGTACTAGATGGGTAAAATACACTGCAAATTAAAATGAGCACTGAGGCGTCTAGTGGCTTTGCATTGACTGTGGACGGTAGGACAGGGGCTCCTATACATAATCTTATCTGACAATGGAGCTCTTGCAAACTTTTATAGTATACTACATGGTATTGAAGCATCGATTCTTGCTTAAAAACCTGTGAAAATGACGAAGAGTAACTAATAAATCATGAAATTGACTCTCAGAATCGGGCTTAATGGCGATTCAACGCAGGTATCATGGGAGATTCCTATCTAATTTGAGACATGTCTCTGTGTTTTCGTAGAGAAAGTGACAAACTAGACAGCAATCTCCCATGTTACCTTCGTTGAAGCGTCATTACGATCTTGCTTTTAGAGCAGTTTTGTGAGTTTATTACTGAAATTTAGATTTTTTTCGGGCTGATTTTCTTGACTTTCGCTGGTTTTTACATCCGATTGGACTATCATTTCCTCACAGCAAAAGTTTGCAAGAGCCCCATTAAGTAGCATTTCCTCGCAGCAAAAGTTTGCAAGAGCCCAATGGGGCAGTTGCAAGGGTCTAAAATGTTGAGTTTTTTGTAAGGAAAATGAAAGTACTAGATGAGCTGAGAACAAAGATGCCTTTGGTTTCTCCTCAAGTCCCATTGTTCCGGAGATGAGATTTTGGCCCGAAATACATTGTTTTAAATGGGAATTCCGTGTAGTGACGTCACTACACACACGATTTTGTACAACTTTACACGTCTGTATCTCCGAAACCGGGACACTTATGAAAAAACCAAAGGCACCATTGGTCTCAGCTCATCAAGTACTATCATTTTCTTCATAAAAAACACAACATTTCAGACCCTTGCAACTGTCCCATTAAGTAGGAATCTTTCATGATACCTGCAAAAATGGCCTAACTACGCAGTTGTCATGGGCGATTCCTGTCTAATGTGTCATTCTATCTGTGGAAACACACTGAAGAAAGCCTGATATTTTAGAAAAGAATTCCCCGTGTTACCTGCGTAGCTCCGCTATAACGCCTAAAACTTCAAAGACATTTGGTGAGTCTTCGAGTGAATTTTGTCATTTTTTAGAATACTCGTCATAATTTTCCCTGGATTTAACTGTTTGCCGATAGCAACGGTTAGCAAGACCCCCGCTGTTTACATCGCACATCACAAAGGGGATATAACCGCATAGCAGTGACAATTGGCAACAATGTATTCTATCCATTTAAACTCATTTAAAAGATGGAATTCAGGGGGTGCACAGTGCACAAAGAAAATTCGATATATTTAATGAGTTTTAAAGGAGCGGTTGCATTGTTGCCAGATGGCACACGACGCCACTGCCGCGTGGGGAATGACCGCATTTTTTAAATTCAGATATAGATTGCAAATCAAGTGCACAGCATTTCAGCCTCAGTCTTAAAACCACAGAATAATACAATCAGAAGGGAAACTCCCATAAGAGCCAATGGAAACAAGATTTGGAATTTACCAGCACAAACTGGCAACTGTGCCTACTCACTTCTCAAGATGGCGGACATGCTTTTTCAGACTATACAACCAATCACAACTCGGCCAGTTGCCGAAGATCTGCCGAAGATTGCCGAAGATATTCACTTTCGAACATGGCGGCCCGAAGTAAAGAATGTTTCAAAATGAATTAGAGTTTCCCTTCTGATTGTATTATTCTGTGTTAAAACTATACTTGTTAAAAAATATAGCTCGAAAAGACAATTCTAAAATAATTGTGGGAGTGGGTAGAATCAAGTTTAGAGGGAGTCTGCCAGTGGCGTCGCGTGCCATCTGGCAACGATGCAACTGCTCCATTTAAACTCATTAAATATATCGAATTTTCCTTGTGCACTATGCACCCCCTGAATTCGATCTTTCACATGAGTTTAAATGGATAGAATATATTGTTGCCAAATTGCACGCGACGCCACTGGAGTCCGCGGTCATTCACCCCATAGCGTAAGGGGATTGAAATCTGATAAGTTAAAACCCGCAGTTAAAATCCTAGACGAATTAGAAGATGATTTAGAAGTAAACAGAACCAACCGGGAACCGGCCTTGGTTTTGTTATCCGTTAATGTTGGATTGAATCAGTGGCGTAGCGTGCAATTTGGCAACGTCATATTGTGTCCATTTAAACCCATGTACAAGATCGAATGCGAAGGTGTTCACCGAACACCCTATAGTTCGATATGTTTCATTGATTTAAATGGGCACACACTAACGTTGCCATACATTGCATGCTACGCAACTGAATTGAATCAAGTTCGAATCGAGAAGTAATAAGTACTTTCTTTTTGGAGAGTTTATAAATGTTATCTTTCCAAAGATCTTCAATTCAATCAAGAGACAACTGTCTTAAAATCCAATTAAGAAGTAATAAAACCAAAATTAAATCTGCTTCAAAACACAAGGAAATCCTCGCTCCATGAGAGCGGAAAAATGATCAGTGGCAATAGACCAGGTGGTGAACATTGTTAAACGGCTCGATATATAGCATTGAAAAGTGAAGTGCCATCTTTGCGACAGTATCAGACAGAGGCGGCTTAAGAACTAGGGTGCATCGTTGAAATCAGTCATAATAATCGCACAGGGACCACATTTAAACCCATTTAAATAGAGAAACTAACGCTTTTCCCGCTAATGTTACCGAAGATGGGCTGAAAAACAGCGGACAATGGGCTTTTGCGAACTTGCAAAAGAACAACAACAAAAACAAACAAAAAACAGTTTAATTTAGCCTGTGTGCGATAAGCCGATAAGAAAGCTCTCAATTTCAGGGAAGAATACTTATCAAAGTGTGTTTTGGCCCAACATTTTCCTAGATAGTAAGTTAAAAAGGACATCAGCAGGGTTGTCAAGGACCGCCCTCGGTGGTCAGAGTTTTCAGGAGTCAAACGCGTGAGAATCAAATAAAAAGAGGTCGTCAGTTTTTTGCCCCCCTCCCCCCCCCCTCATGGCAAAAATTGCAATGTCGCCTTGTGAGTACAACAATAAAGTTGGATAGATGTCAACAGGAGCGCAAGACGATCAATTTTGGTAGATGGATATCGACAGCTGCATCTATGATATTGATGAATTTGAAATAAAAATAAAGGCAGAAGACAGACAGAGACCGGATAGATGTCTATTAAATTGATGTGTCTTCAAGGGTAGTTCATCTAAAATTTGAAAACTTGAACACAAAAAAATGTGAATTTAAGTTTTGAAGCTTTATTCTACTATAACAAGTTCATTTAGGGGGGGGGGGTGCTGTAAACCATAGAAACAGAAAAAGAAATTTATGGAAATGCATTGACTCTTATGAGAAATTATACCTTTAAACGTCATTCTTCCCCCTTTCCTTCCGTTTAAAAACAGCCGTAATAATTGTAAGTGACATTAATCGTTTTTCCTATGGAAACGAGAAAAAAAAAGACAAAATTTTGCTATTTGCTTCATTGTACTACAGCAAGTCCTTGCTTTTTTACGACGCGGTAAAAAAAAAAAAAAAAAAAATAGAAATAGAAATTAGAAATAGATGAAAATGCATTGATTCTCAAGAAAAAGAATACCCCTTTAGTCTTCATCATTCCCTCCTTTCCTTCAGTTTGAAAACAGGCATGATTTTCAGTGACATTCATCGTTTTTTCTCCTGGACACGAGAAAAAAAGACAAGACGGGGTGGGTGAAGCTGAAAGGTGTTGTTTTAACTCACCGTCGAGCAATCGCTGCTCAGCCGACGATGCGGGGGTTGACATGATAGCGGCTGATGCTCTCCCAAGTCCGAATCCAAAAAAGAACACAAAACACAACAAACACTGAACACACTCACAGAACCTCACACTGAAATATCGTCGCGTCCATCATTCCGCGAGGTACGGCTGATCACTGAAACTTAGCCGGCGAGCGGAGGACCAGCAAGCAAGACACCGCGACGCAACTCGAGCGCCGCCGCGGCCGTGTCGCGTCGCGTCGGCAGTAGCGCTCGTAAATCGCGCAAGTGAATCGTTCGTTTTCTGGGATTCGTTCAACGAGAAGATATGATTCACAAGATTCAGTTCTTTGGAACGAGTCTTTCAAAGATCGCTGCCAATGAGATGCGTGCGTACAGTCGACGAATTAAAAAACTCCTTGGATTTTTGTTCAGGTAGGCCACTTGCAATACATAACGCAATGGATTGAAGCATTGCAGGTTGCCTATCTTACCAAAATTGAAGGAGTCGACTGACATATTCAATTCACCGACTGTACCAACGAGCTTGCGTACAGTCAACGAATTAAATAATGTCAATTAACTCCTTGGATTTTTGTTTAGGTAGGCAACTTGCAATACTTAACACAATGAATTGAATCATTGCAGGTGGCCTACCTTGCCAAAATTGAAGGAGTCGACTGACATATTCAATTCACCGACTGTACCAACGAGCTTGCGTACAGTCAACGAATTAAATAATGTCAATTAACTCCTTGGATTTTTGTTTAGGTAGGCAACTTGCAATACTTAACACAATGAATTGAATCATTGCAGGTTGCCTATCTTACCAAAATTGAAGGAGTCGACTGACATGATTCAATTCGCCAAGTGTCCCAACGAGCTCTAGCAAAAGATAGGATTTATGGGACGTGACTTTTAAAACTTCAAGGAGGACGATGGAAATCTCTCATAAACATTTTACGAAGGCTCGGTTTGTTTGCCTCAGTTTTTTCAACCTTAAAAAAAATGCTGAAATAAATCCACTAGAAATTGGTTTTAAGAGAAAGTGGGAGTGTTTAAGAGTGGATATCCGGACACAGAAATTGATTCAACTGTTTCTCCTGGAAGGGTTTGCACGATAATTAAGCTGACACATAAGAGAAACAAGCCAAATTTTTTCACCTGGATAGTTGTATTAAAATTCTGGGTCCAGATAGCCATTCTAAAACAATGGGTCTGTAGCACACTTTTGCCACAGCGATATGGAGGGTTCATTCCATTGTAAAATCGCATAAAAGTCAAATTAGAAGCATCAAACAGTCATAAAATCCACTCATAAACCCGCAAAAGGCGTATCAAGGAAAGCCTAAGATGGCAGGCAAAGGGGCGAGCCAGCCTTGCATGCATCGTGCATCCACCACGAGCAGTAAAGATGGCCGACGATGGCATTCGACAAGTAGGTACTTGCCCGCGGCGTTTCCGTTTCAAGATTCCGGAAAATTGACAAAGAATGTAATTTAACACCATAGCAATCGCAAACAATAACGAGAAAGTAAAATTTACTGGATAAAAACACGCAGGATGACAGAAAATGTAACTACTACGAGGAAGTACGACGTTTTTTTACATTCCAACCAACATTATAAATCGCTGTCGTCGGCCATCTTTTGGTGTTCGTGGTTCATGCACGCAGGGTTTTTTTTTTTTTTTTTTTTTTTTTTTTTTTTTTTTTTTTTTATTTCATCATAAAAAACTGAACATAAGAAAAAAGGAATAGAAAAAACAAAAGAACTGATGGGGTTTACCCTAAAAGAAAAAATCTTGTGGCGGGTACACCCAAAAAATTATTAAAAAATTAAAAATATAATAATAAAGCAAGATAAAAGATGTTAAAAAACAACAGGGGGGGTTGATTCGCCCCTTCGCCAGCCATCTTAGGCTTTCCTTGAAAACGCCTTTTGCGGGTTTATGAGTGGATTTTATGACTGTCTGATGCTTCCAATGTGATCTTTACGCGATTCTACACAAGAATTACCCTCCACATTGCTGTAGCAATAGTGTGCAACAGACTCATCGCACTTTCATTTGAAACCAATATCCACTGGGTTATAGTCACAAATTTTGATTTATGGTTAAAAAATATGAGGAAAACAAACCATAATCAGATCGCTTCTGCTGTCACACTTTCAGATAAGACTTGAATGCTACACCTCGTTGGCGTGTCTGTACTATCGACGAATTGAAGATTGTCGCGAGATTTTCACGAGTTAAGTTTCGCCTTCAAGGTTCTGGTTCGGCCACTTTCCATACTCCTTACACCTCGCAGGTGAGAGGCCAGTGCGGGTGGGGTGGGGCGGGGAAGCCGTTGCTGATCAGTTCCAACCAGAGATTACTAAGCCTAAGAGATATGGCATAACGATTCAAAAGTGTTATTCGACTCCTACGAAGTATGCAATGTGGCGTACGCTGGTGACCGTAAACATTGTTACTACTGCTGTTGTTTGAATGAGATTTGACAGCAACGCCACTAACTAAATTAATAAGATTAATAAAGTTTTTGGGAAGTTTAATGAGCTCTGAGTATATTTTGTACGTGAATCTGAAAATCTAAGTCACTTTAATCATCCCATCGGCCATTAAATGACAAACATTTAGAAGCTGCAGAGCATCTAACCCAAAGATTACTAAGCCTAAGAGATATGACAAAACGATTCAAAAGTGTTATTCGACTCCTACGAAGTATGCAATGTGGCGTACGCTGGTGACCGTAAACATTGTTACTACTGTTGTTGTTTGAATGAGATTTGACAGCAACGCCACTAACTAAATTAATAAGATTAATAAAGTTTTTGGGAAGTTTAATGAGCTCTGAGTATATTTTGTACGTGAATCTGAAAATCTAAGTCACTTTAATCATCCCATCGGCCATTAAATGACAAACATTTAGAAGCTGCAGAGCATCTAACCCAAAGATTACTAAGCCTAAGAGATATGACAAAACGATTCAAAAGTGTTATTCGACTCCTACGAAGTATGCAATGTGGCGTACGCTGGTGACCGTAAACATTGTTACTACTGTTGTTGTTTGAATGAGATTTGACAGCAACGCCACTAACTAAATTAATAAGATTAATAAAGTTTTTGGGAAGTTTAATGAGCTCTGAGTATATTTTGTACGTGAATCTGAAAATCTAAGTCACTTTAATCATCCCATCGGCCATTAAATGACAAACATTTAGAAGCTGCAGAGCATCTAACCCAAAGATTACTAAGCCTAAGAGATATGACAAAACGATTCAAAAGTGTTATTCGACTCCTACGAAGTATGCAATGTGGCGTACGCTGGTGACCGTAAACATTGTTACTACTGTTGTTGTTTGAATGAGATTTGACAGCAACGCCACTAACTAAATTAATAAGATTAATAAAGTTTTTGGGAAGTTTAATGAGCTCTGAGTATATTTTGTAAGTGAATCTGAAAATCTAAGTCACTTTAATCATCCCATCGGCCATTAAATGACAAACATTTAGATGCTGCAGAGAATCTAACCTCATTTCCAACAACATGAATAACAACAATGTTTACGGTCATCAGCGTACTGCACGTTGTATCACGGCCATTCTGCAGGCGTTTTTTACGGAGCCCCGCCAACGGTTTTTTAACAAGGCGGAGATAGGAAGTGCCATATCTCTTAGGCTTACAAGAGGAGGCTCAGAAGTCGCCGCCTCCGATTTTGAAAACAATTGCACGAAAATGTAGCTAAAGTAAAACTATTAGACCCGTGTTTCTCACTTTTTGCCAATGGGCCTTCCTAAAGCGCCAGGAATTTTTTTAAAGTTGCCGAAATTCATGTAAATATTCGGAACGCTCTCCGCTCGGGTTTTTACGTGAATATCGGCAACTTTCAAAAAATTCCTGACGCTTTAGCAAGGCCCATTGGCAAAAAGTGAGAAACACGGGTCTAATAGTTTTACTTTAGCTACATTTTCGTGCAATTGTTTTCAAAATCGGAGGCGGCGACTTCTGAGCCTCCCCTTGTTAGTAATCTCTGGTTCCAACACTCACACCCATATCTGAAAATGTGTGGAAATCTCGCGACAATCTTTAATACGTCGATAGTACAGTCGACGCCTTATATTTTCTCTTTTTTTTAAGGTTTGTTATTTGCAATGCTTCTAACTTTAAATTTAAGCAAACTCTGATCTTCTCTGATAATAAGTATACTTTGATAATTTAAAAAAGAAAAGCAAGAAACATTTATTATTTTTCACTTTTCATAGAAGACCATTACATTTTTGCTGGTTATAATTTTTTTAAGTCTTGTGATGTGAGCGGAGGAAAACTGGTCACACTGAGATATCTTCAGGTACATTAAGTAAGGCGAGGTAAGAGACAGGAGTTGATCGAAGCACAGTTCGCTGTAGCGACAAATGCTTAAAACTTGTAAATTGGGCAGAGGATTCTTGCTCTGGAAAATTTCTTTGGCCGACTGCTCAGAAATTCGAGGAGCTTCTAGAAAGAGACCCTGCAGTTGGTTCTGTTGGTGTCCATTCGATTTATCTGCAGGAAGAATCAGAACAAACACAATTTAATGGTTTACCTCACGATTATCACTAGGGCGATCTTATCAAATACGGGTTTTACACAGGTTTCACACAATCGCGGACAGGAATGCGAACCGTTCCGGAATTTAGAACCGGTTCCGGTTCCAGCATGGGGCTCAAACCAGAGATTACTAAGCTAAAGAGATATGGCAAGTCCTATCCCCGCCATGTTAGAAAACCGTTAATCGACAATCGTAAAAAACGCCTTCAAATAGGCCGTGATACAATACGGCGTACCACCTGGTGGACCATTTTTCGTAAACATTGCTATTACTGCTGTTAGTGGAAATAAATTCTAGGCACACACTTTTCTGAATTTTTTTCTTTCCAAACACGTTGATAAGATGGAAAATGTCAAGGGAAAAATTTAACCACCAAAATAACCACTAACACTTTAGTCAAAAGTCATTTACTGCCAGCCGAACGCACTTCGGTTACTTTCAGAATTGTTTACAAAAATGGTCCACCAGATCGTATGCCAGTTTGCCTACTTCGTAGGAGTCGATTAACAGTTCTGAGCAGTTCTGCCATATCTCTTTAGCTTAGTTATCTCTGGCTCAAACCGGGTTCTAATGGGTATGTTGCATACTTTTGATACGACATTATAGAACCTTAATTCTTCAGTAAAATTCGGCGAAAATAACGATTAGCACATTTAAAACGTTCAAAATCCACTCATTAACTCAGGAAATCAGTTCAATTTCAAACAGCCCGCGCTACACTAGACACTATTTGCACCGGAATACTACTACATAGACGAAACCACCGTGCATCAGTAGGTAAATAACATCGTAACTACAAAATGATGGAATTTCCTTCTTAATACATGAACTATTGGCTGCATTTGCTGTCTTGATCTTTTCGGTTTATCAAAGATTACAAAATAATATAAGAAATGTACGCATCTAAACGAAACATTCCAATGTTTGTAAGTTCTGTTCATGTTTACATAAACGAGATGGTTCCATCTATGTAGTTATAAGTCGGTGATATAGTGTCTAGTGTAGCGCGGGTTGTTTGAAATGGAAGGTATTTCCTGAGTTAATGAGTGGATTTTGAAAGTTTTTTATGTGCGCATCGTTCTTTTCGACGAATTTTCCGTTAGAAACAATGAGTTATATTGATGTAGCAAAAGTACGCAACAGACCCATTCTCGGTTCCTTTTTTTTTCTTTATTTTCTCCTAGTGTACTGCTTTCAAGCATAGGAAAAAACTTTACGGCTTTTGGAGTGAAAAAGATTTATTGTTTTATATCATTCAGCATCACTAGCGCAACGAGAGTTTTTTCGTCTCTCTCTCTCTTCTCCATTAAGAAACGTATGTTAGACAAGGATGGACAAGGGGATAAAACCCCCTCCTTCTGTCTTTTTCCTACTTATACATTCAAATGGGAAATGAGAGAAATGGAAGGGATCCTGGTTGCGCCAGTGTTCAGCATGAACACAACATGAGAAAAGTTTTGATTCTTGCAATTAGACGATAGGTTCAGGAAAACATTCTTACTTCAAAATGCATCCCGAGCATGTTTCCAGAATTCTTAATAAAAAATAAGGTTTGGGTCATTCCAGATTAAAGGGGAACACAGGGTCAAAGTTTAAATTTCAAAGAAAACTGTTTCTGTTAACATTTTCAGACTCAGCAGAACTTCAAGTTTCCGAACATGTATAGTTTTCATACCTTAGAAAAAAAAATTTAAGATCGTTTGGTAGCTTATTTTGTACCTATCCAGATTCTGTGAATCACTCGGGATTTACAGTGGAAAGTTGGCAGCACTGTATCCTGTGTTAGTTTACAATGAAAAGTTTTGAGGTTGTGTGTGATAACAAAGGCATGCTCCAGAAACGTGGTCTCTGAGGTCCCAATTAAATCTGGTAAGTCTTTCTTCATTTCATTGTACTTTAAAGATTCAGTGTGCTTGGTGTAACCTCCGTTACATTCATTGACGTTTTTTCAGATCATCTAAGAGAATAAAAATTTGTTTAAAGATAATCCCGACCTTGACATATATCAGTTCTTATTGCGGGAAGTACAGGGGCTTACGGCACATGAAAGTAGCATGGTTTTGTAGAATTTTGTGTGTAGCTTCAGAATGTATATACAGTGTTGTATACTTATTTTCAGTGGTAAGGCTGCTATCGGCGAAATAGTGATTAACAGAACTTATGGCTAGACTGTGTACAAGATGTCTCCACAAACATGAAATGAAATTTGGAGCGCTCGAAGAACGATGTATTAATTACGTAATGATGCTATGGGGGGGGGGCGGGGGGGCAACAACAAGTTGGCAACACTGTATCCTGTGTTTGTTTACAATTAAAAGTTTTGAGGTTATGTGTGCTAACAAAGGCATGCTCCAGGAACGTGGTCTCTGAAGTCCCAATTAAATCTGGTAAGTCTTTCTTCATTTCATTGTACTTTAAACATTTGGTCTGCTTGGTGTAACCTCCGTTACATTTATTAACGTTTTTTTAGATTATCTAAAAGAATATAAATTTGTTTGAAATAAGAATATTATTTATTTGAATTGAATAAGAATATGATTTCCTAAAGTCCTGAATTTTTGTAGATTTCCTCCCCCCCCCCTATTTTAAAGCAGGAAAAAAGTGTAACACGGAGGTTACATGCAACTGAACTTTCATGTAACCTCCGTGACAGGTAACCATATATGACTCAGAAAGCTTACACAATTGATCTTATTTGTTCTTAAATGAATTAATCTATGATCTAAATGATAAAATCAAGCATGATTTTCATGATAGAAGCCTATGAGAGCTCACGTTTACTAATTTAAGTGAGTACCTATTAAGTGAAAATATCCCTAATAAAGAAAGAAGTCAACTTTCAAAAGAGTTTCCTTCAAGAGTTAAACAAATTGACAGTCGACATAGAGATTTATATTTCGCGGGAGGTGTGTTAATTAATGTTTAACTCAAGAAAACTGCTCATGTTTTATGTATCGACAAAAAACAGTTAGATAGTAAACGCACGCTCGATTTCACGTACCCAGTGCATGTTCAGAGTTTTTTCTTCCGTTGATCAAAAATTGACAGCTTTACCTGAAGCTTTTTTTTTTATTTGAGATAATTTGCAACTCTTTTTCATTAATTTATAATTTCTTTCTACAGGGGGACACTGGACAGTCATGGCACCCACCATCAGCAGAATGCAAAAAAGCCGTCAAAAGCTTAAGAACGACCCAATCGCTTACCAAACATACTTGCAGAATGAACGCGAGCGGGCTAAAAAAAGTACGCAGACCAAAAATTGGCGCTAGATGGTGATGAAGAAGCAAAACTGATTCATTGGCAGAAAAATACAGAAAAGGTAAGAAAGTGGAGACAGAAGAAGAGGCTCGCTTTAAAAATTGGCAGTACAGGTTCGATCAGCCCGTAAAGCTGTCCTAATACTTTCGGAAAAGCAGTAAAGCTACTAAAATAAGCTCTACCATCGAGTCCACGAAAGGCAGCAAAAGTGGTAAGAAAGTTGGTCTATGATGTTTTGCCTAACAAGAAAGCGAGGGAGTCCCTATTCCAAGAAACTCCAAACAAACATCCTAGAAACTTTGTACCGAAACCTTTCACTAAATGCATTTTTTAATAGCATGAAACCAAGCAGGCAAGTAAGAGCAATTTTTTTGCATGTTTTCAAATCCAGGTTATTTGGTTTTTTCTTCATGAAAAACTCGATCAAAGTGTGTAACGGAGGTTACCTCAGATGGAAGTGAGTTTCGGATTCCAGTAATCAATTGCAAAACTCAGTTCTCTATGAAAAGATAGAGTTCTGAAAAAATTAGAGTGAAACCCAACAGTATATGTGCTTTGACCTCACATACTTAGAATTCTGTAAAAACTTGAAACTTGGGCCAAAAAAAATGATTTATTTTGTCGAGGTTACAACCATTTGTAACGGAGGTTACACAGTAAGCCTACACACTGGTTTCTCATTCCAAATCAAATTGTACCGACATTCAATACAGTAGAAACTGTCTTTTTACCTTCCTTTCACCTTGTATTACTATTAAACCAATAAAATCTGTAATTTCTAGAGGAATGAAAGAAAAAAAAAGTAAATTTTGAACTTAAATTAGGTAAATTAACTTAAATGTAATAGAAAAAGAAATTCAGAAAAGAACGCAAGCAGTAAGAGTAAATGCTTACAGAAATTGCCTTTTCAAGATTAAACATTGTGTATGCTTCTAATTTTCTAATCACGACGTTGCGGTCAGTAGGTTTGTAATGTCAAGGAATAAACGTTCAGTTGAAAAAGTACTTAAAATCTAAAATATAACGAGTCAACTCAGTATCAAACTAATAGTAACTTTCAAAAAAGAAATGCTAGAACTAATAATGCGTAGGAACCCAGGGTTCCGGTTCGGGTTCCTGTTCTGACGTAACTGAATATTCAGGTTCCGGTTCCGCCAAAAAGGATTCCCCCGGTTCCCGGGTTTCGTTTCGCATCCCTGATAACGGAGCAATGAAACATTGCAATAGATGAAACAATAAATAATTTAATTTGCTGTTGTTGCATTCAAAGTTAGTTATTACCTTCGAATGCAAAATATTGACTTAGGCAAGGTTTCACATGAATCATAACTACAAGATGTCTCCCCAAACATGAAATGAAAAGAGCGATGAAGAACGATGTATTAATCACGTAATGAGGCTATTGGGGGGGGGGGGGGGGGGGGAGAACACAGTGATGTATCCATCAATGTATGTGCTCATAGTCGTGGGATGGTAAAGTCGCGTTTTAAAGTATCAATTCATCCAGGAGTTTCAAGGATGATGATTGAAGTTGGATTGCAATCATACTTGGAACTCATGTGTGTTATTGTTTCATTTTGATAATTTTCGACACAAACGGCGGTTTTTGTACCTTTCACAATCTGTTATAGGGAATGAGGCTCTTGCAAACTTTTGCAATAAGCAAAGAAATAGTCCAATCTTATGTAAAGACCAGCGAAAATCACGAAAATTACTCTAAGTAAGTCTAAAATTCAGTAATAAACTCACATAACTGCTATAACGGCAAGTGCGTAATGGCGGTTCGACGCAGGTATCATGGGAGATTCCTGTCTATTATGTCACTTTCTCTACGGAAACACAGAGATATGTTTCAATTTAAATAGGAATCTCCCATGATGCCTGCGTCTAACCGCAATTGAGCCCAATTCTGAGAGTGAATTTCGTGATTTTTTGGTGTACTCATCGTCATTTTTACAGGTTTTTATGCAAGAATCAACTCTTCAATCCCCTATGGCAAAAGTTTGCAAGAGCCCCATTTGAGATCATCCAGTCAGAAAACTTACAGTTATGGTAGTAGACGACTGAATGGGGGCTTACCACCATTCAAAATGATTTTCCAAAAGCACTGTGGTAAACTATGATCAGAGCTAAAATCGTCTCCATCGGCGTAGAAGAAGTACTGCAAACGGGTCAGATATTCAGAGGCAGAAGTACTAAGTGTTAAACAAGATGATTCGCAAGTAGGCTCTGGAAACTTGTAGCTGCAGCCGCTAAGGATCAGCACTTCTAATCGGGAACAGAGCTCAACTACTGCGTGTGTATCTACTTCCTCTATTACCTGAAAATATGAGAGAAGTTAGAGGATTTGCACTCAAACCCCGCCCCCCCCTCTTGTGACTCCTCTATCGATTCAGCTTGGCAAATGGAGTCGATCGCCCTCAAGGGTTTTCATATCTTTTGCATCTGAGGCTCTTTCACTCGTGCATGTCAACTCATGGCTCTTAAAAAGGTGACGTCACCAAAACCCCCCTTGTGACCCCATCTATCGATTCAGCTTGGCGAATGGAGTCGATCGCCCTCAAGGGTTTTCATATCTTTTGCATCTGAGGCTCTTTCACTCGTGCATGTCAACTCATGGCTCTTAAAAAGGTGACGTCACCAAAACCCCCCTTGTGACCCCATCTATCGATTCAGCTTGGCGAATGGAGTCGATCGCCCTCAAGGGTTTTCATATCTTTTGCAGCTGAGGCTCTTTCACTCATGCATGTCAACTCATGGCCCTTAAAAAGGTGACGTCACCAAAACCCCCCTTGTGACCCCAACTATCGATTCAGCTTGGCGAATGGAGTCGATCGCCCTCAAGGGTTTTCATATTTTTTGCAACTGAGGCTCTTTTACTCATGCATGTCAACTCATGGCTCTTAAAAAGGTGATGTCACCAAAACCCTCCTTGTGACCCCTCTATCGATTCAGCTTGGCGAATGGAGTCGATTGCCCTCAAGAGCTTTCTTTGGGGGCGCGGCGTAATGACTGGGGAAGCAAGGGAAGCGGTGCTTTGGGGCTTGACGGTCTAGCGGGCCTTTCCACCACAGGTTTCGTTTTTTTGTTTTTTTTTGTTTGGTTTTTTTTTTTTTGTTTTTTTCAAAAGGAAGAACGAATGAATCCAATGAATTTACAGATACCGTCGGACCACACACACACAAAAGAAAAAAAACCGCTTTAGTAAATTCGACAAGACCTTCAGTATAAAAATGACCCAGCAAAAGACTAGTCGAACTAACCAAAGATTTGTTACGCCGAAGTAAGGAGTTTTTGCTGAGTGAGCCATAAATTTGGTTGGCTCAACTGAAGTTTTTTGAAATGTCACTATTCTACCAAAGTGTTTTTCTTCTGTTTTTTCTGCACACCTTGTATACGACGAAAGATTGTCTGATTTAAAGAAGCGTCAGAAGAACGAAAAACACATTGAAATTTAAAAGGCCCCTTCTTTGTAAAACCAATGTCACAAAGTTACGAAGATGGAATATTACTTTCAATTCTAACGTCACGAGATGACTTCCATGCTTCTCCAGAAGTGGAAAGATATCGGTAAAATCTAAGAGGCAACGTTCGCCATCCGTCACACGAACAAGACTTAGTTCTCTGAGTCGCTTAAGGTGGAGCAGTGCGGAGATGGATTCATGATGAGTGGAGCAGTCAAATCGAATCTTCACAATATGAGCGTCTGGACATAGTAATACGGCCAGTTGCAATGCATCTACAGGAAGTACCCTCTGTGCGGTCATGTGACACCGAACCTACGGGTCAAAATCGGAAATTGATTACGGTTAGAATCAGAACTAAGCAGTAGCGTCATTTCCGGGGGGCGGCAAGGGGGGCACACCCCCCCCCCAGGGTCGGCCGAACTAAAATTTGGTGGTCATTAATGAGTTTTGTTGGAATTTAAGGCCGTAAATATGCAGGGCTGTAGAGTGTCTATAATAATATTGATGAGAGAAAAAAAAAAAAAAAAAGAAGGTGATCACATTTTTGCCCCCCCCCCCAAGCCGAACCCGAAATGACGCCCCTGGAACTAAGTATTCAGTCAGAACAAAACAAAATTAATCTGACTCAACCACATTCAGGCCTTTAGTTTCCCAAGGGTGCTTTGAGTTTCGTCGGATTGCTTTATCGCTATGTTTGATTTGGTCACAAATTACTAACGTAAATTGATTTGTGCCTTGTTTTTTTTTTTGCTGTTTGCTTTTTGTTATTGTTTTTGTTTTTTTTTTTGCATTGTTCTATTTAATTTTGTGTATAATAATAATTATTGGTGGTACTTTTGAGTAACATCAGTCAACAAAGGTTTCAACGATTGGATTCAGAAATTGGGAGTCGTGAAAGGGGGTCTGTCATTACCTTTAGCTACAGAAGTATGACGCATTGATTCATAAGGCAAAACTCCCCAAAAACAACGAAAATCCCTACTGTTAATGTTCCTCGCAAAAACTGTGCTAAAATTGTAAGGAACACTAGAAATAAAGAGTCGTGAACTCAAAAATACAAAAATATATAAAACTAGAGGCCGGTGGCCGCTTCGCGGCCAAGCGTTCCGTTTCGCGTCTTGCGCGTGATTTTGTTTATTCGAGCTAAGACTTTGACTTGATATCCACTCCCTAACTCCGTTTACTATTCGCCCATCTAATCCTGCTCCAAAGGACGAAATCTAAAAACTTACTCTCTTATTCCTGCAATACTAAAGTGGTATTTTCTCATGTACACCAAATGTTTAGAAAACAGGAGTCATCATTTGGAAGGGGCATAAATAGCATAACCCCCCGTCCCCCCACCCCCTTGCATGAAACTTAACCATTTTAGGGGAGGTCGTTTTCAAGAGGGCCCGATCCAAAACCGTCAATTTTTTTTGGCGCTCATGGAGCTGCCGAAACCCTTAGAATCGGCGCATTTGGATGCACCGTATTAGCGCATGTGGATTATACGATTTAGAACAGTACAGAGAAAAGAAGGGAAAGAGAGAAAGAGATAGCGAGAGTGAAAAACCATGCTTTCACAATAAAATGAGAAGTTCGGGGTAAGCAAAAAAATACGCATGACCGAGATCGCACACCTACGATAACCTTTCGTTGAACTGACATGACAATAAGACATTGCGTTTTAGTAGGTAAATCAAAAATCTGTATAAAAATGGAAAAGAAACTTTGCGCGGGAAAAGTATGCCTTTTTCAAACAGCCCTTTATTAACGACAATAATTTGTTAAAATAGGTTGGCTCGGAAATTCAAGCAAACTTCATTTAACAATTTAATTTTTTAAGCTTTTTGGACGTGAGGTCATTTACAACCCCTATTCTTTGGGGTCATTCTTTCAGCGCTTTTTGACAATTGATGCTCAATGCTCAAAAGATGTCACTCCATAAGTTTTTTGAAATTACAGTGAGATAGCAGTACATGCGGGGGTTACGGTTACGTGAGACCAAGAGAGACAGTTTGTCTTTCTTTGAAACGCTCATCACCAAGTCAGCACTAAATCAGTCTATTTCGAAAAAGAAAAAAAAAAAACGCCTTCATTTAATTTGACACACTTTGACTCCACAGATTAAAAAATAACAGGTGTATACAATCAAATGAATCGTTAAAAACTACAAAAATACCCAAGAAATCTAACGATTTTTTTTTTTTTTAAATTTAAAAAAACAGACCTCATATAAAACATCATAACCTCACCGAGATGCGAACTAATACGAAACAGCTCAAATCGCCAACTTTGAAAGAGGATGTGTAACAATATTCTGGGTCCGTTGGACCCGTTCGTAGTATTCTTAGATAAATCACTTATACATTCAAAGTAAACAACACATTTTCAACAGGAAACCAATTATGATCATTACTCAGTAATATTCGAGAGCATATTATTGATAAGAGAAGAATAACCATCGTCTCAACTCATCATCACTAATAGTTTGGTTTCTTTAAAAATTCTCGAAACCTAGCCCAAATTTGCTGGGTTACAATCGAGATATCAATTCAACGCACCGATCTCAACAAAGTCATCTCTAGTTGATTGTACTATTCTATAAATCTGCGTTTAATACATATGATAAGTATCGAAGCTCTACTTCGCGAAGTTACACAGCAACCTCGTCGAGCCATCAATCAATGACTGTACAGTGCTGCCAGATTTGACACAAAATATACACATTTTACATTAAGTCTCAAGTGCCTGAATATTTTACAACACATCTAGCAGCACTGCGTGACTGTCCCATTGTTTACATCTACGTAAAATCATGTGATAAAAAGTCGAAGCTATACATCGATATCATACGAAGTGACTTCAATGAAGTCGCTATTAAAATGCTTTTATACCCGAATGTGTCCTTCCCAACGACCTCTATATTAGACCGGCGAACGAATACGAACCAGCGTAACCCGCAAGAAGGAAAGTTAGGTTAGGAATAGAGGTGCTTGGCCGGATAGGAGCACCTCTGTTTACACGTATTTTTATGAAGATGTTCTCTTCCTTTTTTCGCTTCTAAAACCCCTAATTTTACACGGATTTTGCTTTTCTTGGTCTTAATAGAAGGAGGATAGCTTGGGCTTTGACCTCCGCCCTACCGGGTCCGGTAACGTTTTTTCGAAAATATATGGAAAATATAAGTCGTTGCAGTGGACAACCGGTTTTCTGCTCTGAAGACCTTGCAAATCACGTTCGCCTGTTTACGACGATTCAATCTGTCTAAAAATCGGCTATTAGTCATTTTTTGAGTCTACTCCTTCACTCTCAGTCTTTTTAGTGCTAGATCCTTCAAAATCCGTAAAGTTTCAGTGGCTGAGGAGGTAATTTTTCTATACTGTGTAATGTGTACCAGTAAACCCTCCTGTGTTAGAGTTCGTAGTTACTTAACTTGAGTTCGTAATTTCTGTACATTTCCCCTTCTGGATGATTTTTCATTCCTAATATTGTTTTATCAATCTGCGCCATCATCAGTGTCTTTAAATACTGTGATTGTGGTGAAACCCGCCCGCCGTTAGCTCAGGATGTCGGATCGAGCCGACCACTGAAAGGGTTCTGGTTAGTCATCATCAATTTGTGAAGTACTCATCATGTAAGGAGTGATTCCCTCTTATTCCTTTGTTTAGTCGCAGCATAATTCAGCCTTGAATCAGGATTCATCGTAAAATTCCTCTCTTTGAACCATCTGTGGTTTTTGCGCATTCTTCGGAATCTTAAAGGTGAGCTTGGAAGGGTAGGCAGACAAAATGGCCTATAAGATTTGTGTCAAGATTTCTACAAACAGCACCTCTAGAGGCTCATTCAGTTAAGTTCAAGAAGTCGTATCGGAAAGTATTAGATGGCAGTTATATGAGGGGCCATGTTTCTTCATCACACATTTTAGCATTTTTAGCTGCTGTGACTCGAAGTCGCTTACGGGAACACTTTCGGAAACGGACCGAACCGCCATTAGACGCAATAAATGCGAGAGAGAAACCTTGAAACGCGAGAGGTCTCTCTCTCGTGGTCGCTTACGGGAAAAATTTTGAGAAACGGACCGAACCGCCATAAGACGCAATGAGTACAAGAGAAAAACCATGAAACGTGAGAGGTCTCTTTCTCGCACTCGCAGTCGCTTACGAGAATAATTTGGAAAACGGACCGAACCGCCATAAGACGCAATGAGTGCAAAAAAGAAACCTTGACACGCGAGAGGTCTCTCTCTCGCACTCGCAGTCGCTTACGGGAATAATTTGGAAAACGGACCGAACCGCCATAAGACACAATGAAAGCGAGAAAGAAACCTTGAAACGCGAGAGGTCTCTCTCTCGCACTCGCAGTCGCTTACGGGAATATTTTGGGAAACGGACCGAGCCGCCATAAGACGCAATGAGCGCGAGAGAGAAACCTTGAAACGCGAGAGGTCTCTCTCTCGCACTGGCAGTTGCTTACGGGAACACTTATGGAAACGGACCGAACCACCAAAGACGCAATGAGTGCGAGAGAAACCTTGAAACGCGAGAGGTCTCTCTCTCGCACTCGCAGTTCCTTACGGGAATACTTGGGAAGCGGACCAAACCCGCCATAAGACGCAATGAGTGCGAGAGAGAAACCTTGAAACGCGAGGGGTCTCCCTCTCGCACTCGCAGTCGCTTACGGGAATACTTTGGGAAACGGACCGAACCACCGTAACACGCAATGAGTGCGAGAGAGAAACCTTGAAACGCGAGAGGTCTCTCTCTCGCACTCGCAGTCGCTTACGGGAACACTTTGGGAAACGGACCGAACCACCATAACACGCAATGAGTGCGAGAGAGAAACCTTGAAACGCGAGAGGTCTCTCTCTCGCACTCGCAGTCGCTTGCGGGAATATTTTGGGAAACGGACCTAACCGTCGTAAGAAGCAATGAGTGCGAGAGAGAAACCTTGAAACACGAGAGGTCTCTCTCTCGCACTCGCAGTTGCTTACGGGAATACTTTGGGAAACGGACCGAACCGCCATAACACGCAATGAGTGCGAGGGAGAAACCTTGAAGCGCGAGAGGTGTCTCTCTCACACTCGCATTCGCTTACGGGAACACTTTGGGAAACGGACCGGACCGCCATAAGATGCAATGAGTGCGAGAGAGAAACCTTGAAGCGCGAGAGGTTGCTCTCTCGCACTCGCAGTCGCTTACGGGAACACTTTGGGAAACGGACCGGACCGCCATAAGTCGCAATGAGTGCGAGAGAGAAACCTTGAAGCGCGAGAGGTGTCTCTCTCGCACTCGCAGTCGCTTACGGGAAAACTTTGTGAAACGGACCGAACCGCCATAAGACGCAATGAGTGCAAGAGAGAAACCTTGAAACGCGAGAGGTCTCTCTCTCGCACTCGCAGTCGCTTACGGGAATATTTTGGGAAACAGACAGAACCGCCATAAGACGCAATGAGTGCGAGAGAGAAACCTTGAAACGCGAGAGGTCTCTCTCTCGAACTCGCAGTCACTTACGGGAAAAATTTTGGGAAAAACGGACCGAACCGCCATAAGACGCAATGAGTGCGAGAAAAAAACCCTTGACACGCGAGAGGTCTCTCTCTCGCACTCGCAGTCGCTTACGGGAATAATTTGGAAAACGGACCGAACCGCCATAAGACACAATGAAAGCGAGAAAGAAACCTTGAAACGCGAGAGGTCTTTCTCTCGCACTCGCAGTCGCTTACGGGAATATTTTGGGAAACGGACCGAACCGCCATAAGACGCAATGAGTGCGAGAGAGAAACCTTACAACGCGAGAGGTCCCTCTCTCAAGGTTTCTCTCTTGCACTCATTGCGTCTTATGGCGGTTCGGTCCGTTTCCCAAAGCGTTCCCGTAAGCGACTGCGAGTGCGAGAGAGAGACCTCTCGCGCTTCAAGGTTTCTCTCTCGCACTCATTGCGTCTTATGGCGGTCCGGTCCGTTTCCCAAAGTGTTCCCGTAAGCTACTGCGAGTGCGAGAGAGAGACCTCTCGCGCTTCAAGGTTTCTTTCTCGCACTCATTGCATCTTATGGCGGTCCGGTCCGTTTCCCAAAGTGTTCCCGTAAGCGACTGCGAGTGCGAGAGAGACACCTCTCGCGCTTCAAGGTTTCTCTCTCGCACTCATTGCGTCTTATGGTGGGGTGGTCCGTTTCCCGAAGTTTTCTCGTAAGCGACAGTGAGTGAGAGAGAGAGAGACCCTTCGCGTTTCAAGGTTTCTCTCTCGCACTCATTGCGGCTTATGGCGGTTTGGTCCGTTTCCCAAATTGTTCCCGTAAGAGACTGGGAGTGTGAGAGAGAGACCTTTCGCGTTTCAATGTTTCTCTCTCGCACTCATTGCGGCTTATGGCGGTCCGGTCCGTTTCCCAAAGTGTTCCCGTAAGCGACTGCGAGTGCGAGAGAGAGATCTCTCGCGTTTCAAGGTTTCTCTCTCGCACTCATTGCGTCTTATGGCGGTCCGGTCCGTTTCCCAAAGTGTTCCCGTAAGCAACTGCGAGTGCGAGAGAGAGACCTCTCGCGCTTCAAGGTTTCTCTCTCGCACTCATTGCCTTTATCGCGGTTCGGTCCGTTTCCCGAAGTTTTCTCGTAAGCGACTGTGAGTGAGAGAGAGAGAGAGCCCCTTCGCGTTTAAAGGGTTTTCTCTCTCGCACTTATTGCGGCTTATGGCGGTTCAGTCCGTTTCCCAAATTGTTCTCGTAAGAGACGGGGAGTGCGAGAGAGAGACCTCTCGCGCTTCAAGGTTTCTCTCTCGCACTCATTGCGTCTTATGGCGGTTCGGTCCTTTTCCCCGAAGTTTTCTCGTAAGCGACTGTGAGTGAGAGAGAGAGAGACCCTTCGCGTTTCAAGGTTTCTCTCTCGCACTTATTGCGGCTTATGGCGGTTCAGTCCGTTTCCCAAATTGTTCTCGTAAGAGACGGGGAGTGCGAGAGAGAGACCTCTCGCGCTTAAAGGGTTTCTCTCTCGCACTCATTGCGTCTTATGGCGGTTCGGTCCGTTTCCCGAAGTTTTCTCGTAAGCGACTGCGAGTGCGAGAGAGAGAGACTCTTCGAGTTTTAAGGTTTCTCACTCGCACTCATTGCGGCTTATGGCGGTTCGGTCCGTTTCCCAAAGTGTTCCCGTAAGCAACCTAACTGAATGAGCGTCTAGGTGCTGTTCGTAGAAATCTTGACCCAAATCTTATAGGCCATTCTCTTAGCCTCCCCTCCAAGCTCACCTTTAAGATTCCGAAGAATACGCAAAAACCACGGATGGTTCAAAGAGAGGAATTTTACGATGAAGCTTGATTCAAGGCTGAATTATGCAGCGACTAAACAAAGGAATAAGAGGGAATCACTGCTGACGTGATGAGTACTTCACAAAGTTGATGATGACTAACCAGAACCCTTTCAGTGGTCGGCTCGATCCGACATCCTGAGTTAACGGCGGGCGGGTTTCACCACAATCACAGTATTTAATTGACACTGATGATGGCGCAGATTGATAAAACAATATTAGGAATGAAAAATCATCCATGAGGGAAATGTATAGATATTACGAACTCAAGTTAAGTAACTACGAACTCTAACACAGGAGGGTTTACTGGTACACACTACACAGTATAGAAAAATTACCTCCTCAGCCACTAAAACTTTACGGATTTTTAAGAATCTAGCACTAAAAGGACTGAGAGTGAAGGAGTAGACTCAAAAAATGACTAAAAGCCGATTTGCAGACAGATTGAATCGTCGTAAACAGGCGAACGTGATTTGCAAGGTCTTCAGAGCATACCAACGGGTGTCCACTTCAACGACTTATATTTTCCATATATTTTCGAAAAAACGTTACCGGACCCGGTAGGGCGGAGGTCAAAGCCCAAGCTATCCTCCTTCTACTAAGACCAAGAAAAGCAAAATCCGTGTAAAATTAGGAGTTTTAGAAGCGAAAAACGGAAGAGAACATCTTCATAAAAATACGTGTAAACAGAGGTGCTCCTATCCGGCCAAGCACCTCTATTCCTAACGTAACTTTCCTTCTTGCGGGTTACGCTGGTTCGTATTCGTTCGCCGGTCTTATATAGAGGTCGTTGGTCCTTCCGCGCAAAAAACATATGATCACAATCGCCACGGTGACGTCAAATCGCTCGATCAAATTTAAAAAAAAAAAAAAAAAAAAATTGACAGAACAGCACGTTTCTCGCTCACACGCGTACAAAATCGTATGCTCGTCCGCACGTATGCATTTAAAAAAGGATGACAAAATCTCGCTTCTCTCTCCCACCCTTGCAAAACGAACTGATTCGCATCCTTTTCGCACTCGCACAACTTTTCCAGAGAAAAGTTTTTAGCATTTTTAAAAAAGGGGCGCGGGGCCCGCACGGAAAAACTTTATTTTTTCCCGAAGCATTGAAGCCGAGCCCTACCGATCGGTACCAGGCCCCTACCGAACGGTGCAACGGTTCTCCAGGAACTTAGCTTCATTCTTACAAATATAATATAGGATGGTCGAATATTGCACAAAAAGAATGATGAACACGCAAAGAACTTCACGCAGATATGGCGCTCTTCGCCGCCGGTTGTTTCTTATAAAATAAAAAATTATTCCTTTATTATGGTTGATATTACCGTGTTACAATACAGGTACTCAATTGCCTGAAAAGTACCGCCAGGTCGACGGCCTTACGATATGTACCGCTCGAATTTGACTATCTGGTAAGCTTCCCATGGTCGACTGCGATGTCAGCCTAGCGGACGGTGGACTTTGACATCGTGCCTCATACAGCAACAAAAGATGGGAAGGAAGGGGGTCAACGAAGGATGTTTCTTTTTGTGTTTTGTTAAAGGCTTGAAGGTATACAGGGTGTCCCAAAAATTTATAGTAAATATTTTTACCACGTATTTTTTGGGGGCAAAATAAGACTTTTTTTTCCTATAAACATGGGTCCGAAATAGTAGTCTGTTTGAGTTACAGTGTTGCAAAGTTTCCAAAAAACAAATTGAAAAATTGTCATAACTCCCTCGTGAATTGTTCTGAATGCTCGTAAATAGTGTGGAATGAGATGGCAACGCCGTGAACACGGACGCGACGAGCACAGAAGCGGAGTGGGGGGGCATAGCGAAGGCGCATGCGCGAACCACGAAGCTTCCGTGAGCTGCACGACCGGAGTTCGCGGAAAGAGAGAAAAGAGGATTTGATTATTCGGATTTTGAGAGCCGTCTAGTTTATACTCAATGTAAACGTATTTAGACAGGAAAACAGTAAATGATATCTTTTCAACATTCATTTTAGTTATCATTCTAAAACTAATAAACTCTTCTTTCCCTTTCCCAAAACATCTATCACACTGGGCGGCCCAGTCGTAGCTCGTATAGGTGTAGTTAGTTGATTTGGCTCATACTCACTCTATTTCGGGCGGCCTTATAACAAAGATCGTATAGAACTAGAGTGAGTGTGTTCATACACTCAACCGGGCGGCCTAACATCTAGCTCGTATAGGTATTGAGTGTATGAAGAGGGGGGAAAAGTAAAGCCAGGGAAAAGGCTACGCCACAATAGTTACTCTGATGTAATTGTAGGCGCTCTTGCCCATTGTGGCCGTGAAAATGTTGTATGCAAAAATTTGAGGGGGGGTTTTTGGGGGTTTTTTTTGATTTTTCTCCTTTTTTGGCCAAATTATGTAAAAACATGCTTTCGGTTTCATTAAACCCCAAAAAAGATTAGCATCATTCAAAAGTTCGTAAAAAAATATGCATTTTTTGGGCCTTACGAGTTTTTCCATTTTGCAAACCATTTCCGAGAAAGTCGTCCCTGAAGTTGGACAAGTCGGCCGATAAACGCTTTTTCTTTGATTTTGTCAATTCTTTGGGTTTGGGTTTTAAAGAAACCGAAAGCATGTTTTTTCATAATTTAGCCAAAAAAAGTGAGAAAAAAAAAAAAAAAAACCCCAAAACCCCCTCAAATTTTTGCATACAGCATTTTCACGGTCAAAATCGGCAAGCGCGCTACAATTACATCAGAGTATACCTATTTGCGAGCATTCAGAACAATTCACGAGGGAGTTATAACAATTTTTCAATTTTTTTTCGGAAACTTTGCAACACTGTAACTCGAAAAGACTACAATTTCGGACCCATGTTTATGGGGAAAAAAAATATAATTTTTACCCCAAAAAACGTGGTAAAAAAATTTTCTATGAATTTTGGGACACCCTGTATAGAAAGCTCAGTTTCAGTGATTGCTTTGATAAGAAAGGATGTTTGTCTTTCTTTTGGGAGAACAGCCCTCGGAACTGGATTCCCTTTTTCTTCGCCGTCTCACACTGCACGCCGGTGCAATATCCAATATGTAATCATTGGTGACGTCAGGGAGACAGCGGATTCTGGTTTTCGCTCGGTCTTTTTTGAAAAACTTTTTGCCCGTTCTAGTCGCCTCCCGGGAATCTACTTTGAGATAGCCTCATGGCTCGGTCGGCTTTCACTGCGTACAGTGGCGTACGCAGAGGAAGGGGGGGGGGGGGGGGGGTCAGACCTCCGATTTTTGGGGGTGGAGGGGGAGGGGGGAACAATTTTCCGTCAAACGCTCATCAGTACGAGCCCCTCCCAAGAAAAATCCTGTGTACGCCACTGACTGCGTACCTCATCCTTCTTCCTCTAAATACAGGAGGTAGCCAACCTGGTACGCAGTGTTCCTCCGGTAGTTTGATTATTGCTGAAATAACAAGAATAAACCCGATTCCACTTCACTCTTCTTTTTTGATTCTTTTTTTTTTTCTTTCTTTCTTTTTTGTCTTGAATGCATAAAATAATAATAATATTATTAAAATGAAAGTACAAAAATATATGGAATTGGTCGATTGAGGATCAGCGTCCCACATTATGCAAAAAGAATCGGTTAGGAGTTGAAATTTTGATTTTTTTGAATACGCGTCCAATCCTCCAGTAACGCTAGAGGAATACTTAATTCTGCTGAAAACTATCCGCACCAGTGGCGTAGTGTGCAATGCGACAACGTTGTAGTTCGTCCATTTAAAGCCATGAAAAATATCGAGCTGTAGGGTGTTCGGTGAACACCCTCGCATTCGATCTTTTGCATGAGTTTAAATGGACACAGTACAACGTTGCCACATTGCACGCTACGCCACTGATCCGCACTGTTGGTACTTCTGTGCTCGATCTGGCTATCAGGGCCGTCTGGATCTGAAGCCTGCATTGTGGCAACCGCGGAGACCGGTATGCATAAACGAAAACCAAGACAAGCTGACGGACGCTTCATTTTTTCCCTGGTGACTGGTGACCAAGTCAGCAAAAGACCTGCTATCACAGAATAATACAATCAGAAGGGAAACTCTAATTCATTTTGAAACATTCTTTACTTCGGGCCGCCATGTTCGAAAGTGAGTATCTTCGGCAATCTTCGGCAGATCTTCGGCAACTGGCCGAGTTGTGATTGGTTGTATAGCCTGAAAAAGCATGTCCGCCATCTTGAGAAGTGAGTAGGCACAGTTGCCAGTTTGTGCTGGTAAATTCCAAATCTTGTTTCCATTGGCTCTTATGGGAGTTTCCCTTCTGATTGTATTATTCTGTGCTGCTATGATCGCTTTCCACCCTGCTAAATCTGGGCTCTCCGCGATGCGTTCCTTCTCCCCATGTCCTCTTTATAACCAACATTTTTACCTTTTTCATTCGATTTCGATTTCATTCATTTACTTCTCCCCCTTCCCTCGGCTATTATGCTTAACCTTTTCTTATTCGATCTCATTTATTTATATAATTTTTCTCACCTTAATTTACTACCAAAGAAAACAAAATTAACAGGAGTTTGACACAAGTTAAAACTTGAACGGATAACCTGTTTGGAAGGTGAAAGTGTTGCAATACATCAATAAAATGAAGTGTGACATGTACTTAAGCTTTCCTCGGAATTTGATCGATTTTTGTTTTGTTTTTTTTGTTCACGTTTTTGTTTCTTACTTTAAACTTCACCTAAAAATGCAAGAAAAATATGAAATGCGAGGCTTGCGAAACTATCCCTTCCGCCCTCCTTTGAACTTTTGAACGAATGAGTTTTTCGAATATCACCGAAACACGAGGACCTATATTTTTGCCAAAGTTTATTTTGAGTCCCCAACACTGTTGAAGGGCATTCGGGGGGCATTTAGGCACTTAAAAAAAAAAAAAAAAAAAAAAAAAAAAAAAAAGTGCGAACTTTCAGTCTCGACAAGGACAAAATCGTATTGATTGATTGTCATTGTGATTGGGATCAACAGCTGGACGACTGCTGAGATTGCACCAGAGATAACTAAGCTAAAGAGATATGGCAGAACTGCTCAAAACTGTTAATCGACTCCTACGAAGTAGGCAAACTGGCATACGATCTGGTGGACCATTTTTGTAAACAATTCTGAAAGTAACCGAAGTGCGTTCGGCTGGCAGTAAATGACTTTTGACTAAAGTTTTAGTGGTTATTTTGGTGGTTAAATTTTTCCCTTGACATTTTCCATCTTATCAACGTGTTTGGAAAGCAAAAAAATTCAGAAAAGTGCGTGCCTAGAATTTATTTCCACTAACAGCAGTAATAGCAATGTTTACGAAAAATGGTCCACCAGGTGGTACGCCGTATTGTATCACGGCCTATTTGAAGGCGTTTTTTACGATTGTCGATTAACGGTTTTCTAACATGGCGGGGATAGGACTTGCCACATCTCTTTAGCTTAGTAATCTCTGGATTGCACAGAGGGCGATGGTTTTGTTTTTCCGCCATCCATTTTAAATTCTTCTACTAGTACCATGAGAAAAGAAAATAAATTCAGAAGAAAGGTAAGACAGCGAGAGTGCAAAAACAACGCAACTGTAGCTCCAACTAAGTAGTTTTTTATAACTGCGACCAAATCACTTTATTTCTACTCTAAACTTTCAAACGCAACCAGTCTGACAATTTTTGAGATGTCTGCACAATTTTGGTATTAAACTGACCACCATAACCACCCTTATGCAGTGGTACTAATATCTTAATTTTCATTCAAGAGAAGATAAAGTAGGTTTTGTCAGATAACATCACATAAGACAGTTTAGCAAGGGAGTACAAGACGAGAGACCCTTTTCACAGGAATTATCCTCAGATGTTCATTAAATCTATTTTGGTAAGAAGAATTTGCAGTGTAGAGGGCACAAGCCTAAGATTTTCCATTCGTATGTGCTCTTAAAACATGTCTCTTCATATTGAATTTCGATACAAATCTTGCTGGGCAGTGATCACACGGAAAAGGCTTTGCATCAGCATGTGCCTTGATGATATGGATGTCCAAACCCCTTTTCAGCGCAAACTTCATAACACAGAAGAAACATTAGCTATATTATATAAACTATTAGCATTACTCAAAAGGTCGTAAAAAAGTATGCATTTTTAGTCCTTACAAGTTTTTTCCAATTCGTGAACCATTTCCGAGAAAATCTCCCTGAAGTTGGAGAAGTCCGCCAATAATCACCATTTCTTTGATTCTGTCAATTCTTGGCCGACTTCTCCAACTTCAGGGACGATTTTCTCGGAAATGGTTCACGAATTGGAAAAACTTGTTGGGACTAAAAATGCATACTTTTTTACGACCTTTTGAGTAATGCTAATAGTTTTTGGATTCAATGAATCCGATAGCATACTTTCACATAATTTGGCCAAAAAAAGTGAGAAAAATCAAGGAACACCCCCAAAACTCCCCTCGAATTTTTGCATACAGCATTTTCACGGCCAAAATTGGAAACAACGCCAAAAACTACACCAGAGTACCTATTTACGAGCATTGAGAAAAATTCACGAGGGAGTTAGGACAATTTTTCAATTTGTTTTTCGGAAACTTTGCAACACTGTAACTCGAAAAGACTGAAATTTCGGACCCATTGTTATTAGAAAAAAAAGTCTTATTTTGACCTGTAGAATCCGCCCCTGAAATATTCGGGAACAGTTTTTCAACACCCTGTATCATCATCATCAATATACAGGGTGTTTCTAAAACTTATGTCATCCTTTCTACCACGTATTTTTGAGGTCAAAATAAGACTTTTTTTCCCTACAAACTTGTGTCCGAAAATGCCCCCCTTTTGAGCTACAGCCCCCCAAAGTTTTTAAAAATTGTTGGTCTTTTTGGAAAATCGACCAGATTTATGAACCGAATGTCATGAAGATTGGTGTCCCGAGGTACTTTTACGTGTAGAATCCAGTAATGACCTCGACAAATTCAGAAATGAGGTCTGACTATACTTTTCAGGCAATCTTATACCTTCAACGACACAAATTTTATGTTACGGAATGGAAATTTGAAAAATAAATGATGAAATCAGATGGAAAAAACTCTTAGAAAGACATTTGGTCCTCTTTGTTTTGGTCGATACGACGCGTATTAAGCGAGATAATCGCTGCACAAGGTGGAAAAGTCAGCGCTTTTACTATAGCGGGCGGGCCGAAGTAGCAGCAGAGTGGCGGGTTGCATACTTGCTGTCGCTCTTCATGTTAAAAGCGCTGACTTTTCCACCTTGTGCAGCGATTATCTCGCTTAATACGCGTCGTATCGACCAAAACAAAGAGGACCAAATATATTTCTAAGAGTTTTTCCCATCTGGTTTCATTATTTATTTTTCAAATTTCCATTCCGTAACATAAAATTTGTGTCGTTGAAGGTATAAGATTGCCTGAAAAGTATAGTCAGACCTCATTTCTGAATTTTTCGAGGTCATTACTGGATTCTACACGTAAAAGTACCTCGAGACACCAATTTTCATGACATTCGGTTCATAAATCTGGTCGATATTCCAAAAAAACCAACAATTTTTAAAAACTTTGGGGGGCTGTAGCTTAAAAGGGGGGCATTTTCGGACACATGTTTATGGGAAAAAAAAAGTCTTATTTTGACCTCAAAAATACGTGGTAGAAAGGATGACATAAGTTTTAGAAACACCCTGTATATAATTACCAAGCTTAATGTCAATTGCGGGGTCGAATGAGCGCCGTTTCGGGGGGAGCGTGATCTCTATCGACGCGTCTCGGCCCCGTGATAGTGGGAAAAATAACCAAATCCCTATTTGTCCCCTTTCGGGGCCCTAAAATCCCGAAATATGCGTGAATGTGTCATTGCGCGTAACCATAGCAACGCTTTCCTTGCTCATTTAATATCACATTTTCTCATCAGCTGTTTTTTCGGCGACCGTGCTCGGTGTTTGGTGAGTCTTCGGATACGTTGAATGATCGGTTGTTAGTGGTTTGTGTAAGTTCCTTTAATAGTTAGAGGTTATGTGCGGCGAAAATCAAGTGTAACGAGTTTTAATTAATTTGGTTAGCATTTTTTCAAATTATGAGGTTACAGAACGAAAGCAGTTTAGAGACATTCATTCAATGTTTACAATTTAAACAAAAACTAACTGGATGCCATATCCTGCAAAACAAAAAATCAGTTCTCTGCTGCTTTTCGCCAGCCAAATATTGTGTAAGACTAAATAAAATTCATTGCGGTTGTATGAACACTGCGAAAGTAACAATAAATGATGCTGATAAAACTTTCGTTATAACATGTTTTTGAGTGTCATGTTTATTTTTGACGAAAACGCAATCAAATACTTGCATGGATATTGTAAAACCATTACCAATTGAATACCATAAAGTATAAGAAGAAGCAAAGGAATAATTCAACTAGAGCTCATTATAAGAGGACAACCTGAGAGAGGTGTGATCATAGCATAAAGGTAAGCCATTTATTCAAAATTGCCAAATCGGATATGAAATAAACCGAAATAAACGGGACCCTCATTGTATAATGCAAATAAATTTCCCAGCTGTAAAGACATTTACAACATTGTTTAGAATAACTAAGATGCCGCAAACAGCTGACGTTTGCACTCAAAAAACAAAAAAAAAACAAAAAACAAAACAAAAAAAGAGTATTAGAGTAATAAACTGCTAACCATCTTCTTCAGACGTGTACATACATCGTTTAGTGAAAGAAGACAAAACTCCATTCGCCAAAATCTGATCAACCACATTGACAACGCAGTTATCCCCTCAGGAAAATCAATCGAAAGAACATCATGTAAGCAATTTTGATTACCCCCCCCCCCCCAGGGGGGGGTGGGGGTTTTGACCCCCAAAAAAATAAAGTTCAACTAAAATTATGAAGGATGGTCCAAACCGCAGCAATTTATCTTAATTCGTCCTAAAGTTAGACGGGGGGGGCGGGGGGGGATACATCTGTTACACCCTGCATGTCTAAGCTAGAGTAATATTGGACACGGATCTCTGCAATCACGTTTACGAATATCGGGAGCAGGAACGGCGGCCCGAAGGCGGACATTCACTGGTGATTAGATATTGGACATTGCTTCCACGGTGACACTTTAAGGCAATAAATGGATCGGAACTCGTCGAAATTCATTCCTCAATACAGAGAAAGATGTTATGTGCCCCCCTCCCCTCTCCCAAAAAGAAATTGAAGAGATTTCCTCCCCAAAGAACCAAGTGTTCCGGTAGGGATTTCTCTTTTGAAAAATCCTTCCTTTTTTTAGTTTTTGTATATGTGTATATGTATGTCTAAGCTAGAGTAATATTGGTCGCGGATCTCTGCAATCACGTTTACGAATATCGGGAGCAGGAACGGCGCACTATGTGGTATTTGACCGGAAAAGTTGGCATAAACTGTTTTTACAGTCCTAATGACTTGGAATTTGGTACCTTAGGGTATTTTTTAACGCTGAATTCAAATTTTGCATCAGTTTTTCAAAATTCGAAAATTCAAGATGGCTGCCGATAATTTTTTCGGCTAATCGGTCGGCAGCCATCTTGGATTTTCGAATTTTGAAAAACAGATGCAAAATTTGAATTCAGCGTTAAAAAGTACCCGTGGATAGGGAGTTTCAAGTCATTTGGACGGTGTTGCCAAATTTCACTCGTCGCCTCTATAACACGTGAAAACGAGAATTTCGTGCAAAAATGCAAAATTCGAACTAATCTTCCCGGCAAAGCCGCATTTTTCCGCAACTTCTGACTTCAAGGCCTATTAGTACGCACTAAGGACTACCATTTCCCATATATATACCCGCGGGATGTGGCAGGATGTTTGAACTTAAGTTCTCTTGAAAATCGGAAAATTTACGTTTTTAGGTAAAAACTTTGAAGTAGCAAAAATATATCAAATTCAAATTAAAATTTGATAAAATATGCATAAACTGACTGTAAATAACTTCAGGAAGACGATCCATGTACAAAAATTTTGTTCTGACTTCATTTGAAACACTTTTTTTTTACTTTGATTCTAGTCTCGTGCTGAGGCTAAATTTAATGGTGGTAAAACTGATTTTTCCCCTGGTGGATTCTAGGTGAATTAATCTAGTTTAGACCCGCTAAATACAAGTTTCTAATGCAAAAATCTATGTAGATTTCGAATATCACAACAGTTTTTCCCAATAGCGACTTTTTTTTTTTTGAGTTTATGCCAGCTTTTTTGGTCAAATACCACATAGTGCGGCGGCCCGAGGGCGGACATTCACTGGTGATTAGATATTGGACATTGCTTCCACGGTGACACTTTAAGGCAATAAATGGATCGGAACTCGTCGAAATTCATTCCTCAATAGAGATAAAGATGTTATGTGCCCCCCTCCCATCCCCTAGGGTGGTTCTTATTTTTCTTAAGTGACAAAAGTCATCGGGAAGTTGGCTTAAAATGTTCTATGTGATCTCAAAAATACACTCATATAAAGTTTTTTATTTTTTTTTTAAATTTAGAGGTCGCTCAAAGGGCAAAAAGGGCGTAAGTACAAAATATTGATTTGAGAGAGTTAGAGGTATAAATTCTGGTTGAGAATGACGAGTTACGGCCCTATAAATCAAAATTTTGTCGGTTTTGCTCTATATGCACTAGTTTGGCCTGAAATGCTCTTTTTAGATAGTGCGCGTGCGCGCGCCGACCGTCAGAAACGGGGCTCCGCACGCACGGCCGCTCGCACCGCGCCTCACCAGTCAGTCGTCACCCCACCACCTCAAGCGCTACCAAGCTCTGCGCTACAACGAGCCGTATACTTCGGCCCATTGGAGAAGCCAAACAAATGGAGCTAGGGGGGGGGGGGGGCGTCACATTCAAAATTTAAAGTTAGCTTTTCCTTAAAATGTATATGGTTTTCCTTCTTCTTTACCACCACATTTTTTTTTTTTTTGGTTTTGATTTATTTTGGAAAGTGGCACAAAACGCGGAGGAGGGATGAAGTATTAACGCTCCTTTTCTGTAATGAAAGCTCAAGTTTGAGTGATTTTGATCAGAATAATTTCCTCAAAGTTTTATTCCTCCAAGAATTTATATGAAATAGTTGAGGGGCTCGAAAGGGTATCCTTCATCGTCCAAAACCAAAAAAATAGGCCGGATTCGGAACGCTGGTTTAATCCTCTATCATCCCTGAAAGCAGTTCACATATAGGAGTGAAAAAAGCCGATTTTGAATACGGTCCAATTTCGGTCGGTAGTCCCATGATTCGCATCCGGGGCCTTGACCTTCGACCAACCTTACTTCCAATTGCCTAGCGCTAGCGGCCACTACGTTGCTGTTGTCATCGGCACAGCGGGCCGATCCTTGAAATGGGTCTGTTGCAAACTTTTGCTACAACAATTAAGAGAGTTCTGTCTAATGTAAAATCGCCTGAAAAGTCCATGGGTGGCATCAGAAAGTCATAAAATGAAATAATAAACGCACAAGAGGCGTTTAATGAAATCCAAGATGGCGGTAAAATATCGAGCAATCTGTATGCATGCACCGTGAACATCCAAGGATAGCCAACTTTACAACCTGACTGAAGGTAGAGGTTATGTGTTTGTTTACGTTGTGATTGATTGTGATCGATATTGTGAGGTTGGCTATCCTTGGATGTTCGTGGTGCATGCATACAAATTGCTCAATATTTTACCGCCATCTTGGATTTCATTAAACGCCTCTTGTGAGTTTATCATTGCATTTTATGACTTTCTGATGCCACCAATGGACTTTTCAGGCGATTTTACATAAGATTAGACACTCTTAATCGTTGTAGCAAAAGTTTGCAACAGACCCATTCACGACTTTCGGGTAGACTGGATAAGAATGGAAAACGGTGACTGGTGGAGACGAGTCACGTGGTTGCCCAGTCTAATCAAAATACGGAATGGATTAGATAAGTTACTCCAGTTAGTCGGGTACTCCAAGACTGCCCGATAAATTATCTAATCCATTCCGTGTTTTGATTAGACTGGGCAACCACGTGACTCGTCTCCACCAATCACCGTTTTCCATTCTTATCCAGTCTACCCAAAAGTCGCGAATTTCAAGGATCGGCCCGCTGGTGAATTTCCTGATCAAAAGGCTCGGTACCTGAGCCGTTTTGCGTATAATCAATGCTATTTTTCAATTCACCGATGATTCCACCGGTTGATAAAAGATTACACAGTTCAGTTCAGTGCATGGCTGTAATAAACTAAAATACTCGCATCTGCAATCTTTTCTCAACCGGTGGAATCGTCGATGACTTTATAAAACTTGCGGATATTTTAATTAATCAACGGAGTTTCCATCGATTAAGGAAAGATTAGGAAAGATTATAGATCACAGTATTTTCGTGCATTACAGTCAGACACTAAACTGAACTGTGTAATCTTTTTTCAACCGGTGGAATCATCGGTGAATAGAAAAATAGTATTGATTATACGCAAACGGCAGCCCTGACTACTCGGTCAGCTTGCACTTCGAACCTCTTCATTGGGTTTTCCCCATTCCCACTCGCACCGGCCTGAAGAGGGCTCAGTGACGACTGACGGTAACTGTTTAGCTGATCTATATAAATCTTGCACTTTTCGGGGGTATTTCTTGCTACTGATTTTCATCTAATGAGAACTCTTACACTCAGTTCTCCGTTGGAGCGGGTCCTGCTCGCACGCACCCTTGCGCTTTTAATCCGTCGCAACTGCTATTTCGTTTTTGAGTTATCTCCAGATTTACGCATCTCTTGTTTCACCGAAAAAATTAAATATTGTGCTTCGATTCATAGTGGCATCCAAAATCTCGGAACTGTTATTTAATTTTCTTTCTTTTATCTTTTTTTAAAAATTATAGTTTTGTTTTTTGTACTTCCATCATTCGTGACCGACTTCTAAGTTCTATGTTTCACGTAGTGTGTATATTTCTAGGCCTATTTCACTTTTTTCAATCGCAGCGTCAACCTACTTCTAGTCGTTCAGTTCTCGTATGATTGAAGCTCGTGTTTGGTTTCTATCAAAAATTATTTGAAAACTTTTGCGAATAATTGTAAACCGTGTTTATTTTAATTCTACGTGTTACCCGAGCTTTGGTGAGCTCATAATATGTAGCGTCCTTTTAGTCAGTCTCAAAGTACCTCAACCAGTGTACCTTTTGCTATTCCTTCATCTTCCGATAGAAGGTAATTTTCGCTTTAATTACGTTTAACCGAAAACTGTGATTTTGTGTGTCCTGAAAATGGGAAACAAGAGACGTCTAGGTTTCGCAAAAAGGAAAAGCAAGCGGAATCGTTGCGCGGCAATGAGAGCTTGGTAAGTACTTCAATATTTCTTCTAAATTACTCAGTTATGTCTACGCAAACTTTCTACCCTGGTTACTTGCTTACTTTCAGTATGTGTCGTATATTTTTTGTGCATCATGAGGAGTTTTGAAAGTCCGAGCTATGCGAAGGCATGATTCATAAAATTGTGTCCCATTTTTTTAGAGTAAAACAAAGAACAAAACAAACTGTAAGCCGCTCCCATTTCAAACTTTGTTGCCCCCATGGGTCTCGCCACTATATCTGCGTGTCTTACAAGGGAAGGCTCAGAAGTCGCCGCCTCCGATTTTGAAAACAATTGCATGAAAATGTAGCTACAGTAAAACTATTAGACCCGTGTTTCTCACTATTTGCCAATGGGCCTTCCTAAAGCGTCAGGAATTTTTTGAAAGTTGCCGAAATTCACGTAAAAACCCGAGGGGAGAGCGTTCCGAATATTTATGTGAATTTCGACAACTTTCAAAAAATTCCTGACGCTTAAAGAAGGCCCATTGGCAAAAAGTGAGAAACACGGGTCTAATAGTTTTACTTCAGCTACATTTTCGTGCAATCGTTTTCAAAATCGGAGGCGGCGACTCCTGAGCCTCCCCTTGTTAGCAACGCTTCCCCCCCCCATCCCCCAAGGTTTGGACAAATTTATGATCTTCATAGAACAGCGGCCGCAATTATGAATTAAATGTCATGACAATTATAGTTCCATGGTAATTTAACGTGTAAAATCTATTGATTATAATCTATTGATGACCCCCCCCCCCCCCCCCCCCCGACATTCAGTCTGACTGCACTTTTCAGGCAATATTGTACGTTTAACGCCACAAATTTTACAATTCGGATGTTGCGGATATAAATTTAAACAATTCATACTTGATTCAGAAGAAGAAAACTCTAAACAATATTTTTCGTCTAATGTATTTCGATGGTATCGCCTCCAAAGTAAGAAAACAGCCCGACATAATCGACGCCGAGAAAATTGCCGTTTAAGAAATTGAAGAAACGATTGACGCCTATTTAAGGAGGTGATGTCAAGAAATGCACACTTGAGAAATCACTCTCGTTTAACTTCTATTAGCGGAGAGCCACGATTGTCATGGACATCAAACGCCCCTTCAATTTCTTAGACGGCAATATTCTCGACATTGATGTCGGGTGAGTTTCCTACATTGGAGGCGATACCGAGAAGCTTGCTGCTTTAGATATCTGGTTTCACACGAAAAAAATACAGTTTGATGAAAATCGTAAAAGAGCCACTTTCATACGCATTTTTTTCCACGTACTTTTTGCCGGTTAAATCAGATTTTTAAAACTAAAAAGATAATTAAACAAAAAATGCGAAAGTTTGAAATTCAACCCCTCCCCCCCATTAATCGAATTTTTTGACCAGACCAGTGAGAAAAAAAAGTATTAAGAATCACCAGCACCAATTTTCGTGAAATGTTAACAAAACCTAGGAAGTTAAAAACTTTTGCCAACTCTTTTGGAAAACTTGGGGGGGGGGGGCGGCTCTGGCAAGAGTAAAGCAGTATTTCTTTCACCTCTAGAGCACGTGTTCACAAGGTTACACTAACCTATCAGGTTACTACACATAGATTAAATCAAAGTTATACATTCCTTAAAATGAGTGGATGGTTAAATATTTGTACTTCGCGGTGTTTATTTTGCCCATCCCGGAATGGAAGGCGCTTGATGAAAAATTACTTTGCAAGTGTTAACGATTTGGAGTAGCTTTTACTGCCAATGAGAGATAGAGTTAGGAAAGAAAATGACTCGGACGTAATGGATAAAAGGGAAAAGAACAAAAAGGACGGAGGAAAATCGATGAAAAAGATAAGAAAGAAATAACTTACAACATGAGAAAAGTCTGCATCAAGATTTCTCAGCTTATACTGCGGTAATAAACCACCTTGTTTCCAGGTTTCCACGTGCAAATCGTAGAGAGCAGATGTCAATTGATAGTGACGAAGAAGTCTCAGTTTGGGGAAAGTTTGAATTATTTCTTTCAGATCAGTTCGACTAACTTTTACAGTGCTCAAATGTAACTCTACTAACGAGTGATACTTTCCTTCCAAGATATAGTCCGGTATTTTTTGACGCAGGATCAACATCGATCTAGAAATACAACGTTCAAAGTGCACTTCAACGATTACTCATCCTGATATCATATCATGAGATTAAGCACACAGTATTAGAAAACCCCTGTATCCGTATTTTAAGCTCTTGGATGTAAGGCATTTGATTAAACTGTGTCTTCAGTAGATTTGGACCACTCTCGCTAATTTTCAATAATAGACTGTTTTAGTAGAGCGATATATCGTATCGATTGCCGTCCGAGGGCCTCTGGTTCCAAACAAACTCTGGTTCAATGTAATTTCCCCATAAGCGAACTTTTGAACGGAAATTTAGGGTAATAAATCAAACAATTAATGCGACCTTTTTGCGATTATGAATTCTACGTCCTCGAAAATGCTTGAGTATGCCTGGTTCCTTGACTAAAACTGCCGAAATCAATAAGATATTACAGATTAAATGTAGCATTTGTGGGTTAGAATCGCCCGAAATCCCGCCAAATTCCACAACAACAACAATAACATTTGGGTGATTCCAACCTCCAAACGCATCGTTTAATCTGTAATATCTTGTTGATTCCGGCAGTTTTACGGGTGGAACCAGGCAATATTAAGCATTTTCGAGGACGTAGAATTCATAATCATCACAAAAAGGTCGCATTAATTGTTTGATTTAATACCCTAAATTTCCGTTCAAAAGTTCGCTTATGGGGAAATTACATTGAACCAGAGGCCCTCGGACGGCAATCGATACGATATATCGCTCTACTAAAACAGTCTATAGCAGCTTAAAAAAAGGGGTGGCGGAGAGGAGAAACCAGATACTAGAAACAAATCGAGAACACAAAACTTCCTGAACACAATGGGGCTGTAGCAAACTTTTGCGATAAGCGATTTATTAGTCATCTATTCTGGTGTAAAAACATAAAAAAATAACGATGGCAGCTCCCTTAAAACTTCCGAAATCCACTCCTAAACAAAATAGACGCTTTTATTTGCGCAAGCGTAATGGTGGCTTCGGAAAGTAATGATGGGAGATTCCCATCTAACAATACTATAACTCCGTCAAGAAGTGACCAATAAGAGACGACTTTCATTCGACACCGCGACTGGTGTCACTAGATGTCACGGTACCATTCATCGGATGTGGATCACTACTCTGATAACAAATGACTCTGTGAATCATCCTTGTCAGCATAGAGAGAGTGACGAAATTAAGATAGGGATCTCCCATTATTACTGCCCTATGCCACCATGACACTCGCGCAAATAAAAGCGTTTATTTGGCTTGTGAGTGGATTTTTGAAGTTGTTAGTGCTGCCGTCGTTATTTTTGGATTTTTTTTTTTTACCAGACTCAACTATTGAATCGCTCATAGCAAAAGTGTGCAACAACCCCATTTTAAGAGATCAGTGGTGTCGCGTGAAAATTGGCAACGTTGCAGTTTGTCTATTTAAACCTATGAAAAAGATCGAACTATAGGGTGTCCGGTGAACACCTTCACATTAGACCTTAAACGTGGGTTTCATGGGACTTAATACAATATTGCCAAATCGCACGCTACGCCACTGTATGAGGTATTAAAGGCAAGATGCTGTGTAAGTTCATGAAAACATTCATCCAAGACATTGAACTCAATAAACATGGTTTTGACCAAGTATCAACATTAGTATGTTTCAAAAGCAAAAAAAAAAAAAAAGAAGAAGAAGAAGAAGAAAAGAGTTATGTCCTGGAAAATTAATGTTTCGATTCACTGACAGTGGCGAAGCGTTCAATTTGACAACGTTGTGCTGAGCCCATTTAAACCCAAGTAAAAGGTCGAACGCGAAGGTAGAGGTAGTTTCAGAAGTGTAGGCGGACCTGGACCGATAATCTTTGGAATTTGTCAACATTATTTCTGATATTACTCGATGAAAATGAATGAAAATGAAATTGGGTGTTCACTTTACACACTTTACAATGAGGAACACTTTAAACACAAAAGAATAAAGTCAGAGGCAAGTTCGGTTTTATTTTAAAGGAATTCAATTTGAAAATTTGCCAAAGATTATGGTTTAGGTCCGCCTCCACTTCTGAAACGAGCTCTACTCACCGAACACCCAATGTTTCAAAAATTGTCATGGGTTAAAAGGACGAACTGCAACGTTGCCAAATCGCCGAATTAAGGGGGGGGGGTGAATTCGGTCGATTCTGTGGGTTTAAAAGTTTGATCTGGATTATCGCGGATAAAGGTGACTCCAACGAAAAAGTTGCGAAGTAAAATTTTAAAAGGAACAAGACTAAATCATTGATTTTTTTTTTTTTTTTTTTCTGCTTCCTGCCAACGTTTTTAATTTATTAGAAAAACAAAAGAAAAAAATTAAGCGCATTTGGTGCATTTTTTGGCCCTTGTAGGACCCATATCTTCAAAAATGGGGCTGACAAGGCCAAACGGAGGCTATAATCGGAGTCAGCTCCCCATACAGGGTGTCCCAAAAATCATAGTAAATATTTTTACCACGTATTTTTGGGACCAAAATAAGATTTTTTTTCCATGAACACGTTTCCGAAAATGCCCCCCTCGGAGCTACAGCCCGCCAAAGTTTTTTTTAAAAAAAAAACGGGTTTTCTTCGATTCCAGCAACGGATCCTCGTAAATATGGATAAAAATTGGTTTCCGGGGGTAACTTTAGGCGCTCTTTCCGATTCCGGGGTCGAAAATTCCCGAAAGGGTCAAGAAGGGGGGGTTTGAGGGGGGTTCAAATTTTAAATTGAATAATTTTTTAGTGCTCCGTAAGAAAATGAGAATAGGAACAAAAGAATCTGATGGAAGAAAACAAAAGGAACATTATTGATCTTTTGTGTTTTTTTCATAAGACACACTGAAAACGAGTAAAATCAATTTTTCGCCGGGAGCGCACAGCTCGATAGCGCTGTTTCAGTCCCGCGTTGCGTTGAGTCAGTTGAGTGCACAGAGCAGCGCTTTCGGGCTGAGCGCTCCCGGCGAAAAATCGATTTTACTCGTTTTCAGTGTGTCTTATGAAAAAAAAAATGTTCCTTTTGTTTTCTTCCATCAGATTCTTTTGTTATTTTTCTCATTTTCTTATGGAGCACTAAAAAAGTATTTAATTTAAAATTTGAACCCCCCTCAAACCCCCCCTTCTTGACCCTTTCGGGAATTTTCGGCCCCGGAATCGGAAAGAACGCCTAAAGTTACCCTCGGAAACCAATATTCAGCTATTTATAGGTAGATCTGTTGCTAGAATCGAAGAAAAACCTTTTTTTTTTTTAAAAAAAAAACTAAGGGGGGCTGTGGCTCCGAGGGGGGGGGGGCATTTTCGGACACATGTTCATAAGAAAAAAAAATCTTATTTTGGCCCCAAAAATACGTGGTAAAAATATTTACTATGAATTACGGAACACCCTGTATAAACCCAGAAGCAGCCGGGAAATTGGAGGCACCAGATTTTTGTTTTTTTGTTTTTTTGTTTTTTTGTTTTTTTGTTTGTTTTGTTTTGTTTTGACCGGTGAAAACCATTGGGTAAAAACTTAAGTTTCGGCGAAAAAATACGAACATTAACATGTTTCAAAAGCAAAAAAAAAAAAAAAAAAAAAATAATACAAAAAAAATCTTGTCCCGAAAAATCTATGTTTCGATTTAGTGTGTGACAATTCACTATACCTTAGCACTGATTCTGCCTCTATGATCCAACTGGAGGGTTCTTCCGTCAGCCATTGGAAGAACAGACGATTTGTCAAATGACGACCTCTATGGAAGTACTCTCCATTGAAATCGACTGACACTACGTTCTTTGGCAGATCGTTGATTACATTCGGATCGAAGGGCAGATCCGTGGGTAGAAACAGGACTTGTCGCAGAGCCTACGAATGAGACATAATCCGTAAGACAGCCGAAATGCACAAAACAACTTCACTGTAAATAGAATTGCAGTGCATCAATTTTTTAAAGTTAAGAGTGGTTTTTGTATCAGTAATGAGTCAGTTCCATACGTATTCAAATTCTTCATTTGACACCGGATCCTTCAAGAAAATGCTGATATAATAAAGTAAAATAAAATAAAGATGATCAAAATTACAACGCGGCCCAACAAGCACTAACAGAGGTACGGTCGTTTGGAAAATTATCCAGAGCGCGTTTACGGAATGGCCCTCGGCCATCTATAAGAGGCCATCTATCCTGAGAATATTGCTGTATAGAAAGAGACAATCTGTGGTCAGTCTCTTCTTGTTTTCCCTCTTACAGTTCATATGTTCTACCCAATTTTCGTCCTTGGCTGACTTTTTCAAGAATTCCTCCCATTTAAGAACAGACACCTCCAAGATTGTAACCTCAAGTACCTTCATCAGATGTGACATTGCACGCGCACAGTGAAAATCATTGTCTCTTAGAGTCCCTTCACAGGAGTGGACAGAAGAGTGAAACAATTCTATGCCAGATCTGTGAGTTAAATTATACAAAACACTTATAAGTTTGAATGACATCGAAGATCTATTGTTTTCAGTTTTCGTTGTAAGTCGAATTGCAAGTCCGAACGAAGGAAATTACGGAATCTGCGGCCCGATCATTTACTTCATCGTTAAATCGGTCGTTAAGATTGTCTATGAGTGATTCTATTGGTCGGAAATTGTAAAACTAGGCCGTTGCTAAGGTAACCATTGTTAAAATGCTCGCTATTTAAAGGTTACTCATGAATAACCTTTAAAGGACGGACGCTATAACGATGGTTACCATAGCAACGGCCAAGTTTTACAATTTTCGACCAATAGAATCACTCATAGACAATCTTAACGACCGATTTAACGATGAAGTAAATGATCGGGCCGCAGGAGCTTCTTTGCCTTGCACGATCGAAAGAGGTAGGCTAAGGAAATGGAATGCTTTGGGGTTCCCTTCTAGAAACGACACTTCTGCAGACTCTCAGAGTGAGATAGCAGAAATCGTCAATATGCATAACAATGACAAAGGATGATCAAAACAAATCAGCAGATGCTGCAGATACATCTGGCTTAGTGATCGATTTCTTTCTGACAAAATAAAGTTTAGTAAGCAGTTTTCTGATCGGTTTCCTTCATTTTTTGGACCCTTGAAAGCTCTCTAATAAACGCGATTACAAAGGTCATGTAACAAGAAACTCGCTGCAAATAAAAATTGGAAAAACTTATACATTACAAACCTGGCATCTTTCTTTAAACACCTTCAGCACATCACATCGACATGGAATTACAGCAGCACGAATGGAAGCGGTTAATAACTGAGTCCAATCACATAGCCAACCGTGCTCTTTCCATGAGGCCAAAATCAAAGCATCCTCTAAAATGGATGGAGCTAAAAGAACGAAACGGATAGACCCAAATAAGTACAGAAACATGCGAACGAGTACTTTCTTTTTAAAGGTATAGTAGCGGCTATACTCTGTTCGGGATAAGAAGTCCGATGGGAAGTCAGGTAAAAACGCACTATATTGCAACGCAGCGGTTCCTGTGCCGTCGATTCTCAGTCACTTCGTTTGTTCGCAGGAGACCGGCCTTTCAGACCCTTTTATTTGAGGAGACAATACCGTGAACTGACCAATTATACAGTCATCAAACATTCTTGTAGAGGTATCTGAATATACAGTAAAAATTAAAGCTAGAAGCAATAATAAAATAGCCGTGATACCTTTATCCATGATTTATTATGAAATAATGCGAGCGCTTTCAGCCATACAAGAGGCCATCATCAGGCAGAAACACAAACAAAATAAAGCGGTATAAAGCGCAAATTAAAATTTACAAACAAACAAATACAGAAGCAAAGCTCCACAAAGTATGCTGGAGAATCAAGAAACTACTAAATTCAAACTTAATGCATAAAACCTTTAAAGAATATAACATGCGACTAATTAAACAGTCCATAAACAGAATAGTATTTAAAAAAAAAAATACTATTTAGAAAAAATACTAGAAAAAGAAGAATACTATTAGAAAGGATTGGGCGCAATAGCAGAAAGCTGGCTTCAATAAGCCTTAGCCTGGATGCTCTCACCATAGCAGTAGAGAGCTTATCTGATAAGCTGACTCAATTTATTGTCCAGGAGGTTTCCGCAAGAGACGCAGATTTAGCGGCAAAGTTCCCTATAACAAGCACTGAAGATCTCATTTTAATGGATGATTCCTTATCGGACAACGATATGCGCCAGAAAACTACACGTTTTCTTGCCCGAAAAGTTATGAATACAATCAACGAGTCAATGAAATGTCTGCTGGAGTTTATGTTCACGAATGAAATTGCGTATCAATATTCATGGCTTGGTAACAAAGGCAAGCTACGCCTAAATGAATATCAATCTGTTGTTCAAGTCCTATTTGAAGTTGTCCGAACCAAATTTCCGGAGGCTACCGATGTTAGTTTGTTGATGCCATTGAAACGTTGGTTCAGCCATGCCAAGGAAAGGTTGCAGGCCAGTAAACTATGGAGGCCAGAAATGGAATTCAGGCGCTCGTACGGATTTGCAGAAGAGGAAGATGACAGTAATGTTGATGGGGATGATGGGAATGATGGGAATGATGGCAATGTAGAAGGAAACGACAGCAATTTAGAAGGGGATGGAGGTGACGTTGACGAATTAAGTAATTTTGACGATCGAAACAGTGATGCGTCCGATGAAACGGAATATAACTTAAATGATCAAGTAGAAAACCGTCACCATGAGCTTCCGGAAACTAAGAAATACTATTCTGTTTATGGACTGTTTAATTGGTCGCATGCTATATTCTTTAAAGGTTTTAAGCATTATGTTTGAATTTAGTAGTTTCTTGATTTTCCAGCATACTTTGTGGAGCTTTGCTTCTGTATTTGTTTGTTTGTAAATTTTAATTTGCGCTTTATACCGCTTTATTTTGTTTGTGTTACTGCCTGATGATGGCCTCTTGTATGGCTGAAAGCGCTCGCATTATTTCATAATAAATCATGGATAAAGGTATCACGGCTATTTTATTATTGCTTCTAGCTTTAATTTTTACTGCAATTATACAGTCCTTTGAACGCCCCCTCGAAGATTAAACTTTTGCGGCATTCGCGAATTTTGAATAACCGATTTCAAATTTAAATTCTGCTCAACGCACTTAGAAAAATGATACCTAATGGCGGTTCAATATGTAATTTTCCCAAGATTTCGGCTTTCAGAAATCACTTAATAAGGAGTGCCAATGTCTTTGGAAAATTACATATTGAACCGCCACACTATGGGCTGAGCCAATGTTAAGGGTCGGACATTTCGCTCAAAATCGGAGTTTAAAAATTAAACTTCCGACCAAAAAACCTTGTTCTAGGACCTCAAAAGGATTGGAAAAGAGTCGTATATCTTCTTTTTTTTGCCTTTTGTGGTGCTCTGACCGTGGCTGGAAGTTAGCTGTTTTGGAAGTAAATTAATTCCACGTGTTTCTCAGCTCAGGTTTGGTGACTTTAAGTCAAAAATTTTGGCAGAGCTGGTTGTATAAATGCAATTATTATATTTTTTGATGATTCTAGACTACTTTCTGATCAGAAAACACCCCACATAGTTGTTTTTGCTCCCATTATTGGCTGAGAAGAGTGACTTTCTTGAAGACCCTGAAATAAGCCATTTTTTGAAGAATAACTAAGGTTTTAGTATCGTACTTGCCTGAACTTTCGTATAACCGAGGTTTTTCCCGACGCCTTACACCCCTAGGAACCTGGCAATACCTCACACTTTTTGCGCATCTTTGCGCCAAAGGGTCTTAGAGGGCAAAAACCTTTCAATTTTTGGGTGGCGATTTCCGTCAAATCAAAATCCTCACCTTACCAAAGACCCGATCTGAAGAGAGACGTTGCTCTGTCTATCCCGTCCTCCTGATGCGACTGTAAAAAACTGATTTTACAGCATTTTATCTTCTCCAACTAATGCACAATTCTACGGAAAAATGAAGTGGCTGAACCATGGTTGCCAAATGGTGCAGAAAAATCATAACTGTTTACCAAAAGAATCAATGTAAAATGTGAAGACTTTTCTGCACGGCCAGCCAACCACGGGCTGAACCATTTGGTGGGAGAAAGGGTTGGGGGAAACAATCTGGTGATTTTCCGGGAGATTCTCGCGTGTATTCGAAAAAAAAAAAAACTTAGCGTCTTAATTACCAAATCAGTTGCGTTTTTTTATTTCATCGGCAATCGTTCACTGCATTTACATGCTCCTTTTTATTTTTTCAATCATTAATTTTATTAATTACCATGAGTAAATTGAAAAATCGTGATTCGTTCAATTTTGTAAAAATTCCCGTCGGATTTAAAATTACAGACGATTTAGTGATCCACCTCACAGAAAACTTAAATTTAGTTATTCCTGTAAGGAGCTCTATTGCTTTTAGAAAGTTTGTCTACAGTTTTATTTTTCGGGTGCAAGGTTTTTTTGAAAAGTGTAGTAGGAAACCAGATCGATTCGAGGATAAATAAATATGGAAGCTGACTGGAGGAAGAATTCCAGTTGCCCGGTGAGTTCAAAAAACAAAAATTAAGTGAACTCTTTAAGTCTCTTGTTTACTTTGATCACGATCTCTCCCTGATCTGGGCACTAATTAGGGTTAATCGAAAATTAAGTTTTATTTGCATGGATAATCCTCCTCGTCAATATTTCTGTATGGGACTTCCCCCCCCCCCCAATCTTTTGGTCTAAACATTTTTTTGAAAATTGAAATATGTACTGATTAAGTTATCGAAAGCCATGGGGGCTCGCAAAAAACGCGTCCTTTTATGTAAAATATTTCAATGTACCAATGCTAAGCTTCCTTAAAAAGTCCCCATTTTTCAAACATTTTTCTAGGCACGAAAATGCGGTATGGAGTGAAAATAAAGAAATTTACGATTCTGGGAGCTAAAGATTCGGATTCCTCGTGAAAAAATAAGTGGAATTCATGTATAACTGTCTAACTTTTTGCACAAATCAAACCCTCACAGCGAAATGTCCGCTGGTCCCCATTTACTCGATCCACCGTGCGCCATTAGGTATCATTTTTCTAAGCGCGTTGGGCAGAATTTAAATTTGATATCGGTTATTCAAAATTCGCGAATGCCGCAAAAGTTTAATCTTCGAGGGGGCGTTCAAAGGACTGTATAATTGGTCAGTTCACGGTATTGTCTCTTCAAATAAAAGGGTCTGAAAGGCCGGTCTCCTGCGAACGAAGTGGCTGAGAATCGGCGGCACAGGAACCGCTGCGTTGAAATATAGTGCGTTTTTACCTGACTTCCCGTCGGACTTCTTATCCCGAACAGAGTATAAGTGCCAACGTCGATCAGTAACAAAAAAGAACTGGTCCCTGACCCTAAAGGGTTGTTTAACGACAAATTCGAACACTTAATGGCGATGAGGAGGTTGATTTTTCCTAACGTTTAAACACTGAAAAATGGTTGGCCAATGACAAAACAAACAAGCTCGGCTGGACTGCCACTAGCAGATCCAAGTTATTGTCCTTCTCTCTCTCCTCCCATTAGAATGCATGTGTTAGCAAAGGATAGAAGAGGGGGCTAAAATCACGTGACTGCCCCTAATCTGTCCTTTTCTATCATACGCGTTCTATTGGGAGAAGAGTGAGAAGGGTGGATTCCTGGATCCGCCAGTGTGGACTACATAAACGAAAACGGAGACAAGCTGGCGGACGCTTCATTTTTTTTCTGGCTAATAGCTACGAACACCGATGATTCAACCGGTTTTCCCAAAGATTACACAGAGTACTTAGAGTAGTTCAGTGTATGACGGTAATGTGCGAAAACAATCTGATCTACAGGGTGTCAATTAAAAAAGGAGCAAGCCGAATATCTCGAGAACGGCTCCGAATTTTGAAAACGCTGAAACACGTGTTCGGTTTTAAGAGCCATAGACGAAGTTTTAAGCAAATTCATGGGCACGATGAAAGCAGCCAAATCGTTCAATGTGCCACGGACAGCTCTGCAAAGATGGTTGAAAGATATTAAAGCTAATGGACAGACCATTTCTCAGATGGAAATGGAAAGCCGTTTCTTTGGTTGCACAATGGAAGCTGCTCGTAGACTTGCCTTTGATTTAGCCAATAGAAACAAGATTCCGCGCCCTTTTTCTGATGAATTTAAAGACTGAAACTGTAAATTTCTTCGTAGAGTTCATTGAAAAAGCGCATCCCTCAACCCAAAAGTTCGCCTGGAAAGAGCGCAAAATTCAAATGCAGAGCAAAACGACGCTTACAATTGCGGAAAAGTTTAATCTTCGAGGGGGCGTTCAAAGGACTGTATAATTGGTCAGTTCACGGTATTGTCTCTTCAAATAAAAGAGTCTGAAAGGCCGGTCTCCTGCGAACGAAGTGGCTGAGAATCGGCGGCACAGGAACCGCTGCGTTGAAATACAGCGTGTTCAAAAAGTCCGTCCCCCCCTATCTAACTTCTGAACGGCTGCAGGTAAAAAAACGAAACTCGGGGGATGTTTATAACTTAATGGAAACTACTTTTCGGCGTATCCAAAATTTCCGGGGGGCGCTCTTAAGGGGGGTTTCGCCCCCTAACTCAAAATTTTCAAATGGCAACCCCTATCTTGTGATACCTCGTCTTAAAGGGCATAAAATTCTAAGACTTTTGGCGCAAACCGGAGGTCGATATCTTTTTTCGTCATCGATATATCGATATTCAAAGTTCGATTTTGACCCAGTTTCAAAAAAATCAGAACTCCCATTTGAAATGTCGGAATTTAGAAAAATAGGAGCCAAAAATACTCTAAAAATCAAGTACTTTCCAGAAAAAAATACTGTTTTGACATTAATCTAGTCTTAAAGCCCCCCAAAATTATTTAAAAAAATGACCCCTCAGGGGGGCTATCTCAAAAATTCCGAGGCACGACTCCTATCGAGTGATACATCGCTTGAAAGAACACACAAAACTGAGCATTTTGGCACAAACCGCAGGTCGATATCGTTTTTGGTTCTCGATATATCGATATTTGACGACGGGTAAAAATCCAACTTTGTCATTCGATATATCGAAAACCAAAAACGATATCGACCTGCGGTTTGTGCCAAAATGCTCAGTTTTGTGTGTTCTTTCAAGCGATGTATCACTCGATAGGAGTCGTGCCTCGGAATTTTTGAGATAGCCCCCCTGAGGGGTCATTTTTTTGAATAATTTTGGGGGGCTTTAAGACTAGATTAATGTCAAAACCGTATTTTTTTCTGGAAAGTACTTGATTTTTAGAGTATTTTTGGCTCCTATTTTTCTAAATTCCGACATTTCAAATGGGAGTTCTGATTTTTTTGAAAATGGGTCGAAATCGAACTTTGAATATCGATAAATCGATGACGAAAAAAGATATCGACCTCCGGTTTGCGCCAAAAGTCTTAGAATTTTATGCCCTTTAAAACGAGGTATCACAAGATAGGGGTTGCCATTTGAAAATTTTGAGTTAGGGGGCGAAACCCCCCCTTAGGAGCGCCCCCCGGAAATTTTGGATACGCCGAAAAGTAGTTTCCATTAAGTTATAAACATCCCCCGAGTTTCGTTTTTTTATCTGCAGCCGTTCAAAAGTTAGATAGGGGGGGACGGACTTTTTGAACACGCTGTATAGTGCGTTTTTACCTGACTTCCCGTCGGACTTCTTATCCCGAACAGAGTATAAGTGCCAACGTCGATCAGTAACAAAAAAGAACTGGTCCCTGACCCTAAAGGGTTGTTTAACGACAAATTCGAACACTTAATGGCGATGAGGGGGGAGGGGGTTGATTTTTCCTAACGTTTAAACACTGAAAAATGGTTGGCCAATGACAAAACAAACAAGCTCGGCTGGACTGCCACTAGCAGATCCAAGTTATTGTCCTTCTCTCTCTCCTCCCATTAGAATGCATGTGTTAGCAAAGGATAGAAGAGGGGGCTAAAATCACGTGACTGCCCCTAATGTGTCCTTTTCTATCATACGCGTTCTATTGGGAGAAGAGAGAGAAGGGTGGATTCCTGGATCCGCCAGTGTGGACTACATAAACAAAAACGGAGACAAGCTGGCGGACGCTTCATTTTTTTTCTGGCTAATAGCTACGAACACCGATGATTCAACCGGTTTTCCCAAAGATTACACAGAGTACTTAGAGTAGTTCAGTGTATGACGGTAATGTGCGAAAACAATCTGATCTACAGGGTGTCAATTAAAAAAGGAGCAAGCCGAATATCTCGAGAACGGCTCCGAATTTTGAAAACGCTGAAACACGTGTTCGGTTTTAAGAGCCATAGACGAAGTTTTAAGCAAATTCATGGGCACGATGAAAGCAGCCAAATCGTTCAATGTGCCACGGACAGCTCTGCAAAGATGGTTGAAAGATATTAAAGCTAATGGACAGACCATTTCTCAGATGGAAATGGAAAGCCGTTTCTTTGGTTGCACAATGGAAGCTGCTCGTAGACTTGCCTTTGATTTAGCCAATAGAAACAAGATTCCGCGCCCTTTTTCTGATGAATTTAAAGACTGAAACTGTAAATTTCTTCGTAGAGTTCATTGAAAAAGCGCATCCCTCAACCCAAAAGTTCGCCTGGAAAGAGCGCAAAATTCAAAATGCAGAGCAAAACGACGCTTACAATTGCGGAGTCTTCGTACTGTATAACTTGCAACAAACTTGGAAAAATCCATCGCAGCCTCAATTTTATTTGCAGTTTAATCCCGAAAATTATCGAACTACTCTTCGACAGCTCATTGCTTTTCATTCGTCTGATATGATCAATTATTGCTTTACGTGCGGGCATAAATATAATCCGGAAAAAACAGGCGAAACCTGAGTCGAATGTGGAACATGCAAAAGATGGTGTCACTTGTCACAAAGCTGCGTCGATGATTACCCAAGCATTAACTTCGTCGATTTTAGGAAAAACACTCATTCCTACAAATTTGAATGCAAATTGTGCTCCGTTTATAGAGGACGCTTTTTTGAAAACAACCGAATGTTAGATTTTGGTGCGGATAAAGTAATGTTCCAAAAAATTTTCGGGGACCCTCCCTTACAATAAAGCTTGAGAAGCCTATGAAACTTCGAACACCACAAGTCCTAAAAAACCATGCATATTGTGCCACTTGCTTTACTTATTTTCGTTTTAATTCACGTAGTGAACTCCCACAGAGTTAGGGGGAGGGATCCTTTTTTTTTACTTCCTTTTCTCAAGCTTTCATTTTCGATCTCGTAACAGCGAGTGTTGCCATATAATTGAGCGTTACATTCACGGAGAAAAATTTAGTATTGAATTAATCAGAATTCTCGTTATTCCGAAAAGAATGGAGTTTACATATTGGGGTAAATCTACTTTCTTATTGTTTTGAAGGAACAATTCTGTTGCCGAATGTTATAATACGTCCTTTTAAAATAACCAGATCGTCGTTTCAAAATAACAATACCGTATTTTTAAAATAACAATACCGTACTTTCAAAATAATAATACCGTACTTTCAAAATAATAATACCGTATTTTTAAAGTAACAATACCGTACTTTTAAAATAACAATACCGTACTTTCAAAATAATAATACCGTATTTTTAAAGTAACAATACCGTACTTTTAAAATAACAATACCGTATTTTTAGAATAACGATACCGTTCTTTCAAAATAACAATACCGTACTTTCAAAATAACAATTCCGTTTTTTCGAGATTTCTCAACGCTAGCGGGGCTTTCTATTCCTACACGTAAGAAACTGATATTGCATACCTGTAAATTTTGAAGGCGTTTTGAGGTTTGGCCAACTGACCTGTAGTCCAAAACGGCTTCAAAATCTGCGTGTATGCAATATCACTGTTTTACACGTATGTTGGAATACAGTATTCTCAAATAGTAAAGTTTATGTCAACAAAGAAACGAATTACAACCCCCCCCCCCCCCCCAACAAGCCAGCAGGCTGGTTATGAACGATCGTATCGTAATCCTATCAAGTCGATGATCAATTACGTGTTTTCTTCTGAGTAGTGCCGATAAAAACCCTCCTATCTCTGCAGAAATTCGATGACTCCTGAGCTATCGGAGAATTTCCTCAGAGATGGGAGGGGTTCTATCGGAATGAAACCTATGGGAATGGCACCACCCATAAGAATAACACGTATCGTTGTTTCCCAGTTTGAACACAACTTTCTTATTCAATTCATCAATGTGTGCTCTATTCTAGTCTATTATGAAATTTCATTTTTATTGTTTATTTAGTTTTTATGTTAAAGGAAATCTGTGAATAAAAGAGACTGTTGATAAACTTATTTGTTTATAATGAAAAAGTATGAACAAGGAATGAAAGTAAAAAACAGGAACATAAGAAAACAATGAAAGAAGAAAAAAAAACAGAGACCAAGCCTCTCCTGGGACATGCTCTGTCATATGTATATGCTCGTGCTTGTATATAAAGCAAACAGGCAAAAAAAAATTAAAAAAATAGTACTAATTAAAGGAAAGGAAATTAATGTGATCTTAAGTAATTTTCCTATGTTAAGTTTTACCAATAAATGTAGTAGTTTTTACCTCATACTGGGTAAGTTTCTTCTCTCTTTTACCACTTTCCCACCACCTTCTTTACCCTCCTGCTGCCGCTGCAACCCTCCTTCAACTCCATTTAATTATTATTTAATTACTATCTGATTAATATTCACCTGATGTGTTACTGTAGAGGGTGTGATATTAGCTGCACAAAAAATTTAGCATTGAAAGAGATCTTAAAAATGCTTGTAAAAATTGGAACTATCCAAATTTGTCCACATTTATAAAAATTGGATGTAAGTAGAGTTTGTTTCAGTTGTGAACGCATGACCGATCTATTTTCTTCACACAATTTGCATATATTTGACTATTCAGGCCATGGAACATTGCAAATTGACTCAAGGGGGAGGTGTTCTATCTGGCAACAGAGCCTTTTCTCCATTTTAACTCAATCAACAGATTTAACAGCCTGATCATCACTCATCAGTGATCGACCTTTCCAGTGAGTTTATTTGAAGAATCGACACCGTTGCCATCGACACCATTATGAACTTAATGATCTGAAAAACTATATTCTTCTTTTTTCTTTAGTTTTCTGTTTATTGAGCAAAGGAATTTTTCGAAGGGTCAAAGGATAAAAGTCGACTAAGCCAGCTTTGAAACAAACTTGACCAAATACTGACATTAATTTTTTATTTTTTCCTGGGGAGGGGGGGGGCATCAGCTGTAGCAGGATGTAGGTAAAAACTAGGTGGTACTTAGGGGGGGGGGGGGGTACAGAATTTCTTATTAAAGAGGGCTTGATAATTGAAGACCTGGGTGCGAGAAGGGCACTTGTGCATTACAGTATTTCATTATTTCCTCAGTATGTTTTTTTTTCTCCAAGGAAAGCAAAGTCTTGTATCTTGCTGGAAATTTTACAGAGAATTATTCACAATTGATGGTGATTTTAGTGCAATCTCAAGAAAAATGAAGTCTTTATAAACTTAGGAATAAGGAGAAGGTAGGAAATGAGCTAATGAAACACTGCAGTGAAGAATTGCCCTTCTCGCACCCAAGTTCTCAATTGCTATTTGGTGTGAAAAGAGAGTAGTAAAAGTGTCTTTAAATGAGATAATATGCTTGAAAAAAAAAAAAAAAAAAAAATGCAAAAAAATTTTTATTTACCAATGTTGGCCAATTTACCATGTTGATGGTTTAGAAACTAGAAAACCCGTCGGAAATCATGCAGGGATAGCCTCAGGAGATCATCATCCTGACAGTTAAACTCTTTTTTGCACTCCCTTTGCCATTGCATAAGACAGATTTAGACATTTACAGTACATGTTTCATGGTTACAAACATTTTACCAAGAGCATTACAAGAAATGCAAGTAGGAGTAGGAAAAATTAATTTTTTTTGCTCGATTAACAAACTATTGTTAGTTTTTTCAACAATGTAGTGTCCGTAGTGAAAGTCAAAACTTAAAATTGTCAATTCTACACACTTGAAAACAATATCTGCTTCATTAATGACAAAAATGTCTGTGATTTGAGAAAAACAGGGGATATTATCTAATATGTTATCAATAACAACCATTTTTGGAGAATAATGAGTTCCATGACTACGGACCCATGAAACCCGTGAGGATTCAGTAACTTGAGACGTTAGGAGAGAGGCAAAATGCGGAAATTCCTGAAAAATGCCTGATGAAGACACAATTTCCTCAGAGCCTCGCTCTATTTGATTTCTTAACATGACACCTGAGAGAAGATAATGTTGAAAATTATTGGCACCGAATGAATCCAACCATCGCTATTGTCGACCGACGGACGATTGCGGACATTTCGAAGGAGTCCGTTGGCGAATCCGGACGTGTCCGTAATAACTGCCGCTCAACAGCCCCTCAATCTGGCATACCCCCCCCCCCCCCCCCCCCCACTCCCTTCCATCCGATCTGACTAAACGAATGTTTTTTTTTTTTTTTTTTTTTTTTTTTTTTTTTTTTTTTTTTTTTACCAGATTACGGCATCCGCAAAAGACTTTTCCAACTTTTCCGACGAACTGGAAAGATTGTTGGAGTGCCCGGTGTGCTTTGCGCAACTTCAGACTCCGGCGTCTCTGTGTACGAACGGACACATGATTTGTGCCGTATGCGCGGCGCAAGTCAGGTCCTGCCCAGTATGCAAGAAAAATCATAGCTTGGGATGCCATAGTAGGACTACTTCCAGCAACGTGCTCCTGGCCGCATAAAACGAAAAAAGTATACCCATAAGTAGACAATTTTTTTTTTCTCACTCTTTCAACCGTCAGATCACATATGTTCATCTCTCTCGCACGGTCATACCCCGCTACCCCCGCATCGCCGTCCCTTCCTACCTGCTGCCGCCTGCTTCTCCTTTCTCCACTTTTCTTCCCCCCCCCCCCCCCCCCCCCCCCCCCATTGCTGTGTGTCGCGTGTCGCCTCTTTCCTTTCATTGTCGTCTTCGATTTTGCTTCTTTCTACTCATCATATTCCGTCATTCCGCTTTATTCATCTATTCCATTTTTTTCAGGGACCTACCACACTGTATTTTCCTATGTGGTGGAGAGATCAGAGAATACTTGAAGCATGGAAATATTAGTCGCATTTTTTTTTTAAATACTACTAATTTGAATATGAATTAAAATTAATTCAACCTTTGTAAAAAAAACAGTGTATGTAATGCACTATTGTATAACTATAATTTTTTTTTATACTTATAAATAAATATATGTCGCAGGCAGTGGCGTAACGTGCACTTTGGCAACTTTGCAGTTGGTCAATTTAAGCCCTTGAAAAAGATTGAACTATCGGGTGTTCGGTGAACACCTTCGTATTCGACCTTTTACACGGGTTTAAATGGACACAATGCAACGTTGCCAAACTGCACGCTGCGCCACTGGTCGCAGGCAAATTGCAAGCATGCACACTTTTGAAGCGTGGAAACTATTTGAGTATTAATCAAAATTAATTTAATCATTACGAAAAACAGTGTATGTAATACAAGTATAAAGATAATTTTTTATATAAATAAATGTATGTCGCAGGCAAATTGCAAGCATGCACACTTTTGAAGCGTGGAAACTATTTGAGTATTAATCAAAATTAATTTAATCATTACGAAAAACAGTGTATGTAATACAAGTATAAAGATAGTTTTTTAAATAAATAAATGTATGTCGCAGGCAAATTGCAAGCATGCACACTTTTGAAGCGTGGAAACTATTTGAGTATTAATCAAAATTAATTTAATCATTACGAAAAACAGTGTATGTAATACAAGTATAACATGTGTGAGGAAAAGACAGAGCAACGAAAAGCTTTTTGCAGGTTTGCCTGATTAACCCTTTCCGTTTACACATTATCTCGATTGAAGGTGCGGAATTCATCATAAAGCCTTGTTAAGATGATTGCAACCAGCCATCTGCCAACACTGCCATACCGCAGAGACCAGCGAATGTTATCACTTATCAGTGTAACGAATGTAATGTCTAAAAGGATAAATTCAGCTATGATGTGTGTGTACTTACTTACGCACACAAGATAGAGGAGAAAGACCGCAAAGAAGAAAGGGAAATTAAAAGATACTTGCCCAGAAAGGCTGTCAATAGAGGAGGGGGGGAAGAAAGGTGGAGAGAGGAGGTAGACACCGAGAGAGGAGAATTCAGAAGTGGTCGGCAGCAGGTAGGAAGGGATGGCGATGCGGGGGTAGCGGGGTATGACCGTGCGAGAGAGATGAACATATGTGATCTGACGGTTGAAACAGTGAGAAAAAAAAAGAGTCTCCTTATGGCTATACTTTTTTTGTTTTATGCCTCCTGGCCAACGTGATCATGGTTAATGGAAGCTGGCACGACCCAAAATCAGGATATACGGTCCTACATGTGACGTCTGGCCACCCTTAAAGTAGATCTCCGTAAAATTACACCAGAAATCGGTCAATTAGGTGACTTCATAAAACCGGAGAATTTTAATGTAGTCACTACAGCAATAATGTCTGCTGGCTTCCACAAAACTCCAAATGGACAACATACGAGGCCTTATTATAAACACCCACAGTTGGTACTGCGATACGTGAAAGACATAAAAAAAAAAATTGCCTCTTCTTGCAAGGCAGCATTTTAAAGCAGCCACACGGTAAAGAGAAAAAACAGAGATTGCGCGAAGTTGAAGATTTCAAAGAGTTAGCTAACCTATAGTGGGGGAAAAAATTGCGGTTAGGAATGCTAATGATTCAATTAAATTGAACAAAAGGCAAACTGCCCCAATACTGCCTTTACCAGATGCCCTGGGTACGTTGAACATGTTCATAAATGAGGAGATACTCCATTTCACCGCCTCCCTCCCCTCTCTCCCCAGAACAAACACCCTCACCAATCTCCCCAATACAAACCCGCCCTAATGGTCCACCCATAATGGTCCCGGAATGGCCACCCGTCCCGCTGCTGCCCCCACCGGGCAACCTAAACCGTATAGTCTGTTCAGCGAGTTAAGAGCCATGGGCTGTCGAGCGAAAACGCATTATTTGACAACACTGCTGGACATTTAAGAAAGATGTGAGACAAATAAAAAGGTCTCTCACTGTCAGTTCATTCAAAGGTGAGATTGAACGATCCGTCCTCGGACCATCTTTTGTTCAACGGCTACCGCTAACTTCATTGTTTCGTAACTTTTTCTTTAAATTCAGTGTCCTATCCGAATTTTCTTTCCGCGACTTTAAAGACAAATTATGACCACCTATTCGATCTCAGCGCAATTTTTCCTTGAGATTGACTCTAAATTTCAAGCAAATAGCTCGAGATTAAGTTGAACGATGAGCTCAGGAAAATTCAGAGTTCAATCTATTAATTCAGACAAACCTTGGCCTATTTGCGTGAAAATTGGAGTCAATCTCAAGGAAAAATTCCGCTGAGATCGAATAAGTGGTCATAATTTGCCTTTAAATTCGCGGAAAGAAAATTCAGATAGAACACAGAATATAAAGAAAACGTTACAAAACAATGAAGTTAGCGGTAGCCGTTGAACAAAAGATGATCCGTGGACGGACCTTCCAAACTCGCCTCTGAAGGTACTGACAATGAGAGACCCTTTTTAAACTGTCTCACATCTCTCTTGAATGCCCAGCAGAGTTGTCAAATAATGCGTTTTCGCTCAACAGCCCATGGCTCTTAACTCGCTGAACAGACGATAAGTATCAAACTTTACTTTATTTCGTTGTCATTATACGTTTTGAGTCTTGAATGACTTTTGAAAGGCCTTGAGTCGAAGACCCATCGATACTCCATTTCACCGAAGCATTAAGGGAAAATCTCAAGAATGAACATGCATTTTGTGCACTTTGAGATACTTGTCTTGCTAAGGTAATTTTATTTAATAAAAGAGGAAGTGGCGAGGCTGCAAAGTCTCTCTTATCCGACTGCGAAAATGTGGACACGTGGAAGGCGGAGAGCACAAATTTGCAGTTGCACGAATTTTCGCCTTTAGAAAAGCAGCTTGCCCAGAAACTAAAAATGTTGAAGATCAAGGGGAAGAGTACAGCAGTCAACGTAATCCTGCCGGAAATCGTGCGAAAAGGAATTAACCTGTTGAATAAGGTGAGAAACTCACACGTCCACAAAGGCAACAAATTCCTTTTCGCATCAACAAAAAGTTCACACGCGCCCGTCAAAGGCGACCGCGTCACCCAACAGGCCGCCCACGACGCCAACGTAAATCATATCAGATATTACCGAGATGAAGAATATCGGCTTCTAACCGAAGTCGTTCCAGGCGGCCCTCCAATCCGGCCCGGAAACGAGATACGAGTCCCGGCAGCGGACAACGAACCGATCTTGGTGGATTTAACAATGCTGTAACACGTGGCGTTTGGAACTTTCTGCCGTATACTTCGCTACGTCCCACAGTGCGTTGACCAATGGACAAAAATCGAAAAATCGATCTCGGAATTTGAATAAAAGGGCCTAAACAGTGTTTTTAGGAAGGTTTAACAACAACAGATTCAGCATTGATACGCATTTTATCCGCTACCCATTGGATGTTTTCCGGTGCGGTCGGCGGACATTAGGTTCAAAGTGGGAATTTTTCGACTCGCACCGCAACTTCGTCAGATACGCAACATAAAATTCCTAACCCTACCGAAGTAGTGACATCTCCGACTTCTTAGATTAATCATTCCTATAGGTAAGCACTATTTATTTTGATTTTTGCAGATTTTTAAACCATGTTCTTATGTGTTTTTCATGGACTCAAAGTGGTCATGTCAATCTATCTGCATTTTAATGCTTTTTCTCAACTTTGATGGAGTGTCAAAAAAAAGTACCGCAAAATACCGCAAAACTATTTATACAGGAACGTTCAGAATCACATAATGTTTTAGAATCTTGAAACCGTTACTGCCACCATCTGCCACCACGTCTGTTGTACGAGTTTTTGTGATTTCTTTCAGATTCGTGGAATTGGATAAATTCAGAACAGTATTTGAGAGACGGCATACAATCGAAGGTAATTCCAAAAATAAGGCCGTCCTTTGTGGTTCAGAGGAGTTGTTTGGTGTGAGAACAAGTTCAGAAGCCATGAAAGAACAATCGTCCCAATTTTCGAAAGTTTTGTCCGGCAAAATTTCGAGAAAATGGAAAGGCAGTCACAGATCCTCGAATAGACTTCTGGAGATCAATGCTGATTGGCTCTGTGAGGACACAACTTTCGAAAGTTATGGTGGTCTATCTTTTATGGCCTTTTAACTTGTTTTCGTACCAGACATCCCCTTCCAACTATCAAGGATGGTTTAAAAAAAAAAAAAAAAAAATCTCTTCAATTGAGTGCCACCTCATTTCGCCATTTTCACGAGTCCGAAAAAAAATCACAAAAATTCGTATATTACAGGCGCGGCTGCAGAGTGCAGGTGGCTGCAGTAAAGGTTGGAGGATTCTTAAACATTACATAATACTGAGCTTTCCTGGTTATAGAGTTTCACGGAACTTTCCGGAACTTTCTTTTATGCCGTTCCATCACAGTTGAGAAAAAGCATCCCTGGTAAAAATGTTCCATGAACTCTGTTCCAATTTTCCACGTGGACATGGAAATCGCCTTGATTTCCATGTAAATTAGGTTGATTTCCGTGTGAATTTACACGGAAATCACAGTGATTTCCATGTCCACATGGAAAATTGGAACAGAGTTCATGGAACCTAGGGATTAAAATGTAGATGAATTGACAGGTACACCATGTGGCCTTATAAAACAAAAAAGGGCATGGTTTATTATGTAAAGAAAAATCAAAATAAATAGTACTTTACTATAGAGTATAGTCCATGATGTCGGAGATGACACTGCTTTGGCAGAATTGGTTGTAATTGACAAAATCGCTCTGCAAAGCAACAATTTTACTATTTGAACCTGATGCCCGCCTACTGCACTGTAGCAAATACCCAATAGATAGCGTCAATATGCGTACCATAATGCTGAAGCCGTTTATGTTATCAAACCTCCCTAAAAACATTATGTAGGCCTATTTGTTAAAATTCCAAGGTCAATATGGAGAGATCGAGTAGATAACGGGAAATATTCATAAAACTTGTTCACTTATTTGTCAGTATTTTTCCCAAATACCTGATTTAATTTCTTCCAATAATATAATGTTAAACAAGAGGGTTAACACTGAATTCTAACTCATTAATATCAGAAGTACAGCTGCACTCTTGTGTTGTATTCTATTCCTCTAAAACAAATTTGTTGGCTTCTGAAATTTGGCACTGTTTGATAAGGTTTGAGTCATTTGCTCGGAAAAAGGCAAATTTTGAGCCTTTTGCGTCAGTATGGCTCAAATATTGTGCTGTTGAGCTTCAAAATTACCCAAATATGAGCTGATGGTGTAGAATTGGGTTAAATGGACGAAATGTTCTGTTTGAAGGATCACAGCTCGGCAAATTCTCACCAAATTGACCATTAAAAACTTCCATTTTTTGTCTAATTCTTCCCTTTAGGCCTCTTAGGCTATGAGAAAAAATTTATTTTCTTCAAATTCCTTCAAATTGGTGTTTTTTCTACGTAAATGGACCATTTCAAGAGGTACACCACCTGAATATCTCCAATTTTAAAAAAATACGTAAAAATCGAACCCCCTTCTGCCCCCAAAAGGGGGCCCTTTTAAAATTCAATTGTGCCGTGCAATAGTACCCATCAACAGTCAACGTAATCCTGCCGGAAATCGTGCGAAAAGGAATTAACCTGTTGAATAAGGTGAGAAACTCACACGTCCACAAAGGCAACAAATTCCTTTTCGCATCAACAAAAAGTTCACACGCGCCCGTCAAAGGCGACCGCGTCACCCAACAGGCCGCCCACGACGCCAACGTAAATCATATCAGATATTACCGAGATGAAGAATATCGGCTTCTAACATGGCGTCTACAAAAACATGCAGTTCAGTTTGTCCAAGAAACACGTCAATGAATTGGAATTTTAGTTAATTATTTTTTGGAGTATACTCCGGGTTAACCTGGAGATCTTATTGGTTCGAATGCCAACCGAAGAAACAAGATTTTATTACCTCAGATCTTGACACTTCCGATTGGATTTTATAACAACGATTAGCAGAAGTAGTCGGACGATAATCAGTCAATTTGTTATTGGCTGGAAGTTCCAAATAAGGAAATTGAGCCACAAGAGTATAGCTCCATACTGGTGTATAACAGTTGCTCCTCCGCCTTCTCTTAATGATAATTTTTATTTCGTAGATGCGAGCACTACTTGGCATAGGTGGCAGCAGTTATGCGCATAAAGTGCAAAGCGTACTGAAGGCTTTGATGAAAGACAGTGTGGCAGCGCTATTTTCTTGGAGCGCACACAAGTGCAAAGTGAAATTTAGATCCCAAAAAATAGCGGATCTGGTGATAGGTGAGTCATCCATGATTACTTTTAAACGTACAATCCTTCTAATTCCACCCAAACTGCTTCAAAGTAGATTAGTCCAGACACACTGGCGTCTACAAAGACATGCAGTTCAGTTTGTCCAAGAAGCACGTCGATGAATTGTCATTTTAGTTAAATATTTTTTGGAGTATACTATTGAGCTATAATTTGGAGTATACTCTGGGTTAACCCGGAGGCAGTGGCGTTGCGTGCCATCTAGCAACTTTGCTATTTGGCCATTTAAATCCATATAAAAGGTCGAGCTGTTGGATGTGCACAGTGCACTCCCTCGAATCGATATTTTACATGGTTTTAAATGGTCAAATTGCAACGTTGCATGTTGGCACGCGACGCCATCGCTACTGCCCGGAGGTCCTATTGGTTCGAATGCCGACCGAAGAAACAAGATTTTACGACTTCAGATCTTGTCACTTCCGACTGGATTTTATGTCAACGATTCGCAGAAGTCTTCGGACGATAATCAGTCAATTTGTTGTTGGCTGGAAGTTCCAAATAAGGAAATTGAGCCACAACAGTATAGCTAAGGTCTGATCACGGACGATCTTATCGATATCGTAATTGCAATCGTAATTGGATAGAATTCGTTAAATCAAATGGGCTACATCCTGCGCATCTCGATGATATCAACTTTTAATTTTAAATTTTTGCTAATTCACCGAGACCAACGAGACTACTCACTGTGGGAATTTCCCGCCATTACTAATCAGACCATGAGCGAAAAGCAGTACGCCGGGTGACTAATTCTCGCAACTTTACTATCAGTTATCACATACAGGGTGTCCGAGAAATGAGTTCACACTTTTGCTGTGAGCGCCTGGTTGATTGTAAAAATCTGAAAAATTCAGGAATAATCTGTTACCCCTAAGCGACTTCAGAGAAAATATCGAGGGGCACCCACCCCCCTTTAGGGGGGGCGTAGGCCCCAAAATGTACCCCGTGTTGCCAATATATCGCATATTTCAAATGGCAGGGGGTATTTTTTATTTCATCATTCAAAAGGGCTCAAAAAACTGAGTAATTTCGTTTTTTCAGATTTTCGGTAGCCCTTCGCAAAACAAAATGGCGGCCAAATAGCTACCCCGTACTTTAGAGGCCCATAACTTCGGTTTGAATTAATATTTTTTCAAAAACTAAAATTTTTCTGAATCCTCAGAACGTCTTCTTTCCAATGATGTGCCACACTTTATCATTTGGTGGGGAAAAAATGGGGCGCGGAGCTCCCCCAAAAATTTTTGAGTTTGGGGGGCTGTAGCTCAAAAAAGTCAAATGTAAAGGGGGGTCGTGTTGTACATCGATCGAAAGATCTTAAAAAAAGGAAGAATTTGGCGCAAACCCGAAGTCGCTACGATGCGTCTATTCAAAATGGCGGCCATTTAATCATTTGGGGGTAGGGGACCGTCCCCCCCAAATAAAATCCCTCCATCGAGTGATACACCAATCGAAAGGTCTTGGAAAGAGAAAGTGCATGGCACAAACCGGACGTCAATACGACGCTTGTATCCAAAATGGCAGCCGGTCAAAGTTTTTTGGCTTATGACCCTGCAGGCCTATAGCCAAAAAACTTTGACCGGCTGCCATTTTGGATACAAGCGTCGTATTGACGTCCGGTTTGTGCCATTCTCTTTCTCTTTCCAAGACCTTTCGATTGGTGTATCACTCGATGGAGGGATTTTATTTGGGGGGGACGGTCCCCCACCCCCAAATGGTTAAATGGCCGCCATTTTGAATAGACGCATCGTAGCGACTTCGGGTTTGCGCCAAATTCTTCCTTTTTTTAAGATCTTTCGATCGATGTACAACACGACCCCCCTTTACATTTGACTTTTTTGAGCTACAGCCCCCCAAACTCAAAAATTTTTGGGGGGCTCCGCGCCCCATTTTTTTTCCACCAAATGATAAAGTGTGGCACATCATTGAAAAGAAGACGTTCTGAGGATTCAGAAAAATTTTAGGTTTTGAAAAAATATTAATTCAAACCGAAGTTATGGGCCTCTAAAGTACGGGGTAGCTATTTGGCCGCCATTTTGTTTTGAGAGGGGCTACCGAAAATCTGAAAAAACGAAATTACTCAGTTTTTTGAGCCCTTTTGAATGATGAAATAAAAAATACCCCCTGCCATTTGAAATATGCGATATATTGGCAACACGGGGTACATTTTGGGGCCTACGACCCCCCTAAAGGGAGGTGGGTGCCCCTCGATATTTTCTCTGAAGTCGCTTAGGGGTAATAGATTATTCCTGAATTTTTCAGATTTTTACAATCAACCAGGCGCTCACAGCAAAAGTGTGAACTCATTTCTCGGACACCCTGTATTTTCGTTCTTTGAGTTAGTTATTTTACCGTCGTTCAATGTTCGTAAATTTTTTTTATTTCTTTTGACAAGTCGCGTTTGCGATTCTCCCCTCGCACCGAAAAATGGATTAGTAAAAATCCGAAATTTCGATCGTCGAACAGTTTTACAACATTGAAAATAATCAGGACCGAAGAAGAAAGGTGAGCGCCAAACCAATGTATCAAATCCACCCTGAAGAAGTTACCCATCACTACATCCCTTTGAACGCATGAGAAACAACAGCTTCATGAGGGGGCTACGGTCCTTTCACTTATTGACTGTTTCTCATGCCTTGAAATAGGAATGATGCACAGTCGCCAGATTGCTGGATCCGCCTTTGTTAATAAGGTATCGTACTTACGCATGGACTGTAGAAGTTTGCAGCTAAGAGCTTCGGTTGGGTCTGCAGCATTATGAATCAACGATACAAACAACTCGAGACACAAATTGTAAAGACTTTTGGGATATCTTAAATGGCTGGTGTTTATCTCGCCCATTTCTCTAAATTAATCAGCTTAAGCTTGATGAAATTGATGTTGATACTTAACGATGAACTGCACCCGTAAGGCCAAAGAAGCGGGACTGTTTCAAAACATTGGATTCAAGTTCAAACTCTGAAAGACGAGCAAAAGTGAGAGATCGATAGAACGGTCGCGTTCGTACCAACGCGTACCTGTTCCTACGAGAGTTGCAGTTGTTTTTGGGTTTGAGGCAGATATTCCACGTTCAGTTTCGTATTCAAGCACAGTAGCGCTGTATGTCGGCGCATTAAGAGTTTCGCAATCGGGCGACAAGGTGAGACCGGGTTGCATATATTTAGACCCTACACGGTTTCAGACTACCATGGTACGTCACGAGTCCCCACTCACCCGCGCATCTAACTTTTTTTTTTTTTTTTTTTTTTTTTTTTTTTTTTTTTTTTTTTACGCTTTATTGAAGTTAAATGTTCTACATTTATTTACAATAAAATAAACTGGTCAGCCCCACAATCGGGGCTATCGACCACAGCGACATTTTGTTAACATTTTATACAGGGTGTTTCTAAAACTTATGTCATCCTTGCTACCACGTACTTTTGAGGTCAAAATAAGACTTTTTTTTTCTATAAACATGTGTCCGAAAATGCCCCCCTTTTGAGCTACAGCCCTACAAAGTTTTAAAAAATTGTTGGTTTTTTTGGAATATCGACCAGATTTATGAACCGAATGTCATGGAAATTGGTGTCCCGAGGTACTTTTACGAGTAGAATCCATTAATGACCTCGAAAAATTCAGAAATGAGGTCTGACTGTACTTTTCAGGCAATCTTATACCTTCAACGACACAAATTTTACGTTACGGAATGGAAATTTGAAAAATAAACAATGAAATCAGATGAAAAAAACTCTTAGAAAGATATTTGGTCCTTTCTTCCAATCCCTTTTCACTAGTCGTCAATATATAGCTTAGACACTTTCTCCACTAAACTCGGATGTTGGAGGGCCAAAAAAAGTGAGGGAAATCAAGAAAAAACCCCCAAAAGCCCTTAAATTTGTGCATACAGCATTTCACGGCCCAAATCGGTAAGAGCGCCTAAAATTACATCATGGCACTAATTTACGAGCATAAGGAAAAATTCACGAGGGTGTTATGACAATTTTTCATTTGGAAACTTTGCAACGCTGTAGGGGAGACGCGGGCAAAGTGGAAAGGGTGGGTAAAGTGGAAAACGGCTGAAAATACTAAAAGTGCGTCATATGTGGCGAACTCTATAGGTGAATCGTGAACTAATATGATAGTGAATCTCGAATGACGTATCGGTACTTGAAAACAAGAACAATATTATTATTTAAAACATAACAAAACTTTTCACCTGGTGTGGATTGTATAATGCGGTGCTGGTTAAAGAAAAAAAGTTAATTATTACCAAAAATCTCATTTAACAAAGATGTTTTCTTAATCTTTAGTTATCAAAGATTAGTTGAGACTCAACAGATTTGCAAAGTTACTTAGTTACTTATCATTATTAAGAAACTTAACGAAAATGTTCAATGAGTCCTTGCGGGCAAAGTGGAAAATGGGTTTCCATTTTGCCCTCCTTTCATGTCTGATAATACCCTTTTCGGTTTTTTGATCAAAGTGGTGGTTTATTGAGTACTTCCGTTCACTCAAATTTGAATATAACTGTGTAGTTTTGTTTTGGAACGTCAATAAAGAAGTATTCAAGACTGCAAGTCTTACCGACTGTTCAATCCAGAGTTATGGCCGATTGAAATTTAGAGGTAGTTGTGTTTCCCAGACGGCACCCATAAATTTCAATCGGCCGTAACTTTGGATTGAAAAGTCAGTTTGCTTTGCGGTTTGCGCCATTGTTTTTCTCTATTTCAAAATTACTGTATTTAGTTTTGTCGCACCCTGTATAATATGCATCATTTCAAACGTACTGCGGGCAAAGCAGTTCTCTTCGTTGGCTGAGAGAGAGAGAGAGAGAGAGAGAGAGAGAGAGAGAGAGAGAGAGAGAGAGAGAGAGAGAGAGAAGAGAGAGAGAGAGAGAGAGAGAGAGAGCGAGAGAGAGAGAGAGGAGAGAGAGAGAGAGAGAGAGAGAGAGAGAGAGAAGAGAGAGAGAGAGATAGAGAGAGAGAGAGAGAGAGAGAGAGAGAGAGAGAGAGAGAGAGAGAGAGAGAGAGAGAGAGAGAGAGAGAGAGAGAGAGAGAGAGAGAGAGAGAGAGAGAGAGAGAGAGAGAGAAGAGAGAGAGAGAGAGAGAGAGAGAGAGAGAAGAGAGAGAGAGAGAGAGAGAGAGAGAGAGAGAGAGAGAGAGAGGAAGAGAGAGAGAGAGAAGAGAGAGAGAGAGAGAGAGAGAGAGAGGAAGAGAGAGGAGAGAGAGAGAGAGAGAGAGAGAGAGAGAGAGAGAGAGAGAGAGAGAGAAGAGAGAGAGAGCGAGAGAGAGAGAGAGAGAGAGAGAGAGAGAGAGAGAGGAGAGAGAGAGAGAGAGAGAGAAGAGAGAGAGAGAAGAGAGAGAGAGAGAGAGAGAGAGAGAGAGGAGAGAGAGAGAGAGAGAGAGAGAGAGAGAGAAGAGAGAGAGAGAGAGAGAGACGAGAAGAGAGAGAGAGGAGAGAGAGAGAGAGAGAGAGAGAGAGAGAGAGAGAGAAGAGAGAAGAGAGAGAGAGAGAGAGAGAGAGAGAGAGGAGAGAGAGTGGAGAGAGAAGAGAGAGAGAAAGGGTGAGTGGGAGAGAGGGAGGAAGAGAGAATGAGAGAGGGTGGAAGAGGGGAAAAGAAAGAGAAAGAGATGAATGGGTAGGAAAGAGTGCGGGAGGGGTGGGTGGGGAGAAAGACCTCTTCCAAATGATTGAAGGCTGATTTGCCCTATGCCAAGCCAAGCCTTCCTTTACTGAGAGAGTGAGAGAGAGGAAGAGAGAGAGAGAGTGAGAGAGAGGAAGAGAGAGAGAGAGAGAGAGAAGGAGGAAGAGAGAATGAGAGAGGGTGGAAAAGGGGAAAAGAAAGAGAAAGAGATGAAATGGGTAGGGAAAGAGTGCGGGAGGGGTGGGTGGGGAGAAAGGACCTCTTTCAAATGATTGAAGGCTGATTTGCCTATGCCAAGCCATTCCTTACTGATGGGGCGTGGCCTAAAATGCATTTCGAATCGAAGCGGGACCAATGTTGGTTTCCTGAGATGAGATCCGCCGCACTTGTGGTATAAGTGTTCGTCAGTAATTTACCGTCGTCCGTCATTTCCTATATTATTAATTTCGAGAATTTAAAAGTACTGATTTTGTAAAAGTAAATTGTTATGAATTGGAATAAAATAATTTAATCGCACATTTTTGTTGTTTCAACAGATTAAATTTAACTGGATGATTGGTTTTGTTTCGAATAATTATCACAGTGTCCGAAGATGCCCTCTTTAAGACAAAGGTTAGTACTATTCCCTGTAAAAAATAAATTAACCTTTTTTTTTCTTTTTTATCAATATTTTAGCTCTTTAAAACCTAATGCGTGAAGGGTACTCTAAAAATTCCTGAATCTGCACCGAGTTACATAGATTTTTTCTTCGACTTTTTCAAACGCCGGAAAATTTTTACTTTTCTTTGATTATAGCTCACTATCTTAATAGCTTATAGCTTAATATGATGTTTTAGTAGTTTTTTCGCATACCAAATTATACAAAGGCTGTACAAAAAGTTCTGCACATTTTCGTTTTTTGAACGAACGGGAGCAGCAATCAAATTTCTGTTTATGTAAAGTCCTAGTAATTACCTATAAAATGAGACCTTGCGGAGCTCTTTAAAATAAAAATTCGCTGATTAACAGAGTTTTGAAAATGACGTGTTGAATTTACCCCTCAATGATTATCAGTGGTCTTTTTTCGAGAAAAAAAAAATTAAAAATCGAGTATTTTTTTATTTAAAAAGTTACAAAGAAATTAGGAAAGGAAATCTTACCAAAATTGAGAAAAGTTAGTTGTCTTCATCGGATGAGTCATCTTTTTTCTTTTTTTCAAAGTATTTTCCGGAGTTTTTTAACGCAGAGATTCAGCCGTGATTCCCACTTCTCAAGAATCGTTTTTTCTGAAGTCAACTTTACCAAGGGAAGTGAAAAAGCATTGGGCAGCCTTTCGGATTTTCGGAATGGAATCAAACCGTTTGCCTCTTCAATTTACCATGGCAACGCTTGCAACTAGCTACTAGCTACCAGCATTGATGCTCTATACTGCCAACTTAATTCAGTCTCTATAAGGCTTCTGATTTTTATTTCTTTATTTTTTTTTTCATGACAAAAAAAACCACTGAAAATCCTGGAGGGGTAAATTCAACACGTCATTTTCAAAACTCTGTTAATCAGCGAATTTTTAATTTAAAGTGCTCCGCACGGTCTCATTTTAAAAGTAATTACTAGGACTTTAAGAGCATATACACAGAAATTTGATAGCTGCATCCGTTCTTTCAAAAAACGAAAATGTGTAGTACTTTTTGTACAGCCTTTAAAGAATCTCATTTTGCGTTGTTACTTTGCTTTATCTTATTATGCTTCAACTGTGGCGACGTGACAGTTATCCTACGCGGAGATCGGGTCTGTGGGTGTAAAAACAGCACACGCGTATATCGAGCAATCTAGCAACAGTCTATTATTCCCATTTGAAGGCATGAGAAATTATCGATCAGTAAAAGAGCTTTGGTCTCCTCGAGATTCGATTGTTTCTCATACGTTCAGACGGGAAGAATTCACGCTTGCCGGATTACTGGCTATGCCCTCGCATTCTCAGAGGTCTATTTCCTTTCCATTTATTCGCGAGCAAAAGATAGGTCATTCACCATTTAGTTTTTACTTTTCAGTCTCAGTTAGCCCTGTTACTTTTTGCTGTATTTTTTCATGCTTCAATTTTTGCGACTTGACGATTATCTTCCGCGGATATCGGGTCTGTGGGTGTAAAAACAGCACACGCGTATATCGAGCAATCCGGCAACAGTGTATTATTCCCATTTGAAGGCATGAGAAATTATCGATCAGTAAAAGAGCTTTGGTCTCCTCGAGATTCGATTGTTTCTCATGCGTTCAGACGGGAATAATTCACTGTTGCCGGATTACTGGCTATGCCCACGCATTTTCAGAGGTCTTTTTCCTTTCCATTTATTTGCGAGCAAAAGATTGCTCACTCACCATTTAGTTTTTACTATTCAGTCTCAGTTAGCCTTGTTACTTTTTGCTGTATTTTTTTCATGCTTCAATTTTAGCGACTTGAGGATTATCTCGCGCGGATATCGGGTTTGTGGGTGTAAAAACAGCACGAGCGTATATCGAGCAATCCGGCAACAGTGTATTATTCCCATTTGAAGGCATGAGAAATTATCGATCAGTAAAAGAGCTTTGGTCTCCTCGAGATTCGATTGTTTCTCATACGTTCAGACGGGAAGAATTCACGCTTGCCGGATTACTGGCTATGCCCTCGCATTTTCAAGAGCACCAGTTGGTGCAAAATCGGAGATAACCACCGAATAAAACCGGTGTCACCTTGTCGCCCGATGGAAAGACTCGCGAATTAAGTATTATTCAGGCGATTCCTCACCTGTCTGAAGTGACATTCTTAAATGCTACAATTTTTCTGTCTGAAAGCATTATGATCAAAAAGAGCGTCCTCACGAGAACTGCGTAGTTTCTGAACACATTCTTTTACGCCAGATTTCAACAATATTGGTTCTAGATTGTCGTAGAAATGAAGCACCAAAATGTTGGCAAAATACTAGGCTCTATAGAGGGGTGTTTTATTGCGCATGATAAAACGACCTTTAACCCTTTCTTGGATAGTGGTACACATGTGTACCATTTTTTGTAACTTGTGATTCAATGTAATTTAAATGGACATTTTTCAAAAAGTTGCGTGATCCATCAAAATTTATAAAAAAGTGTCCTATTTCGAACGGTCTAAATAAATCTCAAAAAAACTCAAATCCCAAAATGCGTGCATGAAAGGGTTAAGAGCCAAATATTTTGCTAAAATTTCGGTGATTCATTTCTACGAAAATCTAGGACCAACATTGTTGAAATTCGACTTTCACAAACGAGTAAACAATTTCACAGTTCCAGTGGGGACGCCTTTTTCAATTAATTAGTTCAGAGAAAAATTAAAAGCCTTAAAAAAAGTCGATTGCTCAATAAGAGACAAGTGACGCTATCTATTGAGCCAAAATCTCACTTCAGACAGGTGAGGAATCAACTAAATGATCGATGAAAGGTAAATTCTTCGAAGGAAGAATTTACAAAATTCTAACCTACTCTTTTCTTTTCACCACAAAAGCTCAAAGAAAGCCTACCTTTGATTGATTCTTTCCAATATTTCTTTTGAACTCTTTTGGACATTTTTTTGACGCAATCGCTGGTAAAAATAGTGATCAAAACGCATCGTTCGGCTGACCAACATAGGTCTCTTGCGAGCTAAGCTTTTCTCCCTCAGCTTTTTCTCCACCACCGTCTTCAAACAGCACTTTTCCGTGCTCCCCCCGTATGTATTGTGGTCTAGTTGTACGAACCTGTACTCTGTGGCAAAAAATTGTTCGTGTGTTTCGGCTTTTTTCGTGCATAAATACATGCTTCGATCTTTCGTTCAGTAAGCATTCATTAATTACCGTTTTATATTCGAAATCAATTCCAAACCCGGAAAACCGGAAAACACCATTGATGTTGGGTCCATGCTTTACATAATGGCAGCCCTAGTGGACCCAGTCGAGGAGTTGAGTTTCTCCCACAAATCCGGAAAAAAAAACAAAAAAAAAACGGAAAAGAGGTCCTCCTCATTCTGTCAGGGACTAAATATGTTACATCAACGAATCGAATACCGCCATCTGCATGCAGGAGAATTGCAAATACTCACGAAAGGTTAGACATATTTTCTACTACAGTAAGAGTATTCCTCCCGCAAGTCCAAAAAAAAGGGGAAAAGAGGTCCTCCTCCTCATCCTGTCTGGCACTACATACGTTACAACAAAGAATCGAATACCGCCATCTGCATGCAGGAGAATTGCAAATACTCACGAAAGGTTAGACATATTTTCTACTACAGTAAGATTATTCCTCCCACAAGTCCGAAAAAAAGCGGAAAAGAGGTCCTCCTCCTCATCCTGTCCGGCACTACATACGTTACAACAAAGAATCGAATACCGCCATCTGCATGCAGGAGAATTGCAAACACTCACGAAAGGTTAGACATATTTTCTACTACAGTAAGATTATTCCTCCCACAAGTCCGAAAAAAGCGGAAAAGAGGTCCTCCTCCTCATCCTGTCCGGCACTACATACGTTACATCAAAGAATCGAATAGCGCCATCTGCATGCAGGAGAATTGCAAATACTCACGAAAGGTTAGACATATTTTCTACTACAGTAAGATTATTCCTCCCACAAGTCCGAAAAAAAAGCGGAAAAGAGGTCCTCCTCCTCATCCTGTCCGGCACTACATACGTTACATCAAAGAATCGAATAGCGCCATCTGCATGCAGGCGAATTGCAAATACTCACAAAAGGTAAGACACATTTTCTACTTATATTCAATTGAAAATTCGATCGTTGTCGAATCAAACGCACGCCACTGGTGACTGCTCATCGGAATTGGTGTAGAACTATTGCTCCTCCGCCTTCTTCTACTTCTTTCTTGATGATATTATTTATATTGCAGATGCAAGCGCTATTGTTCATTGAAGGCAGTGGTTACTCCGTAGCTATTCAAAACGTAATGAAAGCTCATTTTACAGATGACGTGGCCGCGCTCCACTCCTGGAGCGCAGAAAAAGGCAAACTGAGGCAAACTGAAATTTAAAACTCTTAAAATAGCTGACCTTGTGCTAGACGAGTCGTCCCTGATAACTTGTATACCTATAATCAATTCCATTTCATTAGTTACTCCGTTGCTATTCAAAACTTAATGAAAGCTCTTCTAACAAATGATGTGGCCGCGCTCCACTCCGGGAGCACACACAAAGGAAAGTTAAAATTCAAAAGTCTTAAGATAGCTGACCTTGTGCTAGGCCGTCCCTGATTACTTGTCCGGGGTGTACCAGAAGTTTGACTGATGGCTGACGCTGATAGAGATGAGCTAATGACTCCCTATTTTTGAACTAACTCCGTGGAGTTTGTTTTTCAAAACCCGCGTGGTTCGTTCGTGGTTACGTGTGCGTCATAAGATACGTTGGTTACAAGATGTGTTTGTTGGTTATTCCCCCGGATTGTTCTCTGATGAAAAACATAGAGAGAACTTAATACTTATTTTCGTTTTTTACCATCTTTGACAGTCTGCTAATAAGTCGAAAAGTACAGGGTGTACCAGACCTACCAGACCACCCGGATCAGGCATTTTTCTCGAAAACTACTGAACCAAAGTATTTGAAACAATGACGACAGGAAGGGAATCAACCCCAACTTTTTCATTTTCGATACTTTCAAAAGCCCCGGACAGCCCCTTGGGGCCCATTTAGGGTGGGGGGGGGTCAAACACATTTTTCAAGTTTTCTCGAAAAGGTCTTGAATAATGATATAGACATTAGTTTATATTCTTTAAGTATGGGCAATTGCCAACATTTTTCCTCCCATAATTTTTTTTCCAAAAACCCCCAATACTTAAGCTATGGGGGCTTTTTGGAATTTTTTTGAATAGACCTTTGTGACCACCCTGTTGTGAAATACACACAAATATTGACAAATTCTGACGGAGCAGATCAAGACCTTTCGATTGATGTGCTACATGTTAACTTTATGAGAAGAAACAGGGTGTATTTCGCCAAATCTAAATTTCGGGGCTTAAATGGCAGAATTGGCTCGATTCCGCAGATTTGCGCCTTTTAAGCCCCGAAATTCTGATTTGGCGAAAAACACCCTGTTTCTTCTCATAAAGCTAACATGTAGCACATCAATCGAAAGGTCTTGATCTGCTCTTTCAGAATTTGTCAAGATTTGTGTGTATTTCACAACAGGGTGGCCACAAAGGCCTATTCAAAAAATTTCCAAAAAGCCCCCATAGCTCAAGTATTGGGGGTTTTTGGAAAAAAAATTATGGGAGGAAAAATGTCGGCAATTGCCCATCCTTAAAGAATATAAACTAATGTCCATATCATTATTCAAGACCTTTTCGAGAAAACTTGAAAAATGTGTTTGACCCCCCCCCACCATAAATGGGTCCCAAGGGGCTGTCCGGGGCTTTTGAAACTATCGAAAATGAAAAAGTTGGGGTTGATTCCCCTCCTGACCTTAATGTTTCAAATACTTTGGTTTAGCAGTTTTCGAGAAAAGTGCCTGATCCGGGTGGTCTGGTACACCCTACATTTTTCTACTCATTACCAGACTGTCAAAGATGGTAAAAAACGAAAATAAGTATTACGCGCACTCAATGTTTATCATCAGAGAGCAACCGGGGGGAATAAACAACACACACATCTAGTAACTAATGGATCTTATGACGCAAACGAAACCACGAACGAACCACGCGGGTTTTGAAAAACAATCTCCACGGAATCAGTTCAAAAATAGGGAGTCATTAGCTCATCTCGATCAGCGTCAGCCATCAGTTTAAACTCCTGGTTGATCTTTTTTTTTGAAAAATCTCTCTCTTGCGTTTTTCAAAGTATTGCAGTTTTGTTTTGTTTTTATTTTGCGGTTTACTCGGTTTTTTTCTTTTTTCTTTTTGGGCTGTTTTTTCATCCTTGTTATTTCTTCGTCCTTTTTTTCCTTCCTTTATTTAAAAAATGCAGTGTAACGCGCTCAGGGATAGTACCAATTGTGCGGGGGAACTTAAACCGGCAAACGGGTATTTTTTCGTGAATACCATTACAATGCTAAATGTCGCACGCATACTGCTTGTAAAAAATTAAGAAGTTCTTTTGAAAAAAAAAATAAAAAATCGTAAACGTGTATCAGAAGAATTAAGTGATCATTTCAAATGTTTCGTGTTAAGCACCCATAGTTTCCTATTCAACAAACGGGAACTTAAACTCCGTAAAAAACACGGGACTAAATTTTTTAATGGTTCAGACGGAGGGCGTAGGAAGTGTGAACGCGATTTAAGTAAAGAAATTGATAAAAACACCAGGCCATACGTTATGTGGAAAATTTACCTGGGTATTTCCGCAAAAAAGGGATTTTCATGTTTTATAACTATGTTTTTCAATACGCTGATATAAAAGATATTGTGAATGACTATAGTCTAATTGTTGATTTTGATCCTTTTCAAGCTGCTGTAAACGTGTACTAGCAGAATTAAGTGATTATTTCAAATGTTTCGTGTTAAGCACCCATAGTTTCCTATTCAACAAACGGGAACTTAAACTCCGTAAAAAACACGGTAGTAAATTTTTTAATGGTTCAGACGGAAGGCGTAGGAAGTATGAACGCGATTTATGTATAGAAATTGATAAAAACCACCAGGCCATACGTTATGTGGAAAATTTACCCGGGTGTTTCCGCAATAAAGAGATTTTTATGTTTTATGACTATGAGTTTCAATACGCTGATATAAATACCAGAAGAATTAAGTGATTATTTCAAAAGTTTCGTGTTAAGCACCCATAGTTTCCAATTAACAAACGGGAACTTAAACTCCGTAAAAACCACAAGCATAAATTTTTTAATGGTTCCGACGGAGGGCGTAGGAAAAATGGACGCGATTTAAGTATAGAAATTGATAAAAAACCACCAGGCCATACGTCATGTGGAAAATTTACCCGGGTGTTTCCGCAAAAAAGGGATTTTTATGTTGTATGACTATGTTTTTCAATACGCCGATATAAAATATATTGTTAATGACTAAAGTTTAGTTGTTGATTTTGATCTTTTTCAAGCGACTGAAATGGGGATAAACGTTTCCACCGATGTGGAAACGTATGAAATGGAAAACAAAAAAGGTGTGCGATCGCTTTTGACAGATCCTCTGCTTGAGACAGGAACCAGCGCTATGCGTCAAAAGTACACCGCGACTTTGACCATGCCATCGCTCGGTGCTCTAAACCTAGAGCATAACGATAAAAACAAGAGAACGAAGGACGCTGTAGCTGAACTATACTTGTCTTGGTCGTGGTTCCAGAAAGACGTTACAAGTCATTCAAAACAAAAAAGGTGTGCGATCGCTTTTTACAGATCCTCTGCTTGAGACAGGAACCAGCGCTATGCGTCAAAAGTACACCGCGACTTTGACCATGCCATCGCTCGGTGCTCTAAACCTAGATCATAACGATAAAAACAAGAGAACGAAGGACGCTGTAGCTGAACTATACTTGTCTTGGTCGTGGTTCCAGAAAGACGTTACAAGTCATTCAAAACAAAAAAGGTGTGCGATCGCTTTTTACAGATCCTCTGCTTGAGACAGGAACCAGCGCTATGCGTCAAAAGTACACCGCGACTTTGACCATGCCATCGCTCGGTGCTCTAAACCTAGATCATAACGATAAAAACAAGAGAACGAAGGACGCTGTAGCTGAACTATACTTGTCTTGGTCGTGGTTCCAGAAAGACGTTACAAGTCATTCAAAACAAAAAAGGTGTGCGATCGCTTTTTACAGATCCTCTGCTTGAGACAGGAACCAGCGCTATGCGTCAAAAGTACACCGCGACTTTGACCATGCCATCGCTCGGTGCTCTAAACCTAGATCATAACGATAAAAACAAGAGAACGAAGGACGCTGTAGCTGAACTATACTTGTCTTGGTCGTGGTTCCAGAAAGACGTTACAAGTCATTCAAAACAAAAAAGGTGTGCGATCGCTTTTTACAGATCCTCTGCTTGAGACAGGAACCAGCGCTATGCGTCAAAAGTACACCGCGACTTTGACCATGCCATCGCTCGGTGCTCTAAACCTAGAGCATAACGATAAAAACAAGAGAACGAAGGACGCTGTAGCTGAACTATACTTGAGAGAGAGGGGGGGGGAAGAGGAAGAGAGAGACAGGGAGAGAAAGAGAGAGAGAGAGAGGAGTAAGAGAGAGAGAGAGAGAGAGTGAGAGGAGTAAGAGAGAGTGAGAGAGAGGAAGAGAGAGAGAAAGGGTGAGTGGGAGAGTGAGAGGGAGAGAGGGGGGAAGAGAGAATGAGAGAGGGTGGAAGAGGGGAAAAGAAAGAGAAAGAGATGAAGTGGGTAGGGAAAGAGTGCGGGAGGGGTGGGTGGGGAGAAAGGACCTCTTTCAAATGATTGAAGGCTGATTTGCCTATGCCAAGCCATTCCTTACTGATGGGGCGTGGCCTAAAATGCATTTCGAATCGAAGCGGGACCAATGTTGGTTTCCTGAGATGAGATCCGCCGCACTTGTGGTATAAGTGTTCGTCAGTAATTTACCGTCGTCCGTCATTTCCTATATTATTAATTTCGAGAATTTAAAAATACTGATTTTGTAAAAGTAAATTGTTATGAATTGGAATAAAATAATTTAATCGCACATTTTTGTTGTTTCAACAGATTAAATTTAACTGGATGATTGGTTTTATTTCGAATAATTATCACAGTGTCCGAAGATGCCCTCTTTAAGACAAAGGTTAGTACTATTCCCTGTAAAAAATAAATTAACCTTTTTTTTTCTGTTTTATCAATATTTTAGCTCTTTAAAACCTAATGCGTGAAGGGTACTCTAAAAATTCCTGAATCTGCACCGAGTTACATAGATTTTTTCTTCGACTTTTTCAAACGCCGAAAAACTTTTACTTTTCTTTGATTATAGCTCACTATCTTAATAGCTTATAGCTTAATATGATGTTTTAGTAGTTTTTTCGCATACCAAATTATACAAAGGCTGTACAAAAAGTTCTGCACATTTTCGTTTTTTGAACGAACGGGAGCAGCAATTAAATTTCTGTTTATGTAAAGTCCTAGTAATTACCTATAAAATGAGACCTTGCAAAGCTCTTTAAAATAAAAATTCGCTGATTAACAGAGTTTTGAAAATGACGTGTTGAATTTACCCCTCAATGATTATCAGTGGTCTTTTTTCGAGAAAAAAAAAAATTAAAAATCGAGTATTTTTTTATTTAAAAAGTTACAAAGAAATTAGGAAATCTTACCAAAATTGAGAAAAGTTAGTCGTCTTCATCGGATGAGTCATCTTTTTTCTTTTTTTCAAAGTATTTTCCGGAGTTTTTTAACGCAGAGATTCAGCCGTGAATCCCACTTCTCAAGAATCGTTTTTTCTGAAGTCAACTTTACCAAGGGAAGTGAAAAAGCATTGGGTAGCCTTTCGGATTTTCGGAATGGAATCAAACCGTTTGCCTCTTCAATTTACCATGGCAACGCTTGCAACTAGCTACTAGCTACCAGCATTGATGCTCTATACTGCCAACTTAATTCAGTCTCTGTAAGGCTTCTGATTTTTATTTCTTTATTTTTTTTTTCATGACAAAAAAAAACCACTGAAAATCCTGGAGGGGTAGATTCAACACGTCATTTTCAAAACTCTGTTAATCAGCGAATTTTTAACTTAAAGTGCTCCGCACGGTCTCATTTTAAAAGTAATTACTAGGACTTTAAGAGCATATACACAGAAATTTGATAACTGCATCCGTTCTTTCAAAAAACGAAAATGTGCAGTACTTTTTGTACAGCCTTTAAAGAATCTCATTTTGCGTTGTTACTTTGCTTTATCTTATTATGCTTCAACTGTGGCGACGTGACAGTTATCCTACGCGGAGATCGGGTCTGTGGGTGTAAAAACAGCACACGCGTATATCGAGCAATCTAGCAACAGTCTATTATTCCTATTTGAAGGCATGAGAAATTATCGATCAGTAAAAGAGCTTTGGTCTCCTCGAGATTCGATTGTTTCTCATACGTTCAGACGGGAAGAATTCACGCTTGCCGGATTCCTGGCTATGCCCTCGCATTTTCAGACGTCTATTTCCTTTCCATTTATTCGCGAGCAAAAGATAGCTCACTCACCATTTAGTTTTTACTATTCAGTCTCAGTTAGCCTTGTTACTTTTTGCTGTATTTTTTCATGCTTCAATTTTTGCGACTTGACGATTATCTTCCGCGGATATCGGGTCTGTGGGTGTAAAAACAGCACACGCGTATATCGAGCAATCCGGCAACAGTGTTTTATTCCCATTTGAAGGCATGAGAAATTATCGATCAGTAAAAGAGCTTTGGTCTCCTCGAGATTCGATTGTTTCTCATGCGTTCAGACGGAAAGAATTCACTGTTGCCGGATTACTGGCTATGCGCTCGCATTTTTAAGAGCACCAGTTGGTGCAAAATCGGAGATAACCACCGAATAAAACCGGTGTCACCTTGTCGCCCGATGGAAAGACTCGCGAATTAAGTATTATTCAGGCGATTCCTCACCTGTCTGAAGTGACATTCTTAAATGCTACAATTTTTCTGTCTGAGAGCATTATGATCAAAAAGAGCGTCCTCACAAGAACTGCGTAGTTTCTTAACACATTCTTTTACGCCAGATTTCAACAATATTGGTTCTAGATTGTCGTAGAAATGAAGCACCAAAATGTTGGCAAAATACTAAGCTCTATAGAGGGGTGTTTTATTGCGCATGATAAAACAACCCTTAAGAGCCAAATATTTTGCTAAGATTTCGGTGATTCATTTCTACGACAATCTAGGACCAACATTGTTGAAATTCGACTTTCACAAACGAGTAAACAATTTCACAGTTCCAGTGGGGACGCCTTTTTCAATTAATTAGTTCAGAGAAAAATTAAAAGCCTTAAGAAAAGTCGATTGCTCAATAAGAGACAAGTGACGCTATCTATTGAGCCAAAATCTCACTTCAGACAGGTGAGGAATCAACTAAATGATCGATGAAAGGTAAATTCTTCGAAGGAAGAATTTACAAAATTCTAACCTACTCTTTTCTTTTCTCCACAAAAGCTCAAAGAAAGCCTACCTTTGATTGATTCTTTCCAATATTTCTTTTGAACTCTTTTGGACATTTTTTTGACGCAATCGCTGGTAAAAATAGTGATCAAAACGCATCGTTCGGCTGACCAACATAGGTCTCTTGCGAGCTAAGCTTTTCTCCCTCAGCTTTTTCTCCACCACCGTCTTCAAACAGCACTTTTCCGTGCTCCCCCCGTATGTATTGTGGTCTACCCTTGTAACATTTTCATCTGGTCCTCTGGCACGAAAAAAGCAGGTAAAACTCTGGTATGGCGTATGCCAAACAGATTAGAGATGTTGTTCAGATATCACGTAAAATCAAACAGCTGGCATGCATTTGAACGAAGTGCGTGATGAGAGCAATAGCGAGGAACACTCGGATATCGAAGTCGTAAATACCTCTGGCAGTTACTGTTTAGGATTTTAAGGGATCAAGCAAACGTTTGAAATACCGCCTATTCGACAGTCTTTTCTTCCCAAAATCAGAGGTTGATAAAAATGGGTCATCGAATCTTCTAGATATGCGTTTCACACGCATGTCAGAGGGTTGTAGCCCGCAACGTCCCCTTCCCGTCTGTCAGACAATCTGGAAGAATCTTTCCAGACATCGTTTAAGTTCCTGAACCAAACCTCTATCAAAGGTCTGCCACGCCGCTTGCCCCAGAGGTATCTCGTCTATAGGTTCTGTTTATCTGAACAGCGTATGCCAAACCTCGGTTCGAAACGCGTTCAGGTACCTCGATCTGTGATAGAAAACGTATTTGAGGTCGAACGATGGGGATATGTCTGAGAAAAAAAAATACATACAAAGTTGCATCACAGTATTTTGAAGGCGAACTGATATCTTCGTATACTTGCGTATACTTGAGTTATGTTTTAGTGAAGGAAATACTTTTGGATACTTAGTAGTTCAATACTTCTCATAGTGATTTTTCGAAATACACCGTTTATTATTAGAATTATACTGTACTTTTAATTAACTTGTGGATGTGGACCGGTTTTGTCAGAGAATACTACATGATTTGAAAGTGGACCACCACAAAGTTTGGCCGTAACATAAAAGCGGATTCATGTTTTGTGAACCAAAGAAGTCAATTTTTTTCGAAGTTTTCTATTCTTTAAATACGATTTAATTCTTCATTTAGTGCACTCAACAGTTACATGATCTAAGAAACACATGTATATTGCATGGTTTCCATTGAGAATGGCGTATTTCAAAAATTTCCTTATCTTAAAATCAAATAGTTAATATATATAATAATAATTTTCCAGATGGTGAATATCATGGCTCGGAAGAACCCGACAGAAGGTGAACGGCAAGAATGCGCAGAGAACGCTGCGATGGCCGATGAAGCTATATTAGCGGGGCTTGGCAAGGAACCCGCCACTATAGACGCAGTGAGGGAGTTGGGAAAGAGATTCAGGCCTGAAAACATTAATATGCAATTTTGCGACTTTTTGGCGGCCATCGAAGCTATCTTTAATTAGAAATTGATAAAAACCACCAGGCCAAACGTTATGTCGAAAATGTACCCGGGTGTTTCCGCAAAAAAGGGATTTTTATGTTGTATGACTATGTTTTTCAATACCCCGATATAAAAGATATTGTTAATGACTAAAGTTTAATCGTTGATTTTGATCTTTTTCAAGCGACTGAAATGGGGATAAACGTTTCCACCGATGTGGAAACGTATGAAATCGAAAAAATAGGTGTGCGATCGCTTTTTACAGATCCTCTGCTTGAGACAGGAACCAGCGCTATGCGTCAAAAGTACACCGCGACTTTGACCATGCCATCGCTCGGTGCTCTAAACCTAGATCATAACGATAAAAACAAGAGAACGAAGGACGCTGTAGCTGAACTATACTTGTCTTGGTCGTGGTTCCAGAAAGACGTTACAAGTCATTCAAAACAAAAAAGGTGTGCGATCGCTTTTTACAGATCCTCTGCTTGAGACAGGAACCAGCGCTATGCGTCAAAAGTACACCGCGACTTTGACCATGCCATCGCTCGGTGCTCTAAACCTAGATCATAACGATAAAAACAAGAGAACGAAGGACGCTGTAGCTGAACTATACTTGTCTTGGTCGTGGTTCCAGAAAGACGTTACAAGTCATTCAAAACAAAAAAGGTGTGCGATCGCTTTTTACAGATCCTCTGCTTGAGACAGGAACCAGCGCTATGCGTCAAAAGTACACCGCGACTTTGACCATGCCATCGCTCGGTGCTCTAAACCTAGATCATAACGATAAAAACAAGAGAACGAAGGACGTTGTAGCTGAACTATACTTGTCTTGGTCGTGGTTCCAGAAAGACGTTGCAAGTCATTCAAAACAAAAAAGGTGTGCGATCGCTTTTTACAGATCCTCTGCTTGAGACAGGAACCAGCGCTATGCGTCAAAAGTACACCGCGACTTTGACCATGCCATCGCTCGGTGCTCTAAACCTAGATCATAACGATAAAAACAAGAGAACGAAGGACGCTGTAGCTGAACTATACTTGTCTTGGTCGTGGTTCCAGAAAGACGTTACAAGTCATTCAGGTTTTTTGGAAGATCTGTACCAGAAGTCAGATCGAATGTCGTATCATAAAGGTAAGCTTATACGTTTTTAGGACAAAAGAACATCAAATATACAGGGTGTTGAAAAACGGTTCCTGAATATTTCAGGAGCGGATTCTACAGGTTAAAATAAGCCATTTTTTTCGTACAAACATGTGTCCGAAAGTGCCCCCTTTTTGAGCTACAGCCCCCAAAGTTTGAAAAAATTTACGGTTTCTTTGGAATAGCGACTACTATTATGAACCAAATGTCCTGAAAAATTGGTGTCCCATGGTAATTTTACGTGTGGAATCCATTGATGACCTTGAGAAGATCAGAAATTGAGTCTGACCGTACTTTTCACGCAATCTTGTACATTTAACGGCACGAATATTATGTTACGGATTAAAAATTTGAAGAATAATTACCGAAATCAGATGCGACTAGCGAAAAGCGTATGTTTTTCTGTGCTTGCCGTGAAATTTTTGAATTCATTGAAGTCTTCTAAGGGACCTTACCAGACACCTCGAGGCTACGAAGCAAGAAATTCGTTTCGAAGTTTCAAAAAAATCTTACAAGGGGAGGCTCAGAAGTCGCCGCCTCCGAATTTGAAAACAATTGCACGAAAATGTAGCTAAAGTAAAACTATTAGACCCGTGTTTCTCTTTTTTTGCCAATGGGCCTTCTTAAAGCGTCAGGAATTTTTTGAAAGTCGCCGAAATTCACTTAAAAAGCCCGAGCGGAGAGCGTTCTGAATATTTACGTGACTTTCGGCAACTTTCAAAAAGTTCCTGACTCTTTAGGAAGGCCCATTGGCAAAAAGTGAGAAACACGGGTCTAATAGTTTTACTTTAGCTACATTTTCGTGCAATTGTTTTCAAAATCGGAGGCGGCGACTTCTGAGCTCTTTCCATAGCTGAGGATACAGCATAAAAAACTTTTATTTTTTTTAATGACAAGTCTACTTGCGCTTTCGCGTTAATTTAATTTAGTTTCACGCAAATTAAAACATGCAAAACGCTTAAAACGTCATTGTTGGAGGGCACTTTACATCCTATACGATTTGGTGAGAATAATGGTCCACCAAAAAAAATCGATATTCGATATCGATATCAAATATTAAATATATTTGACGATATTCTCGGAAATGGTTTGCAAAATGGAAAAACTTGTAAGGACCAAAAATGCATTTTTTTTTTACGAATTTTTGAATAATGCTTATCGTTTTTGGGTGTAATGGGTTTTCTTGGGGGGTTTTGGGTTTACTGGTGAGTACACAGATGAATTTTAATCTCACGGTAAAATGATCACGGCAAAAACAACGGAATAAAAACGGCCGAATGCAAAGAAACCCCCGAGTTTGGTGTTCGGATTGCAGCAGGTGACGTTTCACGAAGAAACGCAATTACGGATTGCACTCAACGTGCATATTTTATTTTCAGAAAGGTTCGAAGAAGAGCATCATATTTCAAGAGTAGCCACACACCCAATGGGTCTGTTGCAAACTTTTGCTACAACGATTGAGAGTGAACCATCTAATGTAAAATCGCTTGAAAAGTCCATTGGTGGCTTCAGAAAGTCATAAAATGCAGTATGAAACTCACGAGAGACGTTTAATGAAATCCAAGATGGCGGTAAAATATCGAGCAACCTGTATGCATGCACCACGGACATCCAAGGATAGCCAACCTCACAATATCGATCACACCCAATCACAACGTAAATAAACACATAACCTCTGAAGCTGTGAGGTTGTCAACGTTGGCAATAATTGGATGTTGGAGGTGCATGCATACAGATTGCTCGATATTTTACCGCCATCTTGGATTTCATTAAACGTCTCTCGTGAGTTTCATACTGCATTTTATGACTTTCTGATGCCACCAATGTACTTTTCACGCGATTTTACATCAGATTGGTTACTTTACAGCGCTGTAGCAAAAGTTTGCAACAGACCCATTAGCAGATAAATTGTATAACTGAGCAACTGAGCAACATGTGAAGGTGAATAAAGCCTTCAGTTTGGTCCTAATCAACAGAATGACATGTCCCAAGTCCCATGTCCCATGTCTCACCTAATCAACAGAATGACATGTCCCAAGTCCCATGTCCCATGTCTCACCTAATCAACAGAATGACACGTCCCAAGTCCCATGTCCAATGTCTCACGAACAGAATAAGAACCTTCTGTATCAGATGTACACTGAGTATTTGTGGGGGCCACTCTCGCAAGACATGAGGTTTTATTTTTTCGCTCAGTAAGCAGTGCTCTTCCACTACACTGATTAGTGAAGAAAACACAACAATTAACAAACGAAATAAATGAAATTGACGAGCAAATGCATAAACATGCTGTTAACCGAACAAATATAAGCCCGCTCTAGTTTATATCGGGGTATCTGATTTTGAGATGTTCGCAGGGCTCAGTCTAATGTTTTTGCGAGATTCACAACTCCAATCACAGCTAGAGACCTTCAGGACGGAGGCGCCGTTTTTTTTAATTCCCTAAAGATTGTTTTACCTGATTTCATTGTCTTTGATTCGATTTCACTTGTTTCCTTTTTTTGGTTTTGAATACATAAATTCATAAGAATATCACAACAATAAAAAAATAAAAATGGATAAATATTGCACAAATAGTAGGATGAACAGTGAACACGCGAATTTTGGCTCAGTCTTGGCACCTTTAGCCGCCGGTTGTTTCTTCGTGAAAATGTTTATTCTGGGTCGAACCGCAAAGTTCAAGAGCTGTAGGTGGAATAATAAATGCCAAGAAATGTGTGGACGGGATCGGGGGAGTGGGCTTGTACAACGGAAGAAAAACGACGGAGTCGAGTGTTCAGATTGCAACAGGTGGTCTAGATCATGGGAGCTGACACTGGTAAATTCGGAGAATCCAGGAGACGTCTCGCGAATTTACCCAGCATCCTCAGCTTCTCGATCTAGACTACAAATACAAGGGACTCTCTAGGCTCGGGGTCTCGCCTTATTTCGAAACTCAGTGGCATCATTGTCCTAAAAGCAAGTAGGACTTAGAATATTCAAAATCCCCATACTGCGGGTTAGGTACACCGGGGCCACTCTAGTGAAGTGGATGCCTTCAAAAGTAGCCAATAGCGAGATATTTGTTTCGTGACCCACCAGTAATAATTCGGCGAAAAGTGTAAAAATCATACTTCTTGTATTGTTTGAGCAACTGATTTTGTATACAGGGTGTTTTTTTTATCTCCCCCCCCTGGTTTTTTTTCTTGCTAATTGAGATAAAATGTTGCGGTTTGGACTATTCTTCATCATTTTGGCTGAATTTTCTTTTTTTGGGGTCAAAAACCCCCCCAGCCCCCCAAGGGGGGCCCCCAGGGGGGCTATCTCAAAAATTTCAAATGGCAACCCCTATCTTGTGATACATCGTTCGAAAGGGCATAAAATTCTAAGACTTTTGGCGCAAACCGGAAGTTGATATCGTTTTTCGTTTTCGATATATCGAATTTCAAAGTTCGATTTGGACCCATTTTCAAAAAATCGTTACTCCACTTTGGAAAGTCGGAATTAAAAAAACTATGGGTCCAAAATACTCTAAAAAGCAAGTACTTTTCAGATAACGAAATGGTTTTGACATAAATTTGATTTTAGAGCCCCACATTTTTTTTAAAAATTTTGCCCCTAAAAGGGGCTATCTTGAAAATTCCCTTCCACGACCCTTATTGAATGATGCGTCGATCAAAAAAGCATAAAAAACTGAACATTTTGGCGCAATCCGGATATCGATATCGTTTTTTGTATTCGAGATATCGAATATTAAAAAATTTAATTTTCGCCTATCTTCAAAATTCGATATCTCGAATACGAAAAACGATATCGATATCCGGATTGCGCCAAAATGTTCAGTTTTTTATGCTTTTTTGATCGACGCATCATTCAATAAGGGTCGTGGAAGGGAATTTTCAAGATAGCCCCTTTTAGGGGCAAAATTTTTAAAAAAAATGTGGGGCTCTAAAATCAAATTTTATGTCAAAACCATTTCGTTATCTGAAAAGTACTTGCTTTTTAGAGTATTTTGGACCCATAGTTTTTTTAATTCCGACTTTTCAAAGTGGAGTAACGATTTTTTGAAAATGGGTCCAAATCGAACTTTGAAATTCGATATATCGAAAACGAAAAACGATATCAACTTCCGGTTTGCGCCAAAAGTCTTAGAATTTTATGCCCTTTCGAACGATGTATCACAAGATAGGGGTTGCCATTTGAAATTTTTGAGATAGCCCCCCTGGGGGCCCCCCTGGGGGGCTGGGGGGGTTTCGACCCCAAAAAAAGAAAATTCAGCCAAAATGATGAAGAATAGTCCAAACCGCAACATTTTATCTCAATTAGCAAGAAAAAAAACCAGGGGGGGGAGATAAAAAAAACACCCTGTAGTTGTATTAATGTATCAAAGAGAACGCTTGTGTTGCATAACATGTATTCTTGTGTCTTAAAGTGTAACTGTACAGAATATAATATAAGAGTGCCTAAGGCCTGGATAAGCAGAAATACCAGAATGTTCTCATATCCTATAAATTCCATATACAAGTAAAATATGTTCCTGAAAAAACCTCGTGGATACCAAGACCATTGAGTACATGGAAAATGTTTGGTTGAGGGAACTCGGTTAAAAAATATGATATAACTTTGGGAAAGAATCTCGATTCTTTATACGTAAGATTGAGTCAATACATCACTACTTACCATGGGCTATTTATCCGTTGCTTTCTGGAAAAATGAATGGAGTTTTTTGCTTTGCACCCGTTCGCAAGTCTTTCTGAAGTTTGAGGTAGGGCCGTAAAATCTCATGGAAGGCTCTCTGGAATTCCAGACTTCCGTCCATGCAAGGATCCAGCCCTACTATCTCCTCACCCAGATTCATGCCGCGCGTTGAAATGTCGCTCAAACCAATTAACATGAGCTAAAGCTAACGTTAATTAGGTTTTTTTGGTTTTTATCAATAAAGTTATGGTTAATGTAAATTTCACTCATTATTATCCATAGTAACCACAACGACCAGCTGTTGACAGAAAAAATATGTAGCCCTCTGTTTTTCCGATTTGTGGATACGCGAGACCACAAACGTATATAACACGACCGTAGGCATAAATAACAACTTGAGGATACCAAGTTCACGGATAACAAGGGATTGCTGTATTTAAGTGTCCTTCACTTATCAAGAAATCTTTGTATTATTGAAGAGTATAAATTTTCATCGACCAATAAAAAAACTGACTTGTTAATCTGATCACAAAAACCTGTTTTTGGTTGTTTTTTTAAATCTCAAAGAGAAACAGCGAAAAACCCTCGGAGACGAATAAAGTTTCGATTTACAAAAGAAACATTCAGGAAAAATTATAAAAATTACTTCACTGCAGTGCTTAAACCACATGATGCACATGTATTCAGACTGTACTTACCTTCAATCTCCAATCCAGTTCTGACCCACACTGGAGAACAAAATCTTAGATCTTGAGTGAAATCATTCACAAGTGGCAGTAGCCACCCACCATACAAGGTCAAAATAACACAGCAAGAGAAACACAAGTAAATTTCAATAAAAATTTCGTTTCGTGATAGTTTTCATTGAATTTATTTTAAAACAAAACAATTTTGAACCTTTTTACCTAAAAATTAGCCCATTAACATTAAATGTTGTTTAATGTGTTGTTTACTGTTTATTTTCAAAAAAAATTGTTCAAGTATCTTCCAAAATTGTTTTTTCAGTGTTATCATGACAATTTTTTTTTAAATTTTGAAGGGAACACATTCTAATAATAGAGATATTAGCTTTTTCCAGTCAAAGAACAAGGCATGTTTCTTACGGCACCGCAGACCACAGTTACGTTGGAGTATTTGGTGGAAATTGAGACTTCAGACCATTCTAATCTATGCAAAAATTCATACAGGCCCAAAAAGTTTGTACATACAGTTTAGCTGCTAACTTACTTTGATAGTTGGATCAGAACACTCTAAGAACTCATTTTTGAGCATACTGTATTGGAGTGAGCAGGCTTAGAGAACGGTCACCTGGCTCTAACCTGCCACTTCCAAAAATCTCTGTACTTTGTCAAACCTTTATTTCTCTTTACTCATAACAGACTTTCAACCCAAATCTTCCACCTCTCACCTTGCAGCAAGTAGAAACAGGGCTGGGTAACCGTTCTGTGGTCTCACACTCTCCAATACCGTATGCTGAAAAAGAAGGTCACAAAGTGTTCTGATCCAACTTTTAAACTTTAAGAGTGCTCAAACTTGACATAAAAATTATGTTGGGCCCGTGAGATGCCCAAAATAATCTCCAGTTTCCATTTCTGCAAAAAAAAAGTATAACATAACTGTGGACCTATCCTTTGAATCTGTTTTTGAAAAGGCTTTTATCATAAGATGAGACTGATCCTTTCCGCACTCTGCCGGATAAAATTGAGTTCCAGATTCTGAAGGCGTGCTTTTAATCATTACAAAGTCCCTTCCTGATATGAAGTGTCAAAGCATAAGGCCTCAGCACAGGCTCCAACAGTTTGATAAAATAGAATGAGCATTGAGCCGGAATTCACCAGACATAACAGAAGACCTACTGTTTGTTCACTTAAGTTGCTGTTTACCTGCCCGTGAAACTAATCCTTCGAATAACTTCATTAAACAAAGTTCCCTCATCAACAATCCTGAAACAATGACTTCCGCCGTGTTTATTTCTGAATTCCCGAAGTGTTGTGTCGCCTTACCTGCTGGTTTGATCAAACTGTTTGAGCAAGTGTGGTGGTCTGCAGTGCAGCTTCAATACGAGCAACTGCGGAAAAATCTCTTGGCAAAGATGGAAGGGGGGCAGAGAGCCATGGCTTTAAAATGTAGGCATACCCCAACAACAACATAGTATGAGTCATTTTTTTTCTTTTTTAATACTTCTACTCCGGATGATTCTTTCTGCACATCATCATTCTTTTCCCTTCTTGTCATTCTGTATTCCAGGGCTAGTTAACGGTAAAGTCAGGGACAGAAAGGACATCAGTCAACTCCTTAGAATTGACTTAGATAGGCCACCCGCAATGCTTCAATTCGTTGAGATAAGTGTGGCAGGCAGCCCACTTACAGGAGCTGCCTAATATTATTTTTGTCCTCCGCTGTACGTCTTCCGTATCTCTCTCAGCACATTCAGCAACAGGACCATAGAGATACAAACTGTGCCCCAGTTACAGCAATCCGCAGATCGCAAAAAAATGAGGCAATTTCTGGGAAAGTGCGGAAGTTTTACAGACTAAGGAAATTTTCTAGTTTTTTTTGGAATCGCAGTAAGATTTTTCCGGAAAATGGCCGTAAATATTCGGAAAAATCCGTCATTCAGTGTACAAACGATGTTGAAACAATGAGGAAAGAAAAAAGAAGGTCATCACTTTCCGAATTTTTGTGAGGACATTTATTGAAAATCCTGTAGGGAAGAAGTCCCAGATTGCGTTAAACTTTCGACGTTTTGGAAAATTTTGAACCCCTGTTGAGTCGTAAAATCCTGTTTACACCGAAACAGATGACAACAGAGAAATCAAGGAGAAGAAATTGAGAAGTTTCTTGACCTGAGATTGCTGAAAAAGCGCATAAAAAACTTCGGAAAAAGCAACGGAGGTAAGTTTCAAAATTGTCAACAAATTTTCTATAAATTTTGAGAACTTTCGGAGATAATTAAACAAAATATTTTTCCTTCTTTCCATAAATTGTTTGAATATTTCAGAGCTTCCATAATCAGCATTTCTTGAGTCACAGGAATCCTTTTCCAGACTTTTTCTGATCCTTTCAGACAGATACACTTTTCCTAAGCAAGATTGAGCTCTGGAGTAAAATCCAGCAAAAATTACGATGACCAAATTGAAAAAATGACTTTGAAGTTTAAGGCGTGAAGACAAAGCTAACCAGGTATCATGGGGGATGACTGACTAATGTCAGGCTTTGCTCTGTGCGTTTCTACAGCGAGAGTGACAAATTATATAGGAGTCCCCCATGACACCTGCGTAGCTCTGCTATTAAAAGCAAAGATGGCGAAGCTACACAAGTGGAGGTAGTTTCAGAAGTGTAGGCGGACCTAGACCGATAATCTTTGGAATTTGTCAACATTATTTCTGATATTACTCGATGAAAATGAATAAAAATGAAATTGAGAGTTCACTTTTCAATGAGGGAAACTTTAAAAACAAAAGAAGAAAGTCAGGAGCAAAGTCGATATTGATTTGAAGGAATGAAAGTTGAAAATTCGCCAAAGATTATGGTTTTGGTCCGCCTACACTTCTGAAACTACCTCTATCATAGGAGATTTCTGTATAATCCGCCTCTTTCTCAGAGCCTGTCATCATGATTGATTTGTCAGAGGAAAGTTTCATAGCAGATAGGAATGTTCTATTGTACCAGAGTAGCTCCCCCATTAGGCCTGAAACTTTCAATTCATTCTGTGAGTCTGTGAGTGCGTTTCATAAATTTAAAAATGTGCTCATCGTAATTTTCAGGGGATTTTACCCATGCACTAACTATTCAATAGCTTACAGCAAAAGCTAAAACGAGCCCCATTGTAGACGATGTCACGATGGCATCTAGAATTGTACTGTTTGTTTGAAAGAGATAATGTGCAGAAAAATAAGAAAATTTTCAAAAAACTTGAAAATTCCTTCCATACATTGCTTGACAGAACTCTTTTAATTCAATAAAAATTACTTCACGGTGTCTAGCAAATTTAAATTTCCAAATACCTTACATGATACTTCTAGAGTTTTCCGTAGCAGGGTTATTAGTTATTACTAATTGAATCAAATTCCCTGATAGTTCCATATTTTTCCTGATAAAATCAAATTCCACGACAATTCTAGAGGTTCCAGGTTTTGTCTGCTGCTAGCCAGGAGACACCCTGTGCTTGAATAGTGAACCAAACTAATATTCCTGCCTTCAAAACTATTTTTCACTAGATTTTCTGCACGAAGCAAAAACAGTTGTGTCATTGCTAATACATACTTGGCACTTGGCTGATGTAAGTACTTTCACCCAAACAATTTCAATTGAGAAAAGAGGGCCTATACATACCTCCTCATTCATACACAAAATGATAATTTGCTGAAATCGGAGATTAATGATTCCGTTGCAGCCTTCCAACACAACGCGCGATCACAATTCCAAATTAGGATCAGAGCTTTTGAAAAACTCTGAGTTCGTATCTCAGTCCAAAATAGGAACATTTACTTACACCCTAATATCAGTCTTATTGGTTCTCACTGGAAGATTGGCACGGACAAAATCTAAGATGTCAAGGCTTGAGGAAGAATAAGTTTGAAACTGTTACGAGCAGAGTCCAGCGTGGACTCCTTTCCTTCTAGGGCATACAGAGTTTTTACCATGCTCCATGGGTCGACTTTAGAAGTCTGAGATGCTTTGGAAATAGTTATGTACCTATTTTCATTCTTCCCATAACTCTTGGACGCGAATCCATTTCTACGGGCAAATCTGTTGTGAACCAAGGAAAGAAAATGTTTTAAAAAAGAGAAGTAGCAGTAGTTACAAAAGTCATTGAGGTGAAACTTCAGCATTTAGTGCCAATTTCTGCCACAAGAGCGCTACCCTTCGATTAATGTCAATTACAGGCCAAAAGTGATTTAAATTTCAGAAAAAGGAGTGTCAGTAACTAGATTATCTTCTGAAAAACGTCTTTCCAAAATATCTCGTCAGTAACTTCAGAAGTAAGGCTGCAAGTGCCAAAACTGAGATATCGCAAATCGATTCTCGCATCAAAATTCGATATTCCATTATTTGGAACTTTTAGCCTTATTATTGAAGTTATTGACGAGATAATTTGCAGAGATGATCATCAGATGATTATCTAGCAACAGACCTTCCATTTTCTTAAATATAAATTACTTTTCGCCTATAAGTTGACATTCATTGAATGGTAGCACTATGGTGGCAGAACTTAACACTAAACACTGAAGAATCACCTAAAGTTCAGCCATCCCGACACAATGTTTTGCTATACTGATATTTCACAGCGAACGACTGAACTGAATAACAAAAAGAGGGAAGAATGACAACCGATGTAATTTCAACTTAAAGTAGACAACCTAACCTCAAATTTTTTTTATTTTTTTTTGTTTATTTTACGGCTTCTACCCCAGTTAAGGAGCCTACAGAACCTCAAATTTTATTCCAAAATTAAGGACCGTGTCATGATGGGCTTCCAAGTGAGTTGTTGACTGTTGGCCCAAGGTGCCGAGTTTATGCACAGATACTGTCACTTCATCAAGCAATGGCCAGTAAAAAAGAGGACTTTCCTTTGGCACCGGTGCAGGTGTCACCAAGTGTGCCAGCACCATTAATCGGCTGACAATCACTCCTCTGGTGACTAGTTGCTCAGTGAATCTACCTTCTCAGCACAGAAAGAGTGATGGAATGGATCTGTTGCACACTTAGGCTAGAGTGTTTTAAAGTATCTATTCATTTGTAAAAAGCTGTAAAAATAACAATGGCAGCATCAGAAAACACCAAAATTCATTAATAAACTCACCAATTGCGAAAAACACTAGACACTATTCACCCCTGTATCTTTCCACCACGTGCACGATATTTCGCGAAATTAGCGCGGCACATTCAAATAATCACGGCTGTCTTTCATCACAGTTGACTTCATAAACATAAATAAACAGTAAACACTGACGGCATCTGTTTGAATTCTTACGTCTCAATATCCTAAATTCCTCACAAAAGATTAAGAAAGGTACGGAAACCAACATATGTGTCGAAAACTTATCGAAATGAAACAATAACACACAGGAGTTCCAAAGATGATGATTGAAGTTGGAATCATCTTTGGAACTACTGTGTGTTATTGTTTCATTTCGATAAGTTTTCGACACATATGTCGGTTTCCGTACCTTTCTTAATCTTTTGTGAGGAATTGAGGATATTGAGACGTAAGAATTCAAACAGACGCCATCAGTGTTTACTGTTTATTTATGTTTATGAAGTCAGCTGTGATGACAGTCAGCCGTGTTTACTTGAATGTGCGGCGCTAATTTTGCGAAATATCGTGCACGTGGTGGAAAGATACAGGGGTGAATAGTGTCTAGTGTTTTTCGCAATTTTTGAGTTTATTAATGAATTTTAGTATTTTCTGATGCTGCCATTGTCATTTTTACCGCTTTTTACATACGAATTGATACTTTAAAACGCTCTAGCCGAAGTGTGCAACAGACCCATTAAAATGGGAATCTCCCAATAATAGTGCCCAACACTGCCATCGCGATTGCGCGTTAAAAAGCATTTCAGGAGTTCAGGAGTTGATTCCCTAAGCTGCCATCATTATTTTCGGAGGTTTTTACATCAGAAATTGCTTGTAGCAAGAGTGTGCAACAGCCCCATTGTATAAAGGGGTTGGGGGACGTCCAAAGGTATAAATTTGATGAGATTTCTCTCAAAACGCGACAAACTACCTTTACATGGGGCAAATGTTGGTGTCAAGGAGGGAGAAGAGAGACCCTACTTCTTCCTTGGCTACACTACTGATGTTCACTAAAGAGGGATTAAAAATGAGTATAAAATAGGGACTTGAAGAGTCTTGAGCCTAAGTGATTTGCAACTCACTGCAGTCCAACATTGGCGTAGAAATATGGGTGAGGCATGATAATACTTACTGATGGATGAAGGCTCTCTCGTCTGTCTGGAAATCAGAGGAGAAGGCAATTATGTTCTCCTCACCCTGACGAAAGTCATTTAGGAGATCTTTCAATTTCTTCATTAAACTTTTTGAATCGGATGTACCCAGCCCCGACCGACTGATTCTATTTGAAACTCTGAAAAAAGAAATACTCCAAAATAGATTGTGGCTACCAAATTGTTGTTACTTACGGCTAGACTTAGAGTATCATGAATAGCATTTATATTTGCTATTCAAGGTAAAACTGTTTTCTCAGTTCCTCAAAATACAGAGGATATCAACTTACAGTTTTGTGGTCAGTTGAAGAAGTCATCACCTGTCAAAAATCACTCGATGCAGAGGAATACAAGGAATGGTGTGCTCTCAGATTATATTACATTATTTATTAATTTTTTTTGGCCAAAAAAGTGGGTGACTGACTTACGTAACAGGTTCTTCTCTTCCTTGCTCATTTTTACCGAGACCACCTCCAGCCCAACCCATCATTTTCATCAGTTTCATTCCAACATTGTCCTGAGATAATTTCTCGTCAGCATCTTTTGAGCTGTCGGATACAATCTCTGCTTTTTGTATCCTCTCATTGTCCTTGATTAAAGATTCCACATTTTTAGTAGTCACCTGAGAAATAATAAAAATACAGAATAAGTAATCTTCAGTTAATTTTCTACTAAGAAGAAACGATCCTTTGTTAAAGCTCCATAAGAGGTTAAGCAAAGGTTTATCTTGAATTTTAGAGGATGACTGCGTTCAGCATTTAACGAATAAGTAGAATGGGTATGCAAGGGGTGAAAAATGTTCAACAAAGTCGGAAATTTAATGTGATCTGGGAATTTTGTTCTTCACAGGATTTTGTAAAAATATCTTCACAAAAATTTGTATGATGATGGCTTCGTTTGGGGCTTATTTTGACCCCCTAAAAAAAATAATACCCCCCCCCCCCTAAATTTACCGATATTTTCGAAATTTTGAGACCATTCTTCTGTAGCCATGTTTTTGTAGATCAAATTTTCTCATTTTTCCAGAAAATTTCACATGATCCACTGATCGCTTGATCAGGCAAAATGACACACCCCTGGTCCCCGAAGTGTGTTGCGCCTTCGGTTCGGCGAGGTTAGACGGCTTCGCCACCTCACAGGTTTTTCAAAACCTCAATTTTTAGATAGATAGATAGAAGGTCTACCGCCCTAGCTGCTGGTTTAGCTCTTATGCGGGTGTTTCACCGCGAACGATAGACCTGTGTTTCAGGGAGAGGAGGGTAAAAGGATGGGAGAGAGCACGTTGGGCCTAGCCGTATGCCAAATACCCTGCGCAAGGAAGGACTACCTGCAACCGGCATGGATAGTGGCAACGGTTGCAGTGAATTAATATTTTTTTTTTTTTTTTTTTCCCACCTCCGTTTAATGAGTGATTTCTTGGCATCCCTTTTGGTCTGTTGGCTGTTCCCAGTGTCACGCTTAGTGTTTCGCTTCCATTGCTATTTTTCGTTTTCTTAGCTGCGGTGATGCTGTTATCAGTTCCTACGCAAGCTCGAGGCACCTTCGTTTCCGCCGCCGTGTTCATGATGGATCATGTCACAAGCTTGCCGCTGTTTGCTGCATGCTTAACCCATTTCTCCATTTGGTTGATAGATCTTCAATTACGTGCCTTGGGTTGTATTCGGCTCCCTGTTCTTTTGGTTGTTTCACTTGCTAGACCCATCTCCTCTAGTTGTCCGCCCAGTTTACCCTTGGTGTGCAGAAGGTTGGTCGTCCCTGCTGGACGTGGAATGATATGTTGGAAAGGTGATCTTCGCAACTGAGATATCTTCTCCTCGTTGGATCCAGATCTTGGAGGCAAATCAGATTCCAAGGTCTGTTGTTGGCACCTTGCGCACGGTATTGTCTGAAGATTCAGACACACATCCTTCCTTGAATGTTTCATCCACTTCTCAGGATTGTAGCTCTGTCATCTCTGATCCATTTTAGATATTAATTAATGCTAGTTTTAAATGTTTACATTAGCGTAACACTTACACATTTCCGACAACTTGCGATTTTATTCAACTTAGTTACTGTTTCTTATTTTCTCCCTTATTGGGTGATCACTTGTAAAGTATTCTATTGTTCATTTATTAAACACTTTGTTTTTGAACTGTACACTTTGAGCTTTAATCACTTTCATCTTCACTACACATTGCATGCTCTTACTTCTACCTCACTTCACTTCTTTCATTTGATGCACTTCATTCATCACTTGCTACGCTTATTTCACGGTCGTTGCACTGCACGACTTAATACACACTTAGTGTACACTTTTCATGAGTATTGACATAATATTCATTATTCTATCACCAGTTTTTCAATATGCACTAGATACGTTGCACTAGTATTCCACTGATTTTCCTTTTTTTTTATTTCCGCTGGTCCATTTGCTTATTGCTTTGCATCCTTCCTGTCTGTCCAATGGTCCTCTTCAGTTGGAATTTGACCCTCTCTTAGCCGCTGGAAGCTTCTTGATAGTAATGATACTTACTGCTAACTGCGTTGCTCGACTCCCGGCACGAGGAGCCGGAGGGTATTGGACCAACTTACCAATCGGGAGTCTTTTTCAAAACCTCAATTTTTAGGTAAAAACTTAGGTTACTTGCCCAGATATAAATGGAGATGTAAATTAAATAATTCAAAATTGATACCATCAAAGCATATTTGTAAAATGGGAAAAAATTATCACAAAAACTTTTCTGACTACAGGTGCCGCTCCACCGACAGGACTGGACAATGGGCACAATATTCACAAAAATAAACGCAGTTTGCCCTGCCACCAGCGTCAACAAATTTCAACTCGTGCCTCATTGCTCAAACAACATGCCCAAGGCTCCCGTGTCTGGTTTTGGCAGGCAGCATAGGAGTAGGGTAGGGTTCTTTGAGTCTCGTCAAGAGTATTTTGAATTGCTCAAATGAACTTAGAAAGAAAGTTGTGTGTACACCTACCTGAATAGTGTAGCAGTCATTTAACAGTTTCTTGTGTGCTAATAGGAATGCACATGTTTCAGCTTCTTTCTTAAACTCGTTTACTCCTTCCGACAGTTGAAGTGGACCAATTTTTAGAATGCATTTCCACCTTAAAAGAAAAGATTGTTGCATTTAAGTTGGTAGAAATTCCTTTACATTTTTGAATTGGTTGGAGGGTTGCAAAATTATACTCCTATTTTCACTCTCCCCTCCACAATGAGGCTGTTGTAAGGGTGGGTCATTCTATGTCATTTCAACCAAAAAAAAATTATTTTTTTTCCACCACCTCCAATTTTGATGAAACTTGGTGGAGTTGTTGTACCTCTAGCCAAACTAAGATCTACCAAATTTGAGCTTTCCATCTCAATTAGGACCGGAGATAAAGGGGGTTCAAAGCTGGCCAAAAATCCCCGAAATTGAAGAAACACCTTTTTTCAAATTCTCATATCTTGGGTTCTAATAAAGCTATAGACTTCGGCTTTGGCTCATTTTAAGGCTCTTTGTTTGTTCTTTAAGGATATTTAAAAAAAATGTTTTTGAAAAAAGGGGGTACCTGCCTTCCTTTTTGAAAATTTTGGGGGACCATACCCAAAAAAAGCCCCCTTTCATTTTGAAAAAAAATTCTCCCAAGTTTGAAAACGTTTCAAAAAACCTCATTTGCCCTTTTGTGCTTTAATGAGGTGAGTGGCGGCCTGGTGAGAATGTATAATGTAGTCAAATTGCAGGAAGGATTTTGTTGTTCAAAAATTAAAAAAAAAGTAGATTCCATCGAAGCTACAGCCTAAAAATTTCAGAGATACTTTTTGAGAGTGTTTTCATTGTGAGAATTTTATTTTCAAAATCGAAGGGGGCTTTTTAAGGGTACGGCCCCCCAAAATTTTCAAAAAGGGGGGCAGGTACCCCTTTTTTTCAAAAACAATTTTTTTTCTAAATATCCTTAAAGAACAAACAAAGTGCTTTATAAAAGAAGCTAAAGCCGAAGTCTATAGCTTTATCAGAACCCAAGTTACGAGAATTCGAAAAAAGGTTTTTTTTTCGATTTCAGGGATTTTTGGCCTACTTTGAACCCCCATATCTGCAGTCTTAATTGAGATAGAAAGCTCAAATTTGGTAGATCTTAGTTTGGCCAGAGGTACAACTCCACCAAGTTTCATCAAAATCAGAGGTGGTGAAAAAAAATCACTTGTAGAAATGACATCGAATGACCCGGGTCTGAAATTTGGTACTCTTTGAAATAGGAATTAAAAGTATGCACTCAATGAACTGAGAACAGAGATGCCTTTGGTTTCATGTTTAAAGTCCCAATTTCGGAGAGATTTGTATTTGTATTTTTTTTTTTTTTTTTTTTTTTCAAAGAAAATGAAAAATCTTGATGAGTTGAGAACAAAGGTAGATGCCTTTGGTTTCTTCCTTAGTGCCCCAATTTTAGAGATACACTCATGTAAAGTTGCGAAACATTGTGTTAGATGTGGCAGCACAACACAGAATTCCCATTTAAATCAATGTATTTCGGATCAAAATCGCATCTCAGAAACGAAGTAACCTAGCTAGAGAGCTAAGGTATCTTTATTTTTAGTTCACCAGGTGCTTTCATTTGCTTACAAAACACACTCAAATTCAGACCCTCGCAACTGCCTCATTTCCACTCAACACTTATGAGTGCAGGCAATGTACAACATACGTCGCTATGTAGCTGGCCGATCAATGCAGGCGACACACTCTGTCGGTTATCAGATTTTCCAGATTTTTTTTTGTGTGAAATAATCCCAAGACTTATTTACCCACTGGCAGATCTAGGAATTTATCCTTCTCTCTCTTTCTTCATTAGAATGCATGAGTTAGAAAAGGACAGATTAGAGGCGGTCACATGATTTTCGCCCCTCTATCCTTATCTAACACATGCGTTCTTAAGGAGAAAGAGAGAGAAGGACAATATTTTGGATCTGCTAGTATATTTACCCCCATTGATAGACTACAATAATTTTGTACTTTTTTTTAGAGTTTAAAGGGGTGTCTCCACCTGCGAATTTAAAAGCGGGAATTGGCCGCTTGAGCCAATAGGCTTCTTTGTTGTCGATACATCGGACTTGACCTATCGACTTCAAGGCAGCTCGTTGGCTCGATCAGTTTATTCGCGCTTTTAAATTCGCAGGTGGAGACACCCCTTAAGATTCTTGTACGCTCTAGATTTTGGGATTTTCTTCATTTTTTTTTTTTTTTTTTTTTTTTTTTTATTTATTAAATTTCTAAATTTATCATCCAGTGGTAAACCACAATAAATTTTTAATTTTTATAGAGTTTGAATTTATTTCTTTATTCTATTTTATTTAATATTCCAGTTTGTATTTCTTCTAAAAAGAGCAAGTTTTTCAAACGGCAGTTGTTCAAGGACGGGTGCAAAAACCTTCAGCACTTTAAAGTGTAAAATAGGCTAGCCAAACCGTTCTTACTAGGGACATGCAGTAAATTCTTCAGCGAACGCAATTTTCCAGGAGTCGCGCTGCTCCACTTGTTTGAAAGTTTTCTCTTCAAAAGGGAAGAAAAAAAATTGAAATGCTGCGGCCAAAAATATCAAAATACTTACTTGTTGTTCTCGAATTTGAAATCGATATCCAAGGTTCTCTTCACTTTATCAAGGCTTGTTTTTATCACTCCTTTTGGATTGGTATTCGCCCCATACTCGAATAACACTAAGTCACTGAACGCGCTATTTGTTCGAGGAACAATTACTTCAGATTCGTACGTGATCCTCTCGTTATTTTCTGAAGATGTAAAGTTCTGGCCATCCTCTTTCCTCTTCTTGTTGTCTGGGCGGTCAAAATTACTCGACCGTTTTGAAGCTAGAAGGAAAATTTATTACATGACAATAATAATGGACGAACTAGAGTAAAAATTTTTCAGATAAACAAAGATGGACACTTTTGAAATCAGATAGATTGCTCCATAGCAGGGCTTGCAAGCCCTTTTTTACCTAGGAGATGGGTTTGAGATTGACCTTCTGGATACATTCAGAATTTGATACTTTTTTTTTCCTCACAAGCGCCTAAAAAAGTACTCCCTCCCACGGAAAAAATATCAGTTTGACACAGACATGTTATCAGCATCCCGGAAGGTTTTACATGATAATTGCTGCATTGTTGCATTGTGTCCATTCTAACACGTGTAAGATTCAAGGGAGAGAACTGAACACCTCTAATAGCTCGACATTTATCATGACATTCAGTGAACAAAACGAAGTGTTGCCACATTGCATGCTAAGCCATTTGTTCAGACACTGAATACAGACGTTGGCTTGGGAAGATGAGAAAAAACTTTGAAAAATGTGGACTTAAGAGATGTGTGCACATTTATAAGTGGACCTATCATGCACTGGATATGGAAATGTTGAATATTAAGAGTAGGTGGAATTAAACAAAAATGAGCATAAGGTCAGTGGAAGGTTCGTCCTGGAACCTTCATGACACATTTCAATCCATCAATCAGAAATCATATCAACTAATTCGTAAATCTTGGGCAACTAACCATGGAAGCTCAAGAGAATGAAAAAATTTATTGAGAAATGACTCAAAACTTGGGAGTTTTCGAGGTCGTTCCACGAAAGCTGGCTGATGACAGTTGGGTTTGTTTACTGCGCAGAGACGAGTTTGCGTTTTTGCGCATGTGCCCGCATGATCTGTCATCTGCCTTCTTTCATGAAACCAGCTCTACCTTACAAGTTTTGGTTTCATGATCACATGATCTTGAGGTCTGATTTCATAGTGCCATCTACTGGCTACTCTTTGTCTCTTGACCTATTATGTCTAATGTCGAATGTCTCGATACGCGCGCGCCTATTCGTTACCTAACAAGTCTTATCTTCTGGTCATTCATTCATTTATCATTTTAAGATCAATATCTTTTACAGCTGATCATAAAACATAACAATTTAGAGAAGCCAAAACAATTTGCTTACCTTTGACTTTGGCTTCAGCAGCATCGGAGGCTTTAACAAACGTCCGTTGTAATTTGGTTTTCTGCTTCTCTCGATGTTCTGCAGCTACATCTGCAGAAAGTTCTTCAACCAACTTCATGACTTTCTCTGGATACCTGGAAGAGAGGAGTTATTAGAGACAAAGTAACCTCAAAGAGATTAACAGAAAAAGAATCAAAGCCCCATTTGTGGAATTAATGATTGGACTCCTTACTTCCACAGAAAACGTTGTTAGTCTGAAACTCCATAGAAAAATAATTCCGATAAGACCAAATTCCTATGTAAAAAAGATGATTCTAAGAAAGAAAGGAAATGCAGCAAATCCCCGGCTAAGAGTTCACTCTGGAGAGAGTATTCCTGCAAATTTAGACACTGAACATAAGTCCATCAAGCAGTTGAAATACAGGGGGCCTGAAAATGGCAAGCAATCAAATCCATACATGAGCACAAACTGAGGGGAACACAATGATTACAATCTTTGATAATTATTTCCAATTGATAGAGGACCTTTCCGAAAAGTTGCTGCAAACAGCTGTTAGCTGATAGGCGCGAACGGACAAACCTCCATCTTCTGCACCTATCGTTGGGAACGCTACTACCCACATGAAAACATCAGCTCAATCACTCATTTAGAATGTTATAAGTGATTTGTTCGTCTGTTTTGAACTAAAGGAAAAACTCCAAGCAAGTCTACATAATTTCGACAACAAAATATCTTGAATTTGGAGGCTCAACGTTGACATTTGATATGAGTTGCAGTGCCGCGCATTTCGCTGATGTTTTCTGGAGGGTAGAGCAGAAGCATTCCAAGTATTAAGTTCCGACAAGTAGCTGAGCGTCCTACCGAACCGCATCAGAGAGCGGTTGGTTTGCTCAGATTAGCAACTTGTTGCTAATCAACCACTCACCGATGCGCTTTGATGCGGTTCGGTAGCACGCACCGCTACTTGTCAGGACCCGATACTCAAAATCCATCTGCTCTAGAAGCATTCACATCCGTAGAGAATGCGTCCGTTCCTGCGTTAAAACAAAGAGCAGTCAGCAGCAAACTTGTCACAATCGACCTACAGATAGGATAATGAGTTACAGGAGAAATGGTTCTCAACTCATGTACCTGAGCTAGAGCTCGTTTCAGAAGTGTTGACCGCTGACAGCTCTTTGTTCACTTGCGCAGACGGACATATTTCCGAGCGCTGCGCCGATCGAAGTTTCGGAGTGCGTTCCCCGCCAACCCCTGCACCAGTGCCCTGCCTGCACGATAGGCGCTGAACTGGCCTACAGCGCATGGAAACAAAGAGCTGTCGGCAGCCAACACTTCTGAAACAACCTCTAACCTCTGGAAATCAAGTAGTTGAAGGAGACCTTTGATAATCTTGCAAAGCCAGACCAACACATGATGGAAGTATAAAGTTGGAGGCATTTGTACCCCACCTACGTCACGGTGCGAAGAATCTGTACCCAACAGTTTCGTAACTGGCAAGCACGGTACCCGCAGCACCCACAAGCGAACACCTCCCTCAGACCCCATTCGCTAGATTCATTGCGTTGTGATGTGGGTGGGACACGAATACCTCCACCTGTATACTTCCATCATGAGACCAAAACAGCGATAGAAATCGGTGAACAACAGCACTCAATGATCTATCAGGAGAACGCATCAACACTTAAAGTGAGTGGTTCTACAGACATTTGCGCTACCAAAACAAACATAAACTTTAAACATTTTCTCTAAAAAATCTTTGAAAATTTTGTTAGTTAGCCTCGATTTTGATCGCTGACATCGAATTTGATAGCTTTTGGAGCGAATTTTCATTAATTCCTCTTGAATCTAGCTTTCCTAGAACATAACCTCAAATTCTTCAAAACACTAAGTTTTTGGGAAAAATTCACTTCTAAAGAGGAAAAGTGAATGGAAATAGCTTACAAAGGACTTAGTTATTGCTTTCCAGAGCGTACGTGTGCAATTCTGCACTTTTAATGAAGCTTTTGAGACCTTTTATCTTGTTCACCTAATAGTAGCGCTCGAAGTCTTAGGTAGCGCAAATGTCTGCAGAACGTAAAATCCCAACACTTACCTAGTACCCATGAACTCAATGTTGAAAAAACATTGTGCTAAACAAATCAGTCGATCTTCGGGAAATTTATCTTTGTGAGCTTCCATGAACTGTTTCTTTAAGAGCCAATGTTCTTCGGATTCGTACGGCACCTTGTATTTGTTGACATCCCAGCACGTGTCCGACGCCATGATCAACCGGTAGGTTTAAACGAAGTTCACGATTCTGGGGAGAGAGAAATGAACGTCTGAGAAACTGTCGAAAAGAAGTGGTTGAAGAAAAAGTTTATGAAACATTTCATTTTAAGGAATATATTCGCAAGTTACGTTAACTTTGGCACGAGACGAGACAGCATGGACTTATGGATAGCATTATTGAACAAACATTACTGAACGACAAACTCAACAAAGTCAAAGTCATACTCACTCACGCTAGTAGTACTTAGTTTCGGAGGGAATGATAGAATAGGAGAAGTAGTTTCTTTCAGATTTTTCTGCAAATGCCTGCGAATATTCATTGAATCCTCCTCATACTTTCAGAATGAGATTCAAATTTCGGAGGAATAGATTATGTAACCGATTTATTATGTAATGGAATAGAAGTGAAGTTCGGAGTGTTCGGAGACACCATAACACGAGGAGTATATGGACCAAAGAACAACGAAAACGAACACCTGACAGAACTCCGACGAAGAATAAATACGAAAGTAGGTTTCCGGCATTTGTCGGGCTTCATCGTGTCACGTGACCCTTCCGCGGTCTTTTTTAAAATCTCATCATCAAGTCTCCCGCGTCGCGACGCCCTGTGATTGTGAATCGATGTGGGAAACTCAGCGCAAAAAGACTTCATTTGTGGCTTGATTTTCCTCTCAATGTATGTCTGGATTCTGGATGAGTCCTTTCGTATGCCCGATAGCCTTCTAAAGCTGTCTCGATACTTAAAATACAGGCTCAAAGTTCATGTTGTCGATAAAAACAGGTCCGTAACTAGCGGGGGGGGGGGGAGACCAGCCGCTCCTGAGTTCTTCTTGCTATATGCTGAGCATTGTAAAACCTAGAGTCCCTATATATGAAAGAGTCAAGACACGTGAACAGAAGTGAGGAAGAAGAAGGTGTCTGAGGAGCCTGGAGGCGCGCCTCTTGTTTACATTTTTGTCCAACGATCTTCCCGCCAAAGATTACTTATACATGTATTCGTGTTTGAGTAATCTTTGCTAGGTCAACCTAACCTCCAATACCCGTTGGCTTCACTACCTGTTTTAAAAGTAATGCATGAATTTTATTCAATTCTGAACACATTTTCATCAATTTCTAATTCAAATTTCATCAGTACAAGCTAAAAATGCCGAAAGTTTCCTCAAAGCTGGGCAGCAGTGAAGATGGTTCCATGAAGATGTAAACAAGAGGCGCGCCTCCAGGCTTCATGGACACCTTCTTCTTCTTCACTTTTCAGCAGCCAATCAGAGATGGAACCTCGTATGGCGAGACTCTTTCATATATAGGGACTCTAGTAAAACCTACCTCAAGAGCCCAATCTGAGAACATTGCGAGCCCCCCCCCCCCCCCCCCCAATGGGCCTGGGTGTAAAATCTTATTTTTTCGCTGATCGATACCAAGGTCCATAAATATAAGGTCTGGCCGGTAGCGCCAACTCGGGAAATCCAATGTTTGGGAACCCATACCCCCATTTACTTTAACATTCTTCCCGAGTTCGCCGCCATCTTGGATCAATGGTTTCAAATGGAGAAGTGGCTCCCAAACTGTGGACCAACGAAGGGAGCCAGAAGCTACCGGCCAGACCTTGTATACAGGGTGTTTCTAAAACTTATGTCATCCTTTCTACCACGTATTTTTGAGGTCAAAATAAGACTTTTTTTTCCTATAAACATGTGTCCGAAAGTGCCCCCCTTTTGAGCTACAGCCCCCCAAAGTTTTAAAAAATTCTTGGTTTTTTTGGTGTATCGACCATAATTATGAACCAAATGTCATGAAAATTGGTGTCCCGAGGTACTTTTACGTGTAGAATCCATTTATGACCTCGAAAAATTCAGAAATGAGGTCTGACTGTATTTTTCAGGCAATCTAATACCTTCAACGACACAAATTTTATGCAACGGATTGGAAATTTGAAAAATAAAAACTGGAATCAGATGGGAAAAACTCTTAAAAAGATATTTGGTCATCTTTGTTTTGATCGATACGCCGCGTATTAAGCGAGATAATCGCTGCACAAGGTGGAAAAGTCAGCACTTTTACCATGAAGAGCGACAGCAAGTATGCAACCCGCCACTCTGCTGCTACTTCGGCCCGCCCGCTATAGTAAAAGCGCTGACTTTTCCACCTTGTGCATCGATTATCTCGCTTAATACGCGGCGTATCGATCAAAACAAAGATGACCAAATATCTTTTTAAGAGTTTTTCCCATCTGATTCCAGTTTTTATTTTTCAAATTTCCAATCCGTTGCATAAAATTTGTGTCGTTGAAGGTATTAGATTGCCTGAAAAATACAGTCAGACCTCATTTCTGAATTTTTCGAGGTCATAAATGGATTTTACACGTAAAAGTACCTCGGGACACCAATTTTCATGACATTTGGTTCATAATTATGGTCGATATACCAAAAAAACCAACAATTTTTTAAAACTTTGGGGGGCTGTAGCTCAAAAGGGGGGCACTTTCGGACACATGTTTATAGGGGGAAAATAGTATTATTTTGACCTCAAAAATACGTGGTAGAAAGGATGACATAAGTTTTAGAAACACCCTGTACATGGACCTTGGATCGATACCATCTGACTTTTTGCTTCGTTGTACCACCGTGTTTCGATGATTTTGATCGAAATAGTATAAGTACTCTGTTCAGGATACGATGAGACTTGGCGAGTCAGGTAGAAGCGCACTATAGTCTGTTCAGCGAGTTAAGAGCCATGGGCTGCCGAGCGAAAACGCATTATTTGACAACACTGCTGGGCATTTAAGAAATATTTGAGACTGATGAAAAAGGGTCTCTCATTGTCAGTTCCCTCAGAGGCGAGTTTGGAAGATCCGTCCACGGACTATCTTTTGTTCAACGGCCACCGCTAACTTCATTGTTTCGTAACGCTTTCTTTCAAATCTGTGTTCTATCTAAATTTTCTTTTCGCGAATTCAAAGAAAAATTATGACCTCATATTCGATCTCAGCGCAATTTTTCCTTGAGATTGACTCCAAATTTCATGCAAATAGCTCGAGATTAAGGTGAATGATGAGTTCAGGAAAATTCAGAGTTCAATCTGTTAATTCAGACAAACCTTGGTCTATTTGCGTGAAATTTGGAGTCAATCTCAAGGAAAAATTACGCTGAGATCGAATATGTGGTCATAATTTGTCTTTAAATTCGCGGAAAGAAAATTCAGATAGAACACAGAATCGACAGAAAACGTTACGAAACAATGAAGTTAGCGGTCGCCGCTGAACAAAAGATGCGGTCCGAGGAGGGATCGTTCAAACTCGCCTTTGAAGGAACTAACAATGAGAGACCCTTTTAATTTGTCTCACATATTTCTTAAATGCCCAGCAGTGTTGTCAAATAATGCGTTTTCGCTCGGGAGCCCATGGCTCTTAACTCGCTGAACAGACTATACTTTGCAACGCGGCCCTTTGAGTTCTATATGAGCTCACTCGGGCTCTTTCCGACTGGACCCTTCTTCGGGAAGAAGCAATACCGAGAATCGGCTGACTGTGATTGTTATCTGTGCAAAAGTCAAATAGGAAACCGTCACAAATACGACGAACGAATGAAATTTACGCCCATAACTCGCCGAACTTGGTCGAAATTAACTCCTCATCACCCTCGGAGATTTATTTTTTACAAAATCCATTTATGAGTGAAATATAATTGAATTCTTTAAAAAAATTAATCGCCAAAGGTTTAATTTCAACTAATTTTAGCGAGTTATGGCCCTTTGGGCGTAAATTTCATCCGTTTTGTCGTATCTGTGACGATTTCTAATTTGAATTTCGCACGGATAACAATCACAGTCAGCCTATTCTCGGTATTGCTTCTTCCCGAAGAAGGGTCCAGTTGAAAAGAGCCCGAGTAAGCTCAACGGCTATAGCATTCAAAGGGCCGTGTTGCAAAGTAGTGCGCTTCTATCCGACTCGCCAAGTCTCATCGTATCCTGAACAGAGTATAGTCGTATTTTGCTTTGTCATCGCGATGGCGATTTTGATTATTTTTTTACGTAAATATATTTTATCGCATATTATACTCTGTTCAAGATAAGAAGGCGGGTGAGAATTCAGGTAGTAATGCACTATTTAGCAACAGTGTGGCTATGCTGGCTACTCCAACCCTTTGCAGTGTCCGTTGTTCTCCCGATCTCTCTCTTGGTACGGAGGATTTCCAAGAACCGACAGACTCAACAATTTACACACGTCCAGTAAAAATTGCGAACGGTCAAAAATACGAAAAAACGGACGAAATTTTCGCCCTAAAGGGCCAAAACTCGGCAAAAATAGTCGACTTCGAATATTGATGACTCTCAGAAATTCGTATTTTTCAGTCGGAATTAAATTCAGAATATTTCGTCTAATATCGAATATATGAGATTCATCAATATTCAAAGTCGACTATTTTTGCCGAGTTTTGGCCCTCTAGAGCGAAAATTTCGTCCGTTTTTTCGTATTTTTGACCGTTCGCAATTTTTACTGGACGTGTGTAAATTGTTGAGTCTGTCGGTTCTCGGAAATCCTCCATGCCAAGAGAGAAGTCGGAAGAACAACGGCCACTGTGAGGGGTTGGTGTAGCCGGTATAGCCGCACTGTTGCTCGTAGTGCATTACTACCTGAATTCTCACCCGCCTTCTTATCCTGAACAGAGTATAATTCTGTTTGCACTCTCAAAATGTGCTCATTTTGATTGTGTTTATGGACCACTATGAGCTTTTTAGTCATTTCAATGGCAATTTCCGAATTTCTTCGATGGCGAATTTCGGCGTTTGATGGCCATCGCCGTTGACCATCCCATGAGATGGTCAACTTTTTTTTAACTTTAAATCAAAAATTGTAATCAAGCTCGTGAAAAATGGGTTTCAACGAAATTATAAGTGTTTAAGAGTGGCTGCCTGGACACAAAATTTTAATCCAACTATCCAGGTAAGAAAATTTTGCACATTTCTGTTATGTGTCAGTTTCTTCACCGTGCAAATCATTCCAGAAGAAACAATTATTTTGATTTCTGTGTTCAGATAGCCACTCTATCTTGCTCTTACATTCGTTTAAAGCCAATTTCAAATGTGTTTGTCACAATTTTTTTTTTCTCTTAAAAAAGGTTAAAAAAAAGGCAAGCTAACGGAGCCTGTGTGAAAAACATCCACAAGAGATCTCGTACAGTGGCGGCTCGTGCTACTTGGCAACAGTGTCTCCGCTCCATTTGATTGTATGTAAAACAATCGATTGCTGGTGAAGCGCTGCTTCACTTTCGAATCGATTGTTTTACATACAATCAAATGGAGGGATAACATTGTTGCCATATTGCACGAGCCGCCACTGGATCTCGATCATGGCTGCCTCCGTGAAGTTTCAATATCACTCCCCACAAATCCTCTCTATCGCTATAGAGGGTTTTAGTAATGGCGGCAGCCGGCGATGAGCGTTCCAAACAAAGATAAGTTGTCTCTCTCGCTCTCACGTAACTCCCATGTGCTGCCATCTCACTCTAATTTCAAAAATCGTATTTATAGTGACATATTTCGTGAAATTTTTTGGCTGAAAGAAATTCCTCGTGGCATTAATATGTTCTAAAACAAGGCCCTGTGCCCCTGTATACGAATTTCGAAACTATAGAAAGAGATGGGTATACATGGGGGTCACGGGAGAGGGAGTGAGATATTTTGGAACGCTACGCGAGTTTCATCACAACCGATTGCGACCGATGAGTGCATTGTTGTGGTTTTTGACTAACCTTTGACTTCGCACTAAAACCCATGATGACTAAAAGTGTCTATACAATACCGCCTCTACTCGTACCATGCTGCTTCTTTTGAAAAAGTGGGGTTAGGGTTCGTCTTGGTGCATGTAAGCTTATAGAAAGCTTATGGCGTTATCGAGGTTTTGGTTCGTTTTTTGAAGTTCAACCAAAATTGGTAAAGTACGTCAGTAATGAAAGTTTATGGCTTAGTTACTTCCCCCAAAGCAGTATTAGAGTTGAAAATCATGTTTTGAGAGGATAAATCTCGATTTTGCATTTCACCATTTCATTCTCCATAAGCGTACGTAGAGTCCCTATATGTAGAGAGTTAAGACAAGAGGGTAGTCAACTTCTGATTGGTCGATGAATTTTAGGCTCTACGGACGCCGCCATTGGATGCGATTTTGCACTTTTGCTTTGTTTACCAACGGTCTTTTACAGATAAAAGAGCTAATTTGCGATGAATCTGTTAATTTTAATCATAGTGCATCACAAGAATGTCTATAAATCTCAAAAGAATCATTAGAAGCGTTAATACATGTCGATCAACAAAAGCAGGGAAAGATTACATCGTTACAAACTTGGCGGAACTGTAATCTTTGCAGAGGAGCAAAACACAACAACGGCCTCAGAATGTAAACAAATGTGCAAAATCGCATCCAATGGCGGCGCCCATGATTTCACTTGTCTTAACTCTCTACATATAGGGACTCTAAGCGTACGTATACCAAGACGACCCTAACCTCAAAGAAGCAGCTTGGTATGTTTAGAGACGGTATTGGTCTATAGCTCGTTGGTTTCAAGCTATCATCAGTCGCGAACTCGCGGCGCGGCGCGCGGCGGTCGCGTTCTCGCGTCTGCGCTGCGCTACAATCCCGTCTCAAAAGAGGAAAAATCTTTACTCCAGTACTCCAGTTCAGTTTAGTGTGGACGAGGCCTCGCGTGTAGCAGCACGACTGCAAATCTAAAGCTCTGTCCTACTTTTCACCCTCTTTTTGAGATCTGTGCCCTTTTCGTTTGTTTACATTAAACGTTTTTCACACCGATCGAATTATTCGCACGCTGCGCGTCGAAAATTCTTACAATAACTAATTTGTTCTTCAGGTATTTCCATGAGGATTGGAGGTACAATGGATCACAACCATCGGAATCGAAGTGTCATGTTATTTTATTCCGAAGAAGCTGAATAAATAGTCAGAATTAAATTCAAATTAAGTTCAAGATGCATTTGACCTAAAACTCATGGAAAGTCGTATATATGGATTTCTTCATTTCCTAACTTTTTCTTCTTTTTGAGGTTTGTTTCCCAAGAATTGTTGTAGAGCTCAAAAATAGTCCGGATCTAATTTTTAATGGGGCAGTTTGAAAGGTTCTCAAACGTTATGTATTTTTTTATAAAGAAAGTGAAAGATCTTGCGGTAAGCTGAGAACAAACGTACATTTCGGTTTTTTTCCTGAGTGTCACGATTTTGGATGTACCATCGACGAATTAAAGATTGTCGCGAGATTTTCACGGGCTAAGTTTCGCCTTCCAGGTTCTGGTTCGGCCACTTTTCATACTGCTCACACCTTACAGGTGTGAGGCCAGTGCGGGTGGGGCGGAAAAGCCGTTGCAGATCAGTCCCACACTCACACTCATAACGGAAAATGTGTGGAACAATCGCGACAATCTTTAATTCGTCGATAGTACATACACGCGGGTACTTAAAGTTGCAAACAATAGTGTGTGTTTGTGGCGTCTCACAGCGGATGTCCTAATTAAAATCATGTTCGTTGGGGCAAAATTTCATCTCATGAACTATATGAGACCTGGATTGACACCACACGGAAAAAAATTCTGATTGAAATTACGGAACGTAGGAAGAAATTGGGGTAGGTGTTAAGAAATTCCCTTTAAAATAATAAGAATTCTCATTGATTCAACCAGAATTATCATTGGTCCAATTGAACGTTCTGATGATTCAGAAGAACCACAAGAGAAAATCGTTGGATCAATAAGAATTCTGGTTGAATCAATAAGAATTCTTTAATTTAATTTTAAAGGAAATTTTTTTTAAAAACCAAAAAAATCATCAACCTAAACGTTCCACAAATTGCAAAAAACAGAAATTCCCCGTATCCTTGCAACAGGCACGATTTTTTTAGGGGACATTTAAATAATACCTACTTCCATTTGCTACTTCACAAACAATAAACAAAACAACTGACGGTTTCTCGAATTCTTGTTTTTAACAAAATTTTAAAAAACCAATTTTTTCAGAACCTTATCAAAATGAAACATAACAACGAGTTCTAATCTTGTGATTTAGGAAACTCTGCGTGTTTTGTTTCATTTGATAAGTTTTCGACACAAATCGGTCTCCGTACCTTCACAACTTTGGAGGAATTGAGGATATTGAAACGTAAGAATTCGAGCAGACGCCGTCAGTGTTTACTGTTTTTTTGTTTAAGAAGTCAGCTGTGATGACAGTTGGCCGTGATTATTTGAATGTGCCGCGCTAATTTCGCGAAATATCGTGCACGTGGTGGAAGATACAGGGGTGAATAGTGTCTAGTGTTTTCGCAATTTGTGAGTTTATTACTGAATTTTAGTGTTTTCTGATGCTGCCATTGTTATTTTCTCGGCTTTTTACATAAGAATTGATACTTTAAAACGCTGTAGCCGAAGTGTGCAACAGACCCATTCTTAATATTTTAAAGGGGATTTCTTTTTACCCCAATTTCTTCCTACGTTCCTTAATTTCAAGCAGAAATTTTTTTTTTTTCCTTGCAAGAGGCATCCTTGTTTTTAGCACATCGAATAATACCTACTTCCATTTGCTTTTCACAAAAAAACAAAACAAAAAATAATAAAACATTGTTTTTAACAATGTAAAAAACCATGATTCAGACCCTTGCAACTGGTACATTACAACTGTGCGTAATCTTGTGTTTTAGGGGCTCTTGCAAGGGTTTGCTTTGGGCATTTAAATACCAGGTCACTTAAGTAAATTAAAGCTGGCTCGCTAAAACTATGGTAGGTAGTTAAACATTCCTACTCCGCGGTGTTGATTTTGCATACCTCTCTGGTTGAAGGCGCTTTAAGAAAAACTGTATCGAATTTTCGCGATCGAATATGATTAACAATACCTACCTAACCGACAGAACTAAATTCCCTCCGGATATAACTTTCAGTTTATCAAATCGCTGACGGCATTGCTGGCATCAATTCGATTTTGAATTCTAGTTCGGAGGTGAATTCAAAATCGAATTGATGCTATCGATGCCCCGAAAACACCTAAAAAGACAATTGAGTTTCCTCGAATATGGCGTTATCCGTTATTCTCATGCAAGGTTGGCAACGATTCTGTTAAACAAAAGTGAATATGGTCGATCGCAATAATTCACTTTAAATGCCTCCGTGGCGTTCATGCAACATTCAACAATTGATTAACTGATGAATATCTCTTTATTTGTGTGCAGAATCTATAAGCGATGACGTCAGGCGGAATTCTTCATGATCGAGGCGCCACTCTCGTCCATGTTTTACCGGCACTAGACAACGTCACTTGGCAAGAGGGACCTTTCAACTTCACAAACTACATCAGCTTTGGTATATTGACCGGCATTTTCTACCCCACCCCCTTCCCCCTATTTTATCACCTATCTTGTCGATTTATAAAGGGTGTCCCAAGATCAAACTGCCAATTTTCTAGTGCTGATTCTTTAGCTTAAAATAAGACCATTTTCTCCAATGAACATGGGTCCGAAAATGTCCCCCTTTTGAGCTAAAGCCCCCCCCCCCCCCCCCCCAAATTTTGAAAAATCAATGGTTATTTTCGAATATCGTCCACAATTAAGATCCAAATGTAATTTATATTGACTTTTTCGGTATTTTCAGCGTAAAATTCAGTGATGGCCTTGAAAAATTCAGAATTCGAACCTCACAGTAATTTTTTGGTAAAATTCGTGATGTCGATAATACAATTAAAAAAAAAAAAAAAAAAAAAAAAAAAAAAAAAAAAAAAAAAGTTCAGTTTGACTTAAATTCTAAAATTGGCAAGGCCATCAATGAATTTTACTCGTATAAAACCTGGTAGGCCAAATTTTCATAACATTTGGCTCCCAACTGTGGACGCTAACCCAAAATGACCATTCATTTTTCAAAACTTAGGGGACTCGAGCTCAAGAGGGTGGCATTTTCGGACTCATGTTAATGGGGGGGGGGGGGGCTTCTTACTTGGCGCTGAGGAATCAACCCTGGGACCTTGGCTGGTTTAACTCTTGAACACACTGCATACTGCATTCGCGTTCACTCAAATTACGGAAAATAAGAACGTCAATTGAGGTTTTGCAAAGGAGCCTCGTCTAATATCACCATACTGTCTAGGTTGTTTTCTGCATAACGTTCCGCCTCGCTACAAAAAGTCTAAAAAGATCACTGGAAACCCGATAATCTGAGTAAAACTTTTCTTTCCCCAGGAACTCTCGGTTGGTGCAACATTTGGCAAGAATCTCAGCATTGGTTATTTCAAGTTGCAAACACTTGTTTCTTAATCTCTTACTCGGTACCGACAAGTCGTTATGGCATCGTATTTATGCATTCTTTGCTTATTGTTGGTGAGTTAATTTAATTATTCCTTTATTTCATAAGCTTACGAGTCGATAGGATGTGTATAGTATTTAATACGGGCAGGGGCGTCATTTGCGGGGGGCAGGGTTGGCAATTGCCCCCCCCCCCCAAGGATTTGAAGCCAGGCTCAAAAACGGGAACGAAAACGGACGGCGAAAGAAAAGGCGGAAAGGTCGCCGAAGATCGTGCAAAAGATGTTTGGCTCACGCGCTGACATCGTTCCCTTGGAAACGAGAAAATGGGGTTTTTGGCAGATTTTTTTTTGTTTTTCTTTGAAAAATGAAATATCGCATTTCGATACAAGAATCGATTTGCGATATTCCATTTTTTGATACAAACTTTCAGCCTTAATTTTGAAGTTATTGACGAGATTTTTTGCAGAGACACTCGTCAGATGATTATCTAGTAACTGGCACTCCGTTTTCTTAAAAATACTAGGGGGCTTCGCCCCCTTGCCGCTCCGCGGCCCGTTCCCCGGAGGCGCTTCGCGCCTACAATTGCCGCTCCGCGGCCCGTTCCCCAGAGGCGCTTCGCGCCTACAATTCGGCGCTGCGCGCCGCCTTTTACCACTATATAAAATTGAGAAAAGATTAGGGGAGATAGGTCAGTTACGCAAGAAAAAAGAGAAGTGACCAGTTCGAAGACTGCGGGATGGGGGGTAGATTCAAGGGTTCACCCCCGCTTATCGGGCTGGGCGGAGCGGAGGAGTGGGGAGGCTCTGGCTCTCCCGTACAACTCGGCTCATTTACCCCCCGTCGCGTCACCACGTCAGCAATTAGTCACGGCACTTCCGGGCGCACACACATAAATGCCAGAAAATGAAAAAATCGAAGGTTTTGAGAGAAATGGGAAAAAATCGAGTTTTCGGTCAGCTACCGTTAGATTTTTATATTATGTAAGGAGTAAGGAAATTACTTTTCGCCCTATAATTCGACTTCAATGGAAGGGTAGCGCTCTGGCGGCAGAAACCGGCACTAAACGCTGAGAGTTGATATCTTCTGGCAAATCGCATGAAATTTAATTACTCTAAAGCTCGAAAATGAATGATATCACACATATTTCAAGTTATCTCGCTATTTACTGACCAAAATCTAGACTTTTAATCGTAAAATTATGACCAGAAATTATGACCGGGAAATTCCACGTTTTCATCCATTGAGTCAGTGGCGTAGCGTGCAATTTGGCAACATTGCAGTTCGTCCATTTAAACCCATGGAAAAGATCGAACTGTCGGGTGTTCGGTGAGCACCTTCGCATTCGACCTTTTATGCGGGTTTAAATGAACACGGTGCCACGTTGCCAAATTGCACGCTACGCCACTGCATTGAGTGTTGTTGAAAATCGATTAATTAATTAATCAAATATAATATTTGTATGAAAAAGATGAGTTAGAATAAGTCCAGAAACGGGTACGAAGATAGGTGTGATAAATAAAACTTACTTGAATGAACTAGGTTTTTTGAAATGATCAGTTGGGCGCCGTTTAAGATCGATGAATTAATTAATACAGTCATATTCACGTAAAAGAGGTGACTTCGGCTAAATCCGGGAACAGGTACGAAATTGGAATGAAATGATGTAGAGTAAATGCGCTTGTTACTATTAGAAGGAAAGACATCGGCCGAAACATTGGTAAAAAAAAAAAAAAAAACACTCGACGACATTAAAGGGAAAAAAGAATAAATTAGAATAATACTGTTCGCAATAATCTTGGGGCTGGTCGTGATTCAAATACACAGTAAAAAAAAAGAGGAAAAAAAAAAAAAAAAAAAAACGAAAATAACGGTGTTGAGAGAATATACGTGAAACCGAGAACAACTAAATTAACTTTCAAATATACAATGGCTCACACTGCGTCAGTACTTAAATAAATTAAACGTTGGGAATTTTTATTATACGGGAAACCAAAATTGTAGCTCACACAGTACACGATATTATACGCCGAAGGTGCAGCCTTGTACCGGAGAACGGGGAAAAAGAACAAAAAAAAACAAAAAACAAAAAAAACAAAAACAAAAAAAATACTTGGTTGGGGATCGATAGCGCACCACCGACCTTCGAGCTTCGCGAAAAATTTCTTACTGTCTCCTTGTGAAACAGAGGAGAAGCATGAACCCCCTGGCAACCAGTTGCATCTCGGTAAAACTCCACTAATTGGTTTAAGTAACCGTTAGGCGAGGGGGGGGGGGCGAGGGTGGAAGTGAGGGAGGAAGTGGAACTGAGGGAAAGTAGAAAGGAAAACAAAGAAAAAGAGCAGAAAAATAAGAAAAAGGGGGAAGGGGAAGGGAAAAGCAGTTCAACCATGAAATGTGAGCAGGGCAATAAATTTGACTGTCAAAAATATGAAAAACGTGCTCATCAAGAAAGGGCTCAAGAGGGTCAGCCTCATATTTCGAGAGAAGAAACATTCGTTTGTTTAATTGTCAATCGGGAATGCGTGAAAAGAAAGGAAAACGACCTCTTTGCCGAGCCCTGGCTCCTGGCTGCCTTGCCTTGATGCCAGAAACCGGGTTTCCTTCGCGGTGCATCATGTCCTTGGCAAACGTCGAAGATCCTCAAACAGAAAGGAGAGAGCGGCGCGGCGCGCGACGCGCGTGGTAAAATGCCGGAGTAGCTATTCAAAGGAAAAACGTCATACTCAACCCGAAAAGAGAGGGAGAGAGGGAGAGAGGGAGAGAGAGAGAGAGAGAGAGAGAGAGAGAGAGAGAGAGAGAGGAGGGAGAGAGAGAGAGAGAAAGAGAGAGACAAAAATGAGAAAAGTAAAGAAAAGGAACGCTAAAGGATTCTTTGAAAAAATAGCCTGCGTTTATGAAAAGAGAACTGACCTACAGTTTGACAATAACGGTGAAACAGGATTGCGCGAATGGTCCCTAAAAAAAAGTATAGGATTGCGCGAAAAAGATGGCAGTATAGCGCGAATGAAAACCCCATATACTTCACACAAGATTGCGCAAATTTGAAATTACAATGATTTAACGGATCAGTTTGGCAACAGATAGCTCGCCAGGAATTACAGCTGGTAACATAGAAAATTAATTTGTGAGATAAAGTTTGATGAAAACTTTTGAACTGCTTACCTTATAGTGAGAATTAAATGGAGTTTAAGAAAGTTCGTGGGTGTAGTGGGCCCGTGTCAATAAGTAAGATCGAGTTTGTCTCATCAGAGAATGGCTGGCAAGCATTTATACTTCACTTCATTTAGGAACCACATTATATTTATCTCGTCAGAGAAGGAATATGCACTAAAAGCAGCGATGATGTAGAAGTATTTACTTTGAAGATTTTCATTTTTTCGCGGAGTCGAATTTTTCATTTTTAAATACGTCATCGCCTGCCCCTGTCTTAAATTTTCGATGACAGTGTGGATGTCCGGATTTTTATGGTAAAATTCACTTTTAATATGTTTATGAAAACTTTCGGCGCCATTAGTCGTACACAGCTTGTCTGACCGTTTTTATGTCTTGTTCACTTAAATTATAATTTTCCGCAGAAGCAAGAGTAGTTTTTATGATCTTACTCGGTTTTATATACACAAATTTTCCGCAGCTTTTCGTTTGCAAGTGTTTCTAAGACCGTCTCTTTCTATTTCTCCATCGCTTAATGGAAGGTGATTGTGATTTTGCTTCACCTCTAAAATCGATGTTTTTAAACTGTCAGTTTCAATCAAAGCGCGGCACTCTTTCTTCGCACATTTCCACGAGATGTTTCCAGATTTCATTTGTCTATCAAATCTATATTTAAAATTTTGAAAAATTATTAATGCCTTCCCCCTACTGGAGACGGTTTCCGTAAAATCCATGTCTTATGAATCACTCAGATTCCACTCATCGTAAAAACAAGTAAAAGTTACACTTAAATGTAAAACTACTAAAACGCGCTAAAATAATAAGCAATCTCTAGTGAAGCACCGAGCCGTACTAATGCGTCGATGAAACAGGATTAATGCGTGTCAGCGTGTCATTAGTACAACATTCACCTGATTTCATCTGATTTGTTTCGGTATCAACACATACGCAGCTGAAAACCGCGAGTGTCCACTATCACATTCCGGCATCACAGATGGGGAATGAGATTGGCAATTAGGAAATACCTTACAAGTGTTGCCAAATCTTCGCTTTCACTTTGAAAGCAAAATATTCGCGGTAAAAAGTTGGATGTCGATACTTGATAGATTCGCGCAATCCTAGACCCCAAAAAAGGGGGGAAAAGGGTCCATTCGCGCAATCCTATGTCAGCCGACAATAAGTTTAAACCTTGAAGAAGAAAATCGAAAAATGAAGAAAAATATATTTTACGAGTTCCATGGCGCACACTAGAGCGAAAGATGGATTTTTCTGGACATGAAAAGTTGTTATTGTTGTTGTTTTTGGTGTTTTTTTTTCTTTCTTTCTTTTATTCAAAAACCCGCTGGTATGGATATTTTTGCGAGACAACTCGAACAACTATGTTAGTCGACTCATTTTAAGCTCTTAAATGAATCATTTCACACATTTACAAGTTACCTTGCTGTTTACAGCACTGACGCAACCAGGATCTCTTCCATCTCTCTCATTTCCCATTTGAATGTATAAGTAGGAAAAGGACAGAAGGAGGGGGTTTTATCCCGTTCTCCATCCTTGTCTTACATACGTTTTTTAATGGAGAAAAGAGAGAGATGAAGAAATTCTCGGTGCGCTACTGGTTTACAGTTCATGATCTTGATTTGTATTCGTAAAATTATCTCCAATAAATTTAAGTTTAAAGTATAAACCCTGAGGAACAAAATTGAAAAATGGAGAAAAATATTTCATAAGTTTTCCATGGCGCAAAGTAGATTTTGGCTTATGGATTTTCCGGTCATGAAAAGTTGTTTTTCCTTGCTTAAAAATCATGTTTGTCTCATATAGGAAAATGACTTCTACGCATGGTCTGTCTGTACCATAAATTTTATTCGAAAAGTTCGGAATTTCCGAAATTATCGTGGCGAAAGGAGTCAAAAAGGATAGAAGATAAGATTTCTGACACCGGTTGCAACAATTCGAAATCTAATCTACCTCCGGAGGTGAATTCGAAATTTCCAATTGTTGGAATTTAACGGTCTCTGGTGAGACCAACGAAACAATCGAATATCATCAAAATAAAATGCAAATCCATCGAATATCATACGACGGTGAATGATATGCGATCGCGAAAATTCGCTTCTTGTATGGCAAAACTCTGTAAAATACAGGGTCCCTCATTATACCTACTTATAATGCTTATACTTATAATGCTTTGTAGCTTCATGGGATTAAATTTATGCGATTGAAATGTCAACAGGTTTCATGTTCTTTACGACCTGGGCCTGGAAAATCGTGTGCGCTCCCGACGTTTTCACTTGGAATCTCTTCTTCTTATCTATAAATGCCTTCCAACTAATCTACGTCATCTATCAAATGAGACCAGTTCAGTTTGATCCTGAGCTCGAGGAAGTTTTCGTGCTGCTTTTCAAACCTTTCAAGGTAATTGCTGACCGTCTAACTTTTAATATCATATATCATTACCGTCAATCACTTGTCCTTACTTACTTTCTCCATTTAGACCCAAAAATAATAATTCGACCTTTGACGCAGGTTTAAATAGAAAAACACAACGTTGCCAAGCTGCATGCTAAGCCACACTGCTCTCCTCCCATTTGAACGCGTGTGTTTGAAAGCTGACAAGGGCGGAGATAGAGGCTAAAGTCACGTGATGACCTCCTCTTCTATCCTTTTCTAACCTGTGTCAGTGGCGGCTCGTGCAATATGGTAACAATGTTATCCCTCCATTTGATTGTATGTAAAACAATCGATTCGAAAGTGAAGCAGCGCTTCACCAGCAATCGATTGTTTTACATACAATCAAATGGAGCGGAGACACTGTTGCCAAGTAGCACGAGCCGCCACTGATGTGTTCAGACGGCTGCAGAGAGAGAAATACTAATTCTTGGATCAGCCAATGGGCATGGATTCCATCAATGATATTGAATCAACTTTTTCTTATTCTGTTTCATCGATTTTTCGCCAAGGACTGAAGTTTTCATCGGTGTATGTACTTATAAAAAAACAAAAGGCGCACCATTGCTCTCAGCTCATCAAGTACTATCATTTCCTTTATAAAAAACACAAAATTATAGTCCCTTGCAACCACCCCATTGTTATTCATTCAAATAGGTTCATCAGCTTTGGCAGACCATTGACCTTCTGTATCTACTCACGCGGCTATCAAAGTTCTCATCCTCATTTGCAGGTCACCCGACTGCAGTTCAAGAAACTTGTTAGCGAGCAATTTGCTCAAATTATGTCGTTGCACGCCGGCGAAGCGTACGCCATGCAAAATCTAACCAAAACTGATCGGCTCGGTCTACTTCTGAGTGGAAAGGTTAATGTCATGCAAGACCAACAATTTCTACATCCCATCAACGCCTGCGAGTTCCTTGATTCGCCCGAATTCGAAAGTAGGGCTAGCTCGGAAGATAAGTTCAAGGTAAGTAACTCAAAATTTACCCTCTGGCATAACAAATATTTATAAGTATGGTTCAACTCGAGTTTTTGCTCATCTCAACAATAGAGACCTTACCGAACAAAGAGCCCATTGAGCCCAAAACGTCCCCTCTGCTCTTTCGGGGCATCACCAATGCTACTTTAAATGGGTAATTAGACTTACGAGCAGATCTGTTCAAGTCACAAGATCTTAATCGCCCACGAGGCGCAGGGCTCTCAAAACATCCCCTCCTGCTCTTCCGGAGCATCACCAATGCTGCTTTAAATGGGGAGTTAGACTTACGAGCAGACCTGTTCAAATCGCGGGCTTTTAATCGACCACATGGCGCAGGGCTCTCAAAACATTCCCTCTGCTCTTCCGGAGCATCACCAATGCTATTTTAAATGGGAAATTAGACTTACGAGCAGACCTGTTGAAATCGAGGGCTTTTGACCGCCCACTAGGCGCAGGGGTCTCAAAACGTCCCATCTGCTCTTCCAAGGCATCATCATTGCTGCTTTAAATTGGAAATTAGACTTACGAGCATACCTGTTAAAATCGCGGGCTTTTAATGGACCACGTGGCGCAGGGCTCTCAAAACATCCCCTCTGCTCTTCCGGAGCATCACCAATGCTATTGTAAATGGAAAAGTAGACTTACGAGCGGACCTGTTGAAATCACGGGCTTTTAATCGACCACGTGGCGCAGGGGTCTCAAAACGTCCGATCTGCTCTTCCGGGGCATCACCAATGCTATTTTAAATGGGAAGTTAGACTTACGAGCAGACCTGCTCTAATCGCGGGCTTTTAATCGACAACGTGGCGCAGGGCTTTCAAAATGTCCCCTCCGCTCTTCCGGGGCATACACAATGCTACTTTAAATGGGAAATTAGATTCACGAGCAGATCTGTTAAAATCGCATGATCTTAATCATCAACGTGGCGCAGGGCTCTCAAAACGTCCCATCTGCTCTTCCAAGGCATCACTAAGTCTGCTTTAAATGGGAAGTTAGACTTACGAGCAGACCTGTTCAAATCGCGACCATTTAATCACCTATAGAGCGCAGGGCTCTCAAAATGTCTCATCTGCCCTTCCGGGGCATCACCAATGCTAATTTAAATGGGAAGTTAGACTTACGAACTGACCTGTTCTAATCGCGGGCTTTTAATCGACCACGTGGCGCAGGGCGCTCAAAACGTCCCATCTGCTCTTTCGGGGCATCACCAATGCTACTTTAAATGGGACTTTAGAGTTACGAGCAGACCGGTTTCAATCGCGGGCTTCGAATCAACCACTTGTTGCAGGGCTCTCAAATCGTCCCCCCTGCTTGTCTGGGGCATTATTCATGTTATTTTAAATGGGAAATTATACTTGCGAGCAGAATTTTTAGTTCGCGGACTTTCAATCGTCAAAATGTTAATATGAAGCTGCTTTCAAAAAATGTGGTTACTCCGACAAACCAATACCTTTTGGACCTAAAATAAAGGGAATTGAATAATTTCATCTGAATTGAAAATTCAAATGAGCTCACGAATATATTTTTAAAAGTCACCAAGATTACTTCGTACATAGCCAGTTGTGTTCATTTCCATGAAGGTGTTTCGTACGCAAATCCGGAGTCCTGCGGCAAATTCATTAGACTGACCGGTCACACCAATACTACCTCATTTCAGTCGTGAAACCATGCTTAACTAAAGACTTTAGAATTCGTAATCACAAATAGATCACATTAATTTCTTGGTTTAACCCGGTCAGTACGAAACCCGTACACATTCGTTTTCATTAATGTGTTTCACGTGGTTTCAATTCATGGAAATCGGAACGTTGCATAAAGTACCAGACTTTTTTATACATAGAATAATTCATTGAGCGCCTTCAATTTGATGATTTTGCAAAAACAAGTACCGCAGAGTAGGGCCATTTATCTACCAGCTTGACTTGAATAATAAGAGTGCGGGGCCTTGACTCATTGTAACTTGGTCCTGAAAGGGGTTCAACATTTCCGTTCAAAAATTCGCCCTTGGAAAACAAACATTGAACCATAGAGAGTTTGTTTGGGATCAGAGGTCCTCAGATGGTTTTCAATTAGTAGGTCTACAGTCATGAGGACAAAATTTTATACGTCCACTGACAAAATGACTTCGTATTTCGTAAGTATAACTATTATCCAAAAAAAAAATGTCCACCTTGAAAAATGTCCATACATTCCTAAGACGTCTACATATTTTACGTCCACAAAATAAAATGCCCCAGTATTATTAATGGCTTCTTTCACAATACGTCCACTATTCTTTGACAAAATCGTCTACTAATTGGTTGATAATGTCTACAAATTTGGAAAATATCCCTCATACTATTGATAATTATTCTCTATTTTTTTCACATCACCAGGACGCTGTTTTATTTTCCGTGTGTCCATTTTTGTTCCAAAGTAGACATTGTTGACAGATTAGAAGACGAATTTGTCAAAAAAAAAAAAAATTGGACTCATTGTGAAAAAAGGCATTAATATACTGGGGACATATTCATTTTGGAGAGATAAAATATGTAGACGTCTTTAGAATGTGGTCATTTTTGAAGGTAGGTAACCATTTTTTCTTTGTAGACATACTTGCGTGGACATTTTGTCAGTGGAACAAAGAAAGGAGACAGTTTGTTCGTAGTCCGTACTACTGTAGTGTAGACATACTGACCTGAAACCCCTCACACGCCGATCAATTTACGAAGAAACGTTTTTCTAAAACAGTCGCAACTCAGATCAGTCAGGTCGTCGAGTTTGAAAATTCCATTGATCGAAATCTGCGAGAAAAGTGTCCATATCTATACTCTGTTCAGGATACGATGAGACTTGGTGAGTCAGGTAGAAACGCACTACTTTGCAACGCGGCCCTTTGAGTTGTATAGCCATTGTACTCACTCGGGCTCTTTTCGACTGGACTCTTCTTCAAGAAGAGACAATTCTGTGAATCGGCTGACCATGAATGTTATCTGTGCAAAAGTCAAATCAGAAACGGTCACAGATACGACAAAATGGATGAAATTTATGCCCAAAGGGCCATAATTTGTCAAAATTAATCGAATTTGACACCTCATCATCTTCGGAGATTTATTTTTTGAGAATTCCGTTTATGAGCGTACCTCAATCGAATTCTTTAAAAAAAAATAAGTGTCTGAGGATAATGAGGAGTCAATTTTGACTAATTTTGACGAGTTATGGCCCTTCGGGCGTAAATTTCATCCATTTCGTCGTATCTGTGACGGCTCTATGTAATTTGGGCGACGGTCAATCTCTGCAGTGGCGAAAAAGGTCCCACTCGGCCGAGGAGTACTGTGCGACTAGCTCCTCATTCAGGTAGCGCGCTCAATCCCTGATTAAGTGGTCCCCAAAATTTGACCGCATCATGATGCGTGTCTAGCTGATGAAAGGATTAGAAGGACATGCATCAACCCAAATGATACTCACTAATTTACGCACTTTCCTCAATTATGATTTACTTTCATTCAAGCACCAGTGAAAGGCTTCCTTGGGGCATAAATAACAAGAAAATAACTGTGGAAACGCAAAAAATAACAGTTTGATTAGTACATTTTCTTTACTGCCATAGCATGTTTTGACCAATCATCGTAATCTATCAATAACCGAACCTGACCTAACCTAACCTCACTGGAATATTGGTTAAGTAGGAGGAACAGCCAAACGGACAGGGAATCTGTGAGGTTAGGTTACTGTTAGGTAAGGTTCGGTTATTAATAGATTACAATTATTCGAGTTTCCGCAGTTATTTGTTTGTTATTTATGCCCTATGGTAGCTGTTTAGTGGTCCTCGAAATAAATTAAATCATAATTAAGAAAGGTAAGTACGCGGAACACCATGTTCCGTAGATTTGGCTCCATCAGTTTTCACGTAATTGGGAGCCCCTGACTTGAACTGATCTCCGCAGGGCGATGTGCTCGGCACTTGTCCGGCGCACCTGAAAAAGGGTTGCACTGACCCTTCTTTTCCTCGCGAGAAACTGACCGTCGCCCAAATTACATGGACCCTCTGTGACCGTTTCTAATTTGACTTTTGCACAGATAACATTCATAGGCAGCCGATTCTCGGTATTGCCTCAGAATGCCTCCTCCCGAAGAAGGGCCCAGTCGAAAAGAGTCCGAGTAAGCACAATGGCTGCACAACTCAAAGGGCTACGTTGCAAAGTAGTGCGTTTCTACCGGACTCGCCAAGTTTCATCGTATCCTGAACAGAGTATATATCTTGTGACTGTGTTTACTTTTAATGGGTGTCTTATGTGGAGTATATTTATTTTTTCAGGTATCGATCGTAGCCGCCACAACCTGCCGCTACCTATTCTGGCAGCGCTCAGCGTTGGAGTATTTATTCATCAAAGAGACCTACTTGGCGACTGTTCTAGCAACGTTGGTCGCTCGTGATATCACTACCAAATTATACGCCATGAACAATAAGGTGAATACAATGTTAAAATTTAAAACAAGGTTTTTTGCGAAGCGATTTTCAAAAAAGGACTGCGCACTCTTATTGAGATGCTTTTTTTTTTTTTTTTTTTTTTTAATAGCGTCCAATGGTATGAACAATGAGCTATGGTATTCTGCGTGTTTAGAAACTACTACAAGTGGACAAAGGGACAATGGTGGATTCAGCAATCCAACAGCTGTGTATTATTCCCATTTGAATCATGAGAAATAATCGATGAGTAAAAGGGCCATCATCAGCAAACCCCCACAAGAATCGATCATTTCTCGTATATGTTCCAGAAGTCAATACCTTTTTTTGCGGTCGAGATATCGCAAGTCAAAATTTAAGGTAGGCCCTAAGCGAAGACTAAACTTTGACTCGCGATATCTCGACCGCAAAAAAAGGTATTGACTTCCGGTTTGTTTGATTCTAAATTCGTATTTTTTTCTTGAAAGTACTTATCAAGCAGAGTATTTTGCATGTGCAGAGTTTTGTTTCACGACTCTTTTTGTAGAAGTTACGAATTTTTGAAAATTGACCCAAAATCGAACTTCGACCGTCGATATCTCGAACACGAAAAAAGATATTGACTTACGGTTTCAGCCAAAATGCTTAGAATTTTACGTCCTCTTAGATGAGGTATCACAAGATAGGGGTTGCCGTTTGAAATTTTCGAGATTAGGGGGGTGTCCCCCTGAAAACCCCCAAAAACCAGATTTTGGGTTGTGACAGTATTTTCAAATGAAACTTCTGGTCCGAATTACGCGATAAAACCAATTTTTCAGATTTTTTTATCGTCCCGCGTTCAAGAAAACCATAGTGAGCAGGTTACGTGAAACACCCTGTATATGACTATAAGTACAATGGGTCTGTTGCGAACTTTTGCTACAGCGCTATAGAATGTTCAATCTCATGTAAAATCGTGTGAAAGGTCCATTGGTGGCATCAGAAAGTGATAAAATGCAGTATGAAACTCACAAGAGATGTTTAATGAAATCCAAGATGGCGGTAAAATATCGAGCAACCTCTATGCATGCACCACAAACATCCAAGGATAGCCAACCTCACAATATCGATCACACCCAATTACAACGTAAATAAACACATAACCTCTGAAGCTGTGAGGTTGTCGACGTTGGCAATCCTTGGTTGTTAAAGGTGCATGCATAATGATTGCTCGGTATTTTACCCCCATCTTGGATTTCATTAAAGGTCTCTTGTGAGTTTATTATCGCATTTCATGACTTTCTGATGCCACCAATGGACATTTCGGGCGATTGTACATATAATGAAACACTCTTTATCGTTGTAGCAAAAGTTTGCAACAGACCCATTTTGTGTGCGTGTTTTTACGGTCAAAAACTGCATTGTAAGAGGTGATTCTTGAAGACAATGTGACGAGAAAACGAATGAAATCCCTTTTAAATGTCTGCGTTGCGTATGAACGAAGATACACGCATCTAAAGTCGCCACAACATGTCCGGCCTCTCCTATTGACTCGCTCCACTGTGCGTTGTTGTAAAACATTGGAATCAGGATTCAGGAATACCAAGAATGTTCTATTATCCTTGGGAATACGTCCTTCTCTTTCTTCACCCATCAGAACACATGTGTTAAGGGGTGTCTCCACCTGCGAATGTAAAAGCGCGAATAAACTGATTGAGCCAATGAGCTTCTTTGTTGTCGATACATCGAACTCGAACTATCGACTTCAAGGCAGCTCATTGGCTCAATCAGTTTATTCGCGTTTTTAAATTCGCAGGTGGAGACACCCCTTTAGAAAAGGTCATTATTATTAGGTACAGTCAGGAAACCCCTCTTCTATCCTTTTCTATCCCATGCGGAAAAGAGAGAGAAGGACAATTTCCCGGATTCACGAGTGTAGTAAAAATCGGTGACTCGAAAGTATTATACACTCTACTGGAAACTTTTAAATCAAGCTTTAAAGATCGAAAACGATGAATTTTGCTGACCTTTATTTTTTCACTGACTATTGGCCACTTTTTCTTTCTGTGTCGGGCCATAGTGCGGCGCGGCGCCTGCCTTGCTTTCCTGGTATACCGCACGCCACTGACTTTTCAAGAGGGCGAATGAAACACATGCACATAAATAAAAAAAAATGTTTTAGATTTAAAAAGAAATATTTTTGAATTATATGACAAAAATACGTATTTTAAAATTGAACCTAAGTTTTGAGTTCATGAGTTTTTGAGTTTTAAGTTCATGATATCTGCGACTCTGCGCCATTAAGCCCGATTCTGAGAGTGAATTTCGTGATAAATAGTGTACTCATCATTATTTTCACAGGTTTTTGTGCAAAAGTTAACTCTTCAATCTCATGTAGCAAAAAGTTTCCAAGAGCCCCATTCTGATTGTAGTATTCTGTGAGTGTAGCAATATTTCGCCTTGCCACGAACCCATTCATTCAAGTATGCTATATATTTTCGTTCGCAGATAATCACCGAAAAAGGCTCTCATTTGGATATTCGTCTTCCCAGCATTACTTCCACGTTATCGGCTTCAAGAGACGCTGCATCTCGTGCCCTCAAAAAGCAGAATGTTATGATAAACAATAGCAACTTTACATCGTCTCCCAACTCAAGTGAGTGATTGATTGGCAACAACAATTAAGTTTCCGGTTTTAGGACAACTCGTCTGCATCCTCATATAATCTGAAATAAACCATCAGGGGCGTAGCCAGAGATTTTGATGCCCGGGATGGACGTTGAAATATAATATGCCTCCCCCCTCCTTCAAAACTTATTTCTACAATAATTTCCCTTTTTCTGATTTTTTGCGTATTTGATTTCACTATTTTCTCTCAATTGAGGAGCTAGTTGGAAAAACGGCCTTAGCCGGCCAAGGCCGTTTTTCCGGAGAACAACTTTTCTGAGAGAACATAGGCTTAATAATATCTCCACAAAATTTCATGACCGTACGTCAAAAATTGAGTGAGATATGGGAGTTTATATGAGAAGAGGTTATTGCCACTTCTGCTGGCGACTATAATGACCATAATGGGGAAAATTGAAGATGGTGAAGAGGACTCGGGCAACAGTGAAAGCGAGAGTGAATACGAGGACGAATAATTTTATATTCTTTATTTTCTAAGAAATTCGCCTCTTTTTTTGCAGATTTTTGTTTTTGTTTTTTTTTTTTTACATCTATTATGTAGTACATATGTTCCATACAGAAAGTCGTTCTCTGGAAAAACGGAGTTAATACTCAGCGTTTAGTGAGGACTTGTCTCTGTGCAACAGGTCGTTCTATGGAAAAACGACCTTAGTAGACCTTTCGTATTTATCCAATTTCTTCTTTCCTATACAGCCAAAGCATATTTCAGTTGTACCAACTTCAACCTGAGGGTATGGATCAACTTTTTGATCCACCCAAGCCTGATCTTCATCTATGTTAGATTGGCACTAAATAAAAACTTTAACAGCCGTTTTCTCAGAACGCGATTTTGCTACTTAGGCCGTTTTTCCAGCTACCTCCTCAATTAGTTTAAAAGAATAATACCTAACCGAAATGTCTGCTGCAATGGGTCTGTTGCAAACTTTTGCTACGACGATTAAAAGTGTTCAATCTAATCTAAAATCGTCTGAAAAGTCCATTGGTGGCATCAGAAAGTCATAAAATGCAATAATAAACTCACAAGACGCGTTTAACGAAATCTAAGATGGCAGAGAAATATCGAGCAATTTGTATGCATGCACCACGAACATCCAAGGATGGCCAACTTTGACAACCTCACTGGAGGTAGAGGTTATGTGTTTGTTTACGTTGTGATTGGTTGTGATCGATATTGTGAGGTTGGCCATCCTTGGATGTTCGTAGTGCATACATACAAATTGCTCGACACTTCTCCGCCATATTGGATTTCATTAAACGCCTCTTGTGAGTTTATTATTGCATTTTATGACTTTCTGATGTCGCCAATGGACTTTTCAGGTGAATTTACGTAAGAATAAATGCTCTTAATCGTTGTAGCAAAAGTTTGCAACAGACCCATTTTATATTTAAGGTATCATCGTAGATTAAAGAGGAAATGGGTGGGCGAAATAAGCAAGCAAGTTAGATGGAAAGTACAGCCTTCATGACTGTATCAAGTTAATTGAAATACAGTCAACAGAAAAAGACGTGAATGGGTCATTTTGGGAATAAGGGACTTTAACTCCGCCCTCATCATTTCTATAATTTTAGCTTTGAAATGCTCCCTTCTTCCTCTACAATGTATATCTTTCCAAAAAGTAAAGCGACAAAGCCGCGGGAGGGGCATAATAATTGAGAATTAGAGGAAAGAATTGGGTTTTTTCTCTAGATGTTTTGCTTTGAAAAAAAAAAAAAAAAAATAAAAAAAAAAAGTAAAACTAAGAGCTCTGGGGGTAAGGGGGGGGATAATTTTCGGAAAACGTAGGAAAGCCGAACCAAAAATATTCCTAATTCCAAGAGATATTGATTGCTTCGAAATCAACCCTAACGGCATGTTTTCTTTGTATCGAATTATCGAAGTGAACAAGTAGAGGAGGCCGCCAACAGCTTTTTTAATTTCTTGAGTTTCTTAAGCGGTAATTAGTATTTTTTCTTAAAATTAAAAAAAATAAATAAAAGGGGCAAAAGAAAGGTTTGTTTTTTAACATCTTTATCATATTTCCCACTCTATTTTCCTTTTTCCTTTTTTCCCGCTCTTTTTTCCTATTTTCCTCTTACCTATAAACGCAGAAAATGGTGCCCCCAGAGACTTGATACCCGGGGCGGGCCGCCCCCACCCGGCCCCAGCCTGTCTACGTCACTGTCCTAAGCCCCCTATATTCCAGTTTGAAGAAACTAATTTTTTACCACTAAAAACTGGCCGATCATATTTATTTTATTATACGCAGCTGATTTTAATATTTGTCGCCTATTTCTCTTTGATTTCAGCTAGTGATAGCAGGGAATGGTTAATAAAGAAAAATGACGTAGTTCCCAATGGTAAAGTTGTCGAGATGACTCCAGTGAAAGAAGTAGCATCCTTCGATGACATCAAGTCCGTGCCCGAAAGTGAGGTTGACAACTGGCTGGAAACGAACTCTAAGTACAATAGCTGCGAGATTATAGAGAACTGAAGTATGCTCATCCATTAAGCACAATGCACAATGATGGTTTGAGTCCTACAATGACAGCTCACGAGGCAGCATAGGGAACTTCAAAAGAATGTCAGCCACTCAAAATTTGTGTAGAGTCGTGTTTCATATGTCAATTTGTTTTGTTTTGTTTTGTTTTTTTTTTTGTTTTCTTTGTTTTTGTTGTTTTTTATTTAAAAGAACTTTATGTTTTTGAACAAGGGTTACTTGGTTAACGTGATATTTCAGTTGGTCTACCTCAATTGTCAACAACGTTTCTGTTGCTAACTTTTGCTACAGCGCTATAGAGTGAGCAATCTCATGTAAAATCGCGTGAAAAGTCCATTAGTGGTATCAGAAAGTCATAGAGTGCAGTATTAAACTCACAAGAGGCGTTTAACTGAAACCCAAGATGGCGGTAAAATATCGAGCAGCCTGTATGCAAGCACCATAAACATCCAAGATGGCAAACCTCACAACCAATCACAACGGAAACAAACTCATAACCTTGTGAGTTTAATACTGCATTTTATGACTTTCTGATACCACCAATGGAATTTTCACGAGATTTTACTTAAGATTTAGCACTCTTTATCGCTGTAGCAAAGGTTTGCAACAAACCCGCATTACAAGATAAATCCATAAAAAATGAATGAGGTAGTCGCGTAATGGGAGGATACAGGAATTTGTCTTTCTCTTTCTATGGCCGTTTGAACACATATGTTAGAAAAGGAGAGTAGAGGAGGCCATCACAGGACCCTGTCCCAGAACTTATATCCTCCTGGTTTTGAATCCTGGAGACTGTCTTGCTCTTAAATCGTTTTTAATGTAGGTAGGGTTTGGATACTATCGTAGATTCACGCTTTAATAAAAATGATTCGCAGTTAGATTTTATTAAAGCCAGGAGTCTCATCTCAAACTCCAAAGAGACAATTTTTAACCTCCTTACTTCAAAATTAAACGAGAAAGTATAAAGACACGGAGAAAACTGGAAATAGGAAGAGAGAGGAAGAGAGAGGGAGGGAGAGGGAGGGAGAGGGAGGGAGAGGATGAGGGGAATAGAAACTACGTGGTGCGTTCAAAAAGTTTCCGGAATGGAGCCATATTGGGCTGAAAAATGGTCCAAATGAGCTCAACTTTAGCTTGTTTGAAAGCTTATACTCTTATGGTACATTCGTTTTTATTTTTTCTGAAAAATATTCTTAGTCGCTGAACGGCGGCCATTATACGGAGATGTGTTTTAAACCGCGCGTCCATTTTTTTAATTTCACTTTTTCTAAAAAAGATTCGTGATTTTAATCAATAAAATTTTGACTCACTAATCATCGTTCTCTTTAGGGTGCTTGTCACCTTCAAAGTACTGCCCCCCCATTAATGCATGATTCCATCTCCTTTGCCACTGCTTGAAAGCATGCTGGAAGTCCTCCTTGGTCACGACCCGAACACCTTGTCGCCTCCACCTAAATTTTCCCCTCCACACTGTCGAACCGGCGCCCTTTCATCTTCAACTTAGTTTCGGAAATTTTTGGGCCCAAAAAATGGCATGTTGGTGCTTCCTCATCCTCCTTATTCGCCAGATCTTGCACCCTGCGATTTTTTCCTGTTTCCGAAAACTAAGTTGAAGATAAAAGGGCGCTGGTTCGACAGTGTGGAGGAAATTCAGGTGGAGTGCGACAAGGTGTTCGGGTCGTTGACCAAGGAGGACTTCCAGCATGCTTTCAAGCAGTGGCAACGGAGAGGGAAACACTGCATTAATGCTGAGGGGCAGTACTTTGAAGGTGACAAGCACCCTAAAGAGAACGAGTGATTGGTGAGTAAAATTTGATTGATTAAAATCACGAATTTTTTTTAGAAAATGTGAAATTAAAAAATGGACGCGCGGTCAAAACACATCTCCGTATAATGGCCGCCGTTCAGCGACTAATGAATATTTTTCAGAAAACTAAAATCGAATGTACTCATAAGAGTATAAGCTTTCAAACAAGCTAAAGTTGAGCTCATTTGGACCATTTTTCAGCCCAATATGGCTCCATTCCGGAAACTTTTTGAACGCACCACGTATAATATGGATTGTTTCTCTGTTACTTTATTGTTGTTGTTAATTTTGTACATTATAGGTATCGATTTTTATTTTTACTCCATGGGTAACAAAGCTAATTTAAAGCTGACTGGACGATATTTTAATAAAGTTTTTTTTTTACTGTCACAACTTGGTGTCTGTTTTACCCAGAGATTATACTAAGCCTAAGAGATATGGCGTAACGATTCAAAAGTGTTGCTCGACTCCTACGAAGTATGCAATGTGGCGCACGCTGGTGACCGTAAACATTGTTACTACTGTTGTTGTTTGAAATGAGGTTTGACATTGGGTTTGACAGCAACGTCACTAACTAAATTAATAAGATTAATAAAGTGTTTGGGAAGTTTAATGAGCTCTGAGTATATTTTGAACGTGAATCTGAAAATCTAAGTCACTGTAATCATCCCATCGGCCATTAAATGACAAACATTTAGAAGCTGCAGAGCATCTAACCCAGAGATTACTAAGCCTATAAGAGATATGGCAAAACGATTCAAAAGTGTTGTTCGACTCCTACGAAGTATGCAATGTGGCGTACGCTGGTGACCGTAAACATTGTTACTGCTGTTGTTGTTTGAATGAGATTTGACAGCAACGCCACTAACTAAATTAATAAGATTAATAAAGTGTTTGGGAAGTTTAATGAGCTCCGAGTATATTTTGTACGTGAATTTGAAAATCTAAGTCACTTTAATCATCCCATCGGCCATTAAATGACAAACATTTAGATGCCGCAGAGAATCTAACCTCATTTCCAACAACATGAATAACAACAATGTTTACGGTCTGGCTCCCGTGTGCGGTGTCGGTCACAGCGTACTGCACGTTGTATCACGGCCATTCTGCAGGCGTTTTTTACGGAGCCCGGTCAACGGTTTTTTAACACGGCGGAGATAGGAAGTGCCATATCTCTTAGGCTTAGTAATCTCTGATCTAACCTCATTTCCAATTCCCAACAACATGAAAAACAACAATGTTTACGGTCACCAGCGTACTGCACGTTGCATCACGGCCATTTCGCAGGCGTTTTTTACGGAGCCCGGCCAACAGTTTTTCAACACGGCGGAGATAGGAAGTGCCATATCTCTTAGGCTTAGTAATCTCTGGTTTTACCCCCCTCCACCCCCTCCCACCCCGGCCTTCATCCTTCGGGTAAGAACTTCCAATTATCCAAAATACTTGCAGCCTTTTTTATGAACTGACAATGTTGCAGACTGGCAGGACCGTGCATACAAGACTCCTGCCTCGTCTTTTTTTTTCTCTTTTTTTTCAGTTTACCTACCAAGCATGAGCGTTCCAGCAATTTGGCAACCATGAATTTATCCCATTTGAATGTATGAGAAACAATCGATCCAGGAGGGAGCCATGGCTCTTTTACTAATCGATTGTTTCCCATGCATTCAAATGGGATAATACACAGTTGCCAGATTGCTGGATCCGCCATTGTTACCAAGTATAGATATAATGTTTCAAAGCGAGAGACAGTATTGCCAATTGTGGCTAGATTCGTCCGCACGTGGACTATTTTGATGAGAATACAGCTACAAGAGAGCGTGGACAGTCCACGGTCTCCTAACTCTATGCCCTTATGCCCTACCCCAGCGTGGACTATTCTACCCCAAAGTTATAGATTAAAGAGGTATGCTCATCTGACTTCGCGCCACAAGTTCAGTGGTGGGCTGTTCAAAAACACTGCAGGCAAGATGGCCGACAAAAGCAGAGAATGTATACTCTTTGCAAAAAACATTGGGCTGCCCTCTGCAGGAAAGCAGAAAACAACCCAATGTTTTCTGCAAAGATTGTACGTTTTCTGCTTTTGTCGGCCATCTTGTCTGCGGTGATTTTGAAGTTAGAATCATCCGGATTCTCGTCAGATTCCCGCCCGTTCCAAAACACAAACAACAACATTTGGGTGATCCCAACCTCCAAATGCACCGTTTAATCTACAATATCTCGCTGATTTCGGCAGTTTTATTTGTAAAATCAGGCATAAATTGCGCACTTTCGAGGGCGAGAATTCATAATCGCCAAAAGGTCGCATTAACTGTATGATTTAACAGCCCAAACTTCCGTTCAAAAATGCACTTATGGGGGAAAATACATTGGATTGGAGTTTGTTTCAAACCACAGGTTCTCGGACGGCAATCTGTACGATATATCGTTCTGCTACACTGAAAAAACAAAATTAAGTACTCGTAGATCCGAAGCAGTCTTTTAAAATAGCTTCGCGAAGCAAAAGTTCTAGCGCTACCGGAGAAAGTTTCAGTTGTACCAAAGCATTCATTAGATAGAGTAGCGGACTTTCTTCTTGCTTTTGCTCTACGAAAGTAGAGCTTCGGTAAAACTGCAACTTTCTCCGGTAGAGCTAGGACTTTTGCTCTACGAAACTATCTTAAAAAATCTGCTTCACCTGTACTTGAACTTTGTTTTTTCAGTGTAAAACGCAGGGCTGCCGTTTTGCGTATAATCAATGCTATTTTTCTATTCACCGATGATTCCACCGGTTGAGAAAAGATTACACAGTTCAGTTCAGTGTATGACTGTAATGCACGAAAATGCTCTGATCTGTAATGTTTCCTTAATCGGTGGAAACTCCGTTGATTAATTAAAATACCCGCAAGTTTTTTCAAGTCATCGACAACTCCACCGGTTGAGAAAATATTATAGATGGGAGTATTTTCGTGCATTACAGTCGTACGCTGAACTGAACTGTGTAATCTTTTCTTAACCGGTGGAATCATCGGTGAATAGAAAAATAGCATTGATTATACGCAAAACGGCAGCCCTGGTAAAACGGTATATTGGAATTTGTTAAGGCGATTCCATGCCACGTGACCAATGTGATCGATTAGTCGATCGATGAATGGTTATTTACCGGATTTTATGGTTTTTTTTTTTTTTTTTTTTTTTTTTTTTTTTTTTTGTGTAAAACTCCATAAAATCCGGTAAATGAGTAAATGACCATTAATCAATTTACTAATCGATCAACTTGGTCACGTGGCATCGGCATGGAATAACCTTAATCGGGCGTTGCGCAGCATCGGAGCAAGAGACCGAAAGTGTACAAGAGGTTGAAGCGCGATCGATTGTAGCGTGGGCGTAGTAGATTTTCATTCATAATTTGAACATGCAACTTACGAGTGATTCATTCATCCCATCCCTCACCTGCCACCTGCTTGCACTTTCTACTCTGTACCTCTGTCGGAGTCAGCTCAAAATATTGATTGAGTTGGGGCTAGGCTAGCCGGCTTGGCGGTTCTGTCTACCCCTACACCCCCTCCCCCCCCCCCCCTCCCCCTCACCCTCCCCCCTCCCCCTCACCCTCCCTATTTACCTTCCAACGCGCACCTAGGTTTGTATCTGCTTGTAAATGAGCTCAAATTCTTCCTGCAAGTATATAGGATTCACTTTGTCTATACCGAGGTCACCACTTATAGAAGTCTACTGATTTTCTCTACTTTCCACGAATTTTATACATTTTTACTTCAAAGTTTCATTCACGCTCGTAAGGTTTTCTTCGAACCTGTGTTTAATTTTATTGGAGGTTCGAGCTGTGATTTAGTAAGGTATAATGCCGGTAGATTGCGCCTCCACTCTCCGTCACATCCTTTGTAAAAAAGGTTACCTTTATACCAAAAGCTTACCTCTTCATAAAAAGAGGATACATTTTCGGATGCTCTAAGAAAGTCCTGTCGAGAATAAAATATGTTTTCTTCATAATATTTTGATCCCTTCTCGTCATCAGGATAGATTTTTGATCCTCATATACCCTTAACTTTCAACCGTAGCGTAAGCAGACCGTGTGGCCTAATGGACAAGGCGTCGGACTTCGAATCCGAAGATTGCAGGTTCGAGTCCTGTCACGGTCGATGTGTTTTTGCTGAGTTAAAGGACTCTGAATCTTCGGGTGGGTGAGAATATGTCTTCAGTTATGCAATAGGGCTGAAATTTGCCCTAGTTATCGTAATGAAAAGTATTTCGATTTGAAGCTCGGTCATTATATCTGAGAAAAATACTGAGATAAATGGGAAAAATCCTGAAAAAGAAAATTCATTTCCGTTTTACTTGAGTAAAATGTAATGTATATTCTATTTCATTGTTTCTTTCAGACTTTACACGACCCCAGTGGCGGCTCGTGCAATCTGGCAACCGTGCACTTTTGCCATTTAAACGTATGCAAAAAGATCGATACTAGGTGAGGCGCTAAGCCTCACCAAGTAATCGATTATTTTACACAGTTTTAAATGGAGGAAATCCATTGTTGCCACATTGCACGAGCCGCCGCTGCACGACCCATACCAGTGATTGAGCGAAGCTTCCCGTTCGTTCTGTTTTTGGTTCCACATAAATGTGCATGCTCGTGATCAGTGGCGGATCCGGGGGCGCGGGACCTCCCCCCCCCCCCACCCGGTAGTCTCAAATGTTGCCTTCTTTCAACATAAATTAGCCCAACATTTCTTACTGCAACGCTTGAAATTTAAAAATTCATGGGCGTGCCCCCCCCCCCCTCCCTAACTTTTCTGGATCCGCCGCTGATCGTGATATTTCAATGAGTCTTCAACCTTCTCTTTCTTCACTGTTTGAAATAATCGCCGTAAACTTGCGTAGTATTGATTTGTTAAATATTCCTACTCGAAGGTACGCGGTTTTGCCTATAGTGAAAATTGAAGGCACTTGCTGCTGCGTAACGTATAGTTTAGTCAATTATTAACATCGCACAAAAATGATAATTTATTTTTGACCTGCTGGGGGCTGATCACTTACCTTGCCGCTAGTCTGCTCGTTAAGACCGTTTATGACTGATGCTAGTCGAAAGTTGTAAAACTTGGCTGTTGCTATGGTAACCATCATTTATGAAATAGTGAAGCTGATAAAAGTGACTCATCGTAGAGAAAGCTGCGATAAGATGGGACCAGTAGCGTCGCATGCAATTTGGCAACACAGTATGCTATCCATTTAAACTCGTGTAAAAGATCGAATTCAGGGGCCGCACTGTGCACAAGGAAAATTCGATATATTTAATGAGTTTGAATGGATGAATCGCACTGTTGCCAGATGTCAGGCGACGCCACTGGATGGGACTTATTTAAGACTTTTGGGACTCCCCCAGTCAGTGGCGTCGGGTGCCATCTAGCAACAATGCAACTGCTCCATTTAAACTCATTAAATATATCGAATATTCCTTGTGCACTGTGAACCCCCTGAATTCGACCTTTTACATGAGTTTAAATGGATAGAATACATTGTTGCCAAATTGCACGCGACGCCACTGCCCCCATTGTCACTCGCTTATTCGACTGTCATCTTGTAATTTTGATGAACATACACATTTATTGAGTTCGTGAGTTCGTGAGTGGAACTTCCCGATGATCGCGATGTTATTTTCAAGTGATTTTGCATAGGAATTAACTATGCTAATAATGAAGCATTTACAACAGATCTATTGGGATGGTTTATTAGTTGTAAGGTCTAATAATATTAGCGGCCCAATCTTTATTTAAATACTTACCAAGCAACACCTTAAGCAAATTTTATTTAGTAACAGGGTTCGGTCACGGTTTAGTCATACGGTTAGGTCACTTGATGAATACTGTATAATATGCTTGATATAATGGGTCTGCTGTAACCTTTTGCTACAGCGATATAGAGTGATCAATATCATGTAAAATCGCGAGAAAACTCCATTGGTGGTATGAGAAAGTCATAAAATGCTGTATTAAACTCACAAGAGGCGCTTAACTGAAACCCAGGATGGCGGTAAAATATCGAGCAACCTATGTGCAAGCACCGTGAACATCCATGTTGGCCAACGTTAACAACCTCACATCATCGGAGGTTACGAGTTTGTTTGCGTTGTGATTGGTTGTGATCGATGCTGTGAGGTTAGGTTAGGTTATTGAATACTATTAAATACTGTGATTGTGGTGAAACCCGCCCGCCGTTAACTGAGGATGTCGGATCGAGCCGACCACTGAAAGGGTTCTGGTTAGTCATCATCAATTTTGTGAAGTACTCATCATGTCAGGAGTGGTTCCCTCTTATTCCTTTGTTTAGTCGCAGCATAATTCAGCCTTGAATCAGGATTCATCGTAAAATTCCTCTCTTTGAACCATCCGTGGTTTTTGCGCATTCTTCGGGATCTTAAAGGTGAGCTTGGAAGGGCAGGCACAGAAAATGGCCTATAAGATTTGTGTCAAGATTTCTACAAACAGCACCTAGAGGCTCATTCAGTTAAGTTCATGAAGTCGTATCGGAAAGTATTGGATGGCAGTTATATGAGGGGCCAAGTTTCTTCATCACACATTTTAGCATTTTTAGCTGCTGTGACTCGAAGTCGCTTACGGGAACACTTTCGGAAACGGACCGAACCGCCACAAGACGCAATGAGTGCGAGAGAGAAACCTTAAAACGCAAGAGGTCTCTCGCTCGCAGTCGCAGTCGCTTACGCGAAAAATTTGGGAAACTGACCGAACCGCCATAAGACGCAATGAATGCGAGAGAGAAACCTTGAAACGCGAGAGGTCTCTCTCTCGCAGTCACTTACGGGAATAATTTGAGAAACGGACCGAACCGCCATAAGACGCAATGAGTGCGAGAGAGAAACCTTGAAACACGAAAGGTCTCTCTCTCGCACTCGCAGTCACTTACGGGAATAATTTGGGGAACGAACCGAACCGCAATAAGACGCAATGATTGCGAGAAAGAAACCTTGAAACGCGAGAGGTCTCTCTCTCTCTCTCGCACTCGCAGTCGCTTACGGGAATGATTTGGGAAACGGACCGAACCACCATAAGACGCAATGAGTGCAAGAGAGAAACGCGAGAGGTCTCTCTCTCTCGCACTCGCAGTCGCTTACGGGAAAAATTTGGGAAATGGACGGAATCGCCAAAGGACGCAATGAGTGCGAGTGAGAAACCTTAAAACGGAAGAGGTCTCTCTTTCGCACTCGCAGTTGCTTACGGGAATAATTTGGGCACCGAACCGAACCGCCGTAAGACGCAATGAGTGCGAGAGAGAAACCTTGAAACACGAGAGGTCTCTCTATCGCACTCGCAGTCGCTTACGGGAATATTATGGGAAACGGACCGAACCGCCATAAGACGCAATGAGTGCGAGAGAGAAACCTTGAAACGCGAGAGGTCTTTCTCTCGCACTCGCAGTCGCTTACGGGAAAAATTTGGGAAACGGACCAAACCACCATAAGACACAATGAGTGCGAGAGAGAAACCTTGAAACGCGAGAGGTCTCCCTCTCGCACTCGCAGTTGCTTACGGGAACACTTTGGGAAACGGACCGAACCGCCATAAGACGCAATGAGTGCGAGAGAGAAACCTTGAAACGCGAGAGGTCTCCCTCTCGCACTCGCAGTCGCTTACGGGAACACTTTGGGAAACGGACCGAACCGCCATAAGACGCAATGAGTGCGAGAGAGAAACCTTGTAGCGCGAGAGGTCTCTCTCTCGCACTCGCAGTCGCTTACGGGAAAAATTTGGGAAACGGACCAAACCGCCATAAGACGCAATGAGTGCGAGAGAGAAACCTTGAAACGCGAGAGGTCTCTGTCTCGCACTCGCAGTTGCTTACGGGAACACTTTGGGAAACGGACCGAACCACCATAAGACGCAAGGAGTGCGAGAGAGAAACCTTGAAACGCGAGAGGTCTCTCTCTCGCACTCGCAGTCGCTTACGGAATATTATGGGAAACGGACCGAACCGCCATAAGACGCAATGAGTGCGAGAGAGAAACCTTGAAACGCGAGAGGTCTCTGTCTCGCACTCGCAGTTGCTTACGGGAACACTTTGGGAAACGGACCGAACCACCATAGACGCAAGGAGTGCGAGAGAGAAACCTTGAAACGCGAGAGGTCTCTCTCTCGCACTCGCAGTCGCTTACGGGAATATTATGGGAAACGGACCGAACCGCCATAAGACGCAATGAGTGCGAGAGAGAAACCTTGAAACGCGAGAGGTCTCTCTCTCAAGGTTTCTCTCTTGCACTCATTGCGTCTTATGGCGGTTCGGTCCGTTTCCCAAAGTGTTCCCGTAAGCGACTGGGAGTACGAGAGAGAGACCTCTCGCGTTTGAAGGTTTCTCTCTCGCACTCATTGCGTCTTATGGCGGTTCGGTCCGTTTCCCAAAGTGTTCCCGTAAGCGACTGCGAGTGCGAGAGAGAGAGACCTCTCGCGTTTCAAGGTTTCTCTCTCGCACTCATTGCGTCTTAAGGCGGTCCGGTCCTTTTCCCCAAAGTGTTCCCGTAAGCGACTGCGAGTGCGAGAGAGAGAGACCTCTCGCGTTTCAAGGTTTCTCTCTCGCACTCATTGCGTCTTAAGGCGGTCCGGTCCGTTTCCCAAAGTGTTCCCGTAAGCGACTGCGAGTGCGAGAGAGAGACCTTTCGCGTTTCAAGGTTTCTCTCTCGCACTCATTGCGTCTTATGGCGGTTCGGTCCGTTTCCCAAAGTGTTCCCGTAAGCGACTGCGAGTGCGAGAGAGAGAGACCTCTCGCGTTTCAAGGTTTCTCTCTCGCACTCATTGCGTCTTAAGGCGGTCCGGTCCGTTTCCCAAAGTGTTCCCGTAAGCGACTGCGAGTGCGAGAGAGAGAGACCTCTCGCGTCTCAAGGTTTCTCTCTCGCACTCATTGCGTCTTAAGGCGGTCCGGTCCGTTTCCCAAAGTGTTCCCGTAAGCGACTGCGAGTGCGAGAGAGAGACCTTTCGCGTTTCAAGGTTTCTCTCTCGCACTCATTGCGTCTTATGGCGGCTCGGTCCGTTTCCAAATTATTCCCGTAAGCGACTGCGAGTGCGAGAGAGAGAGACCTCTCGCGTTTCAAGGTTTCTCTCTCGCACTCATTGCGTCTTAAGGCGGTCCGGTCCGTTTCCCAAAGTGTTCCCGTAAGCGACTGCGAGTGCGAGAGAGAGACCTCTCGCGCTTCAAGGTTTCTCTCTCGCACTCATTGCGTCTTATGGCGGTTCGGTCCGTTTCCCAAAGTGTTCTCGTAAGCGACTGCGAGTGAGAGAGAGAGCCCTCTCGCGGTTCAAGGTTTCTCACTCGCACTGATTGCGTCTTATGGCGGTTCGGTCAGTTTCCCAAATTGTTCCCGTAAGAGACTGCCAGTGCGAGAGAGAGAGACCTTTCGCGTTTCAAGGTTTCTCTCTCGCACTCATTGCGGCTTATGGCGGTTCGGTCCGTTTCCCAAATTTTTCGCGTAAGCGACTGCGAGTGCGAGAGAGACTTTTCGCGTTTTAAGGTTTCTCACTCGCACTCATTGCGGCTTATGGTGGTTCGGTCCGTTTCCCAAAGTGTTCCCGTAAGCGACTGCGGTTCACAGCAGTCCGAGTCACAGCAGCTAAAAATGGTAAAATGTGTGATGAAGAAACAGGGCCCATATAACTACTATAATCATATAACTGCCATCTAATACTTTCCGATACGACTTCATGATCTTAACTGAATGAGCCTCTAGGTGCTTTTCGTAGAAATCTTGACCCAAATCTTATAGGCCATTCTCTCAGCCTCCCCCTCCAAGCTCACCTTTAAGATTCCGAAGAATGCGCAAAAACCACGGATGGTTCAAAGAGAGGAATTTTACGATGAATCCTGATTCAAGGCTGAATTATGCTGCGACTAAACAAAGGAATAAGAGGGAATCACTCCTGACATGATGAGTACTTCACAAAATTGATGATGACTAACCAGAACCCTTTCAGTGGTCGGCTCGATCCGACATCCTCAGTTAACGGCGGGCGGGTTTCACCACAATCACAGTATTTAATAGACACTGATGATGGCGCAGATTGATAAAACAATATTAGGAGTGAAAAATCATCCAGAAGGGAAATGTACAGATATTACGAACTCAAGTTAAGTAACTACGAACTCTAACACAGGAGGGTTTACTGGTACACACTACACAGTATAGAAAAATTACCTCCTCAGCCACTAAAACTTTACGGATTTTGAAGAATCTAGCACTAAAAGGACTGAGAGTGAAGGAGTAGACTCAAAAAATGACTAAAATCCGATTTGTAGACAGATTGAATCGTCGTAAACAGGCGAACGTGATTTGCAAGGTCATCAGAGCATACCAACGGGTGTCCACTTCAACGACTTATATTTTCCATATATTTTCGAAAAAACGTTACCGGACCCGGTAGGGCGGCGGTCAAAGCCCAAGCTATCCTGCTTCTATTAAGACCAAGAAAAGCAAAATCCGTGTAAAATTAGGAGTTTTAGAAGCGAAAAACGGAAGAGAACATCTTCATAAAAATACGTGTTAACAGAGGTGCTCCTATCCGGCCAAGCACCTCTATTCCTAACCTAACTTTCCTTCTTGCGGGTTACGCCGGTTCGTATTCGTTCGCCGGTCTTATATAGAGGTCGTTGGTCCTTCCGCGCAAAAAACATATGATCACAATCGCCACGGTAACGTCAAATCGCTCGATCAAATTTAAAAAAAAAAAAAATTGACAGAGCAGCACGTTTCTCGCTCACACGCGTACAAAATCGTATGCTCGTCCGCACGTATGCATTTAAAAATGCCTCCCGGCAGGCCGGTAAGACGAAGTAGATTCCATGCTTGGTTACATCATTTTTTCAAAAATTTAAATATAGGTTATAATTTTCGTTAAATTTTTTTTTTTATTTCATCAGCTGCTCAAAATCCAAATATTATTGTGAAAAAGATTATATTACCAATAGAGAAATGTGTAATCTTTACAATGCAAGTGAGAAATAAAAGCTAGGTTATATAAGTTTTTCACAAATTTCAATAAATAGGTTATGTTATGATTTTCTTTGAATTATTCATTTTTTTTTTTTATCAGCTGTTCAACATTTAAATAAAAATACCCATGAGAAAAAGATTATAGTACCAAGATAGAAAAATGTGTAATCTTTGTAACGCTAATGAGGAATAAATCTGAATAAGAGCAGCTGATCTAACAAGAAAATAAATAATAACGTACCTAAGCAACAGTGCACGTGTAAAACAAAGAACGAGCAATTATACCAATACACTATCCTTGTCTTACACATGTAAAATCCCATAAGAAACTAAATAGCTCGTAAAACACGTAAAACACAAGGAAATTTTAAGAAATGGAGCATATGAACTAAAAACATCCTCCACGATATATACTATAATTTTTGAACCAAAAAAACAATTCTTCATATAAAAACACTGCCAAAAAACCCGAAAAACACATCACTATAACTCGCTTACAACGCAAAAAACGAAAAAATGACTCGAGTAAAAAAGTTGCGTATCAAAACGGCTAACATAAATTTCCCAAAAAAAATACTCAAAACAAACACTCCTAAAAATAAACCTCAAAAACACATTTTACGACTCAAACACGGCCCATAACGCGAAAACTAACTGTCGGATTTACACCATCTTCGGACTCATCCAAGAATTAAACCCAACGAATAGTTGAGACAAATTTCAGAAATAAAAACCAAAAATTACGAACAGGATCGTGGACATAAAACGGTAAAAATGGCTGAAACATACATATAAACACACACACACACACACACAACACACACACATATATATATATATATATATTGGTAGAGATCAGTCGTAGACAATGTAATAATTTACCTGCATAAGCATTCCTTTGTTTAGTTTTAATGTCGTATTTCATTACGGTTCGATTTAAGTTTCCGTCGTTTTAGTTTTAGTTTTAGTTTCGTGCATTTCACTGAGGATGAGCACTAAGATGCTCGAAACGTCTGAATAACTTTATTTTTCAATGGAAGTCGCATGCTTATGCAGGTAAATTATTATTATATATATAAATATAATATATATATAATATATATATATATATATATATATATATATAATATTAATAATTTCAACGAGTGGTATTTTCTCACTCAGGGGACCATGAAACGTGCTCATTTGATAAAATTTCCCGAAAAATCCAACATTGCACCCTCTGCAATAAGTAGATTCCTGGAATCTACTTAAAAAGGATGACAAAATCTCGCTTCTCTCTCCCACCCTTGCAAAACGAACTGATTCGCATCCTTTTCGCACTCGCACAACTTTTCCAGAGAAAAGTTTTTAGCATTTTAAAAAGGGACGCGGGGCCCGCACGGAAAAACTTATATTTTTCCCGAAGCATTGAAGCCGAGCCCTACCGATCGGTACCAGGCCCCTGCCGAACGGTGCAACGGTTCTCCCGGAACTTAGCTTCATTCTTACAAATATAATATAGGATTCTTACAAATATAATATAGGATTATAATTATTCCTGTACCAGATTTTCGTGACCTGGTCACGAATTCGCAACCTACGTAGCTAGGTAGGTTTCGAAATCTGTCACGAAATTCGAAACCAAAGATGGTGGACACCCATTTGATCGTACAGTAACAAAAGTAACCGAACCCGGTCTCAGTGGCGAGGCGTGAAATTTGGCGACAATGTATTTTCTCCCTTTAAATTCACCAAAAAAAGTAGAACGCTTCAGTCATCGGCGGTGACCTGACATTTCGACCTTTCTAATGTGTTTAAATGGGAAAAACGAACGTTGCCAAATCGCACGCCTCGCCGCTGAACACTCTACCGGCAGACGGTTGACTGAGGATGAATAGGCGGTTTTAGTGATGACGTCATGTAATGAAGAAGTTCGTTAATCATTCCAAAATATTTCTCCCACCCTCACACGACCCCCATGACCATGTACTGGGCTATTTCACTTTTACTGCCAGCTTAGTCACGAAAATCGCTCAAATTTAGTAGATAGATAAATATTCGTACTCAAATGTGTTGATTTTGCCTATACCCGTAATTGAAGGCGCTTATTGGCGAAACGTTATATTTTGCAATCATCAATACTTTTAGTTTAGCTTTAATGTCATTTTTACGACCAATTAAAAAAATGATTTTACCGGCAGTAATAAACGGTATTTAGGCGTGGTATGAAAATGGTCAGACGAGAAAAAATCCAACGTTGCCAGATTGAATTCAGAATATTAATATGCATCTTTGTCTATCGTTTGAGAGTTTCGAAACATACAATGGATTGTTAATGATTCTGCTATTTTGTTATTTATTATAGACTTTGCCGGAAGAAGAGCATATAAAACAGCAGGTATTTATTTCCTTAAAATTAGCATATACAGGGAGTATCAAATACACAAGTCGTCCTTGTAACCACGTGTTCTAGAGGTCAAAATAAGCTGTTTTTTTTTTCATTATTATTTTTTCATTTTAAATAAATGTCCGCAAATGCCCCCCTTTTGAGCTACAGGCCCCACCCCCCCAAAGTTTTAAAAATCCCTGTCTACAATGCTGTAGTTTGCAACAGACCCATTTATTGAACTTTTGACTTCAAAGCAAACTTTCAGCTAGATTTCGATTGGAGCATTGTTCACCTCTCAACAGTATAAGCGACTATTTGTCGGCTGTTTTATTGAGATACCGAACAAAAATTAACTCATATTTTACAAGATCTGTTTAGTTCGACGCCACGAAAAAAAAATTGGATCCAAATCATAAGCTCTCTAAGGGATTTCCCATGAGAAACAGGATCCACATTTTCAAATACAAATGCGTGCTAGTAAACAACAAGTTCTCTCAAATTTGATTACACCATTGGATTCTGCACGTACCGTAAGGTATATATTTACGCTTAAACACATTTTTGAAACACCACGCATTAATTTACAATCACAGATATATCAAAGGAAGTCCTATGTTTTGTTTCCCTTTTCTAACTCACAGTATTTTTATGGGCACAACATTCTAGGCTATGGGACATCGGCACATCTGGCACCTGCAACGAGTGTTATGCCCATTTAAGCTTCGAAACAATAAACTTAGCGGATGATTGCAGACATCGGGGTGATCGGCTTTCCATGAGGAAGTGGGAAAAACAGGACAAAACATACGGGATCTTACGAGATAAAGGGATCATTTCAACATTTGCCGGCAACTATCCAAGTGATGTAGATACCAAGAAAATCCGAAAATACACAGATTTGTTGAAAGTGGTAACACTCATATGAGACTGAGTAAGAAACGGCAAGTTTGTAAGGGGGTTTTCCAGATAATGGAGACTCTACTATTTTTGTCACATATATGGAACTAAGAGATGTGTCTCAAAATAGATAGAATCAAAACCCAGTAGTCTCTTCGCCATGAAGCCCGATTCTAATGTATAGGAATTTTAATGGGCTCAACGCATGTACATGGACTCTGTCTATTATGTCACTTTCATACCGAACCACAGAGATGTGTCTCAACTTAGATAGGAATCCCCCATGATACCTGCGTCTCTTCGCCATGAAGCCCGATTCTGAGAGTGAATTTTGTGATATTTTTAGTGTACTCATCGCCACTTTGACATGTTTTTATACAAGAATCAACTCTTCAATCCCCTATAGCAAATGTTTGCAAGAGCCCCATTGTGATTGTAAAATTCACTTGTGATCTTTCATGAATTATGTCGGAGTGGAAGGACACTTTAAGGTACGTGAAATCTAATGTCGCAATAGAATTAGAGAAAACTGGTTACTTACTAGCATGAATTAGCATTTGAAACATTGGATCTGATTTCTTATGGGTAAATAAACCCTCGAGAGTGAGCGAAATGAGAGTGAGAGACAGAGTGAGAGCGCGCGCGAGGAGAGAGAGAGAGAGAGAGAGAGAGAGAGAGAGAGAGAGAGAGAGAGAGAGAGAGAGAGGAGTGAGCGTGTTTGGATCCAATGATCATGACGTCATCACTAATCGGGTCTTTTGCCTCACTTTCATAACACGGGAAGCATAGTATGTGCTGGGGCTCCATCTGACTCTGGAACAGAGGTGGTGAAATTTCCATGGAGAGTGCTGATACCTGTGAGGGAACTGAGGCAACTCAACCATTCTTGCGTCACGAATCGCGACAACCCCTTGCGCAGATCGGCTCATGAGTAACTCATTTTCACCATCACCTGTTGCTAGCGCCACTTATGCAGCTTTAGCGCGACTGTCAACGAAGAAGGTCTCGCTTCATAAAATATTCGTATTAAACATAGTATTCTCAATCTGTGGTGTCTCGTGCTATTTGGAAATAATTTTTTTTTTTAACCATTTGAACCTGTGCAAAAATATCGATGTCTGAGGAATTCAGTGAATCCCCTGACGATCGATTATTTTACATAGGTTTAAATGGAGAGAATCCGTTGTTGCCTTTCATTGCGATTTTTCTCGAGGCCTGCATAGAATATTGTACTGAGAAAGGCAACGTCCACACACTAACAGACAGTCAGTGACTGTCTCAACATAATATTGAATCTGAGGCAAAAAAATAAGGTTTTAATTTTTAAAGGGGCTGTTAGAGATTTGTATCGGTAGTTTCAAAATTTTTAAAATTTTGGTCTGCTCCACGGTTTTTTTTGTGATTTTCATTTTGACGGGAAAGTTGAAAAAAAAAAAAAACAACGAAATTTACGCAAAATTTAGGGTAGTTAGAGAAACGTTGACGACAGTTCCACAAAAATCAGTAGAAGCGTGGGCTGGGGTATTTTATATTTCATATTCCCCTGAATCTCAGTTGAAAATGGATGTTTACTTCAAAATACGACTTGTGAATTTAACTTTAAAGCTAGAACCGTTTTCTTGCCTGTACATGGGATCAACATCTGACCGTTGATGGTTGTAAAAGCTGCTAGTTCAGGTTTTATCATGACTCCGAGAAAAAATGACACACCCTTAAAATTTACTGCTATCTATGAAAAAGTAGAACATCTTTCTTCACCCCTCTTTTGGAGAAGTCTTGAAACATGAGCAGAAATCTTTAAAAAGCTTGGCAAACATCCTCATAAAAATACAGTCATTACAACTAACACCTGTTAGGAATTTCAATGGGGCTCTTGCAAAAACTTTCGCCATAGGTGATTAGAGAGAAGATACTTGCATAAAAACCTATGAAAATGACGATGAGTGCACTGAAAAATCACAAAATTTTTTCTCAGAATCGCGGGCTTAATGGCGGAGCTGCGCAGGTTTCGTGGGAGTTTTCCTATCCACCGCACCGGTGCCGGCCGGCATTCATGAGCACCGGCAAACATTTTTGCAAGTCCCCCCCCCCCAGAGCGGAGCAAGATCGCTTAACCTAAACCCGAGAGGATGGATATTGGACAGACCCCCTAATTTTTGTAAGTTTTTAGTTTTTGCTAGTTTTTGGTTCACTCTGGGGAAAACCATAAAAAAAAAAAAAAAAAAAAAAAAAAAAAAAAAAAACAGAAATACGCTTTGTTAGCGCTAACAAAAACTTTGATAAATCACCCATCAAAAGATTTTAGTTGAGCTAACCGAAGGTTTCACACATCTAACTAAAGAGCTTTTACTGGATGAACCAAAGATTTGGTTGGTTCCACAAAAGTCTTTTGCTGGGCCATTTTTCAACCGAAGGTTTTTTCAGCGCTACCAAAGTGTCCTTTTTTCCCCTGTTTTTTCTTTGGTTTTCCCCAGAATGAACCAAAAACCAGTAAAAACTTACAAAAAAAAATGGGACAACTCTCGGGATTTTGTTTTGCGCGTTTCCTCCTCCCCCCCCCGCGCGCTGTAAATTTTTTGTCCACTGTTTATGAATGTAAGGAGAGAAGTACAGAGACATTTTTCACTTCGTTAATTTGTTTATTTATTCAAATATCTATTACTGAGAAATGTAACTACTTCATTTATGCGATACTTTGTGAAAAAAAAATAAAAAAGAGATGATAAAATGAATATAAACTGGGGAAAACTGGGAATCAATGAACTTAAACATTTCAGGCCCTTCGTAGATTTTTTTTTTTTTTTTTTTTTTTTTTTTTTTTTAGAAAAATGTATGGACTTTTTTGAGGATTCATAAATTAATATTTTTATATGATTGGTGCGACAATAGCCATTTATTAAATTCCGGGGGTTGGGAAAACTGCCCTTTACGACCCCCCCCCCCCCGCCGGCGCCCGTGCTTACATTGTTTCCACTTAATTCATGAAAAGCGCACTCTTCTAAGTTGTATCGTAACGGAAAAATCTCCCTGTAGAAAGTCACAACACGTACTGTTTGCATGTAAGGTTGGCAACACTGCACAGACTATGTTATTGATATTTCACTAGAGAAGCGCGCATGGGCGAACTTGCGCATTTGATCCTTTCGAAATCTGCCGCCAGATGGAGCTGCGACCGGTCAGTGTTCCATCCGATTTGAACGGAAACGGAAGATGCTAAACTACGAGGAGCATGTTCTCTCTCAAATGATCTCAATCCTAATCTCATGGTAATTAATAAGACCGAATTTCTCGTTATCAATGCTCATCTGGAGAGAAGTTTTTTTTCTTTTTTTACGAGTGCTGTGATTAGGTAGTTCACCGGTTTCTTAGTTCGGCCGGAATACCTCAAAAAACGGATGGTTCTCGCTCGTTCTGGCGTTTCTCTATGCGAAATCGTACCGCGTTCGTCAAACCGGAGTATTCTTACGTAATGATTTAAATAGAAAATAACAAAATAACAAATTATGAATCCGAGTTGATATAGTGTTTTTTGTTTTGCTCACACAAAAATGATCTATTTTTATTGAAAAATTTATTTCATGTTTTTGTACATCGCCTCTTTTGGTTCCTAATGTTCTTCCTCGAGCGATGTTTTCGGGTTTTTCAAATAACTGTTCTTCTCATGAATTACTCGTGGGATAAAGTTTGATTTACATTCAGTCAAGTGGAGTGTTTTGGCATACATTTTAGCGACGCACTGTATGAGGTAAGATATTTAATTATCAGTTTCATTTCGGCTAAAATCCGAGCGCTCCTTTTAGATGACGTGTATGAAATAGGTACCTATTATAGAAATCAAAATATTATTAAAAAATAATTGAAATTTTGTTCTCTCGCTATCGTAATTTACGATAACCTATAATTAGAACTAGAAATTGACACCCTGAGATAGTGGCAAGAGATCAGAGGTATACACGGTCCTTAGCCGCAAAATTTCGATCAGTAACTTAGTCTTTTTGCCTGATATTGCCGTTCTTGTATACCTTCAATTTCGGCTCCCCTTTTTTTGTTTTTTGTTCGGTAATTCATCTTTCCGCAAGAATTTTTACACAGAGCTCAAGAAAATTGTCATGATACTAATGACGAAGAAAAAACAGGGCGAATTTCGCTACTCTACGAATGATTTTTGTAACATGTTACGTAACGTCTAATTATGACAGTCGTGACTTAATAGAACCCGAAATGATCAACGTTTCGTTTGGAACTTAGAGATATTCCGACCTTTTCAAAAGTAAAATAGATACATTAATAGATTAATCAAGTCAAATTTTACACTTTCTCTTCTGGAGATCATCATTTATTTTTGCGGAACCGAGGGTAATTTAGCACCATTCTTTAATTTGACCTTTGCTCGTGTCATTTTTCAAGCACCCATGCCTCTGGACTTTCGGTCTGTTACAATGAAAAGTGTAGGAAAACTATGACGTAGCACGTAGTTAGAAGAAAACTGGTGGGTTAACAAGATCAGGAACGTCAAAGTTCCTGCAGTCTTCCATGCATACGAGGATTACAAGGCTGTTTTCTAAGGCATTATTATTACTTGTTTGAGGATATTTAAGGAAACTTGCTCAATGGGGCAGTTGCAAGTGTCTAAAATGATGTGTTTTTTATAAAGAAAATAAAAGTAGTTGATGAGCTGAGAATAAAGATGTCTTTGGCTTCTAATTAGGTCCCGTTGTTCTGGAGATGAGACTTTAGCCCAAAATACATTATTTTAAATGGGATTTCCTCGTAGTGAAGTCACTACGCACATGATATTTTACAACTTTACACGTGTGTATCTCCAAAACCTGGACACTTAAGGGGTCTCTCCACTTGCGAATTTAAAAGCGCGAATAAACTAATTGAGCCAATGAGCTGCCTTGAAGTCGATAGGTCGAGTCCGATGTATCGACAACAAAGAAGCCCATTGGCTCAAGCAGTCAATTCGCGCTTTTAAATTCGCAGGTGGAGAAGCCCCTTTAGGAAGGATGAAAGACGCTATTGTTCTCAGCTCATCAAGTACTACCATTTTTTTAAAAAAAAAAAAAAAATCCAAATTTTCGACCCTTGCAACTGCCGTATTGAGGAGTACTCAATACTCAATCTGTAAAAGGCGAGTGAAAGAAATGGCAAAAAGGTAATTGGAACAGAGGGTGTGCTCAAACTAAAAAAACTAGATTTCAAAAGTTTGTTGTGTGCTATTATAAGAAGTGTTATTTATTGGATTGGGTTTTCTTAATCATCAGACGATTTGACTATACGCTTTGAAATAAAGAGTTTTTTCTCATCAGAATGTCAGGTTACGGCCAAGTAACATTTTGAAATCAGGATTTTTGAGCATGAGCATACCCTCTGTCTTATTCGTCCTTTCACCGAAGTATAATCCTCAATTAATTGTTCGTATTACATTGATTTTCACGCCTTTGCGGCGTAGGTGTCCGGCAGTGGTGGCTCGTGCATTTTGGCAACAATGTTTTTCCTTCATTTGATTTTATGTTAAACAATCGATTCGACAGTGAAGCAGTGCTCACCAGCATTCGATTATTTTACATAGAGTCAAATGGAGGAAAAACATTGTTGCCAAAATGCACGAGCCACCGCCGGTGTCCGGCAAATATGAGCACAAAACTTAGGGGCACTAGGTTGTTCTTTTTTTTTTTTTTAAAGATTATAGACTCTTGCCTGCGTAGTACACATGATGTCCGATGTTATTTGACCTGCCAAGTTTGAATATTGCCTCAGTTTCGATTGAATCGATTTAGTTTTTTTTCACAATTTAAACTTTATCGTGAAAAACACTTAAGAGAAGCAAAAAAAAAAAAAAAATAAAAAAAAAAATAAAATAAATAAATAAATAAATAAAAATGCCCCGTAAAATCGGGGCAAGTTAAACAGAAATTAATATCGTATTTGAAATAAGCGTCCCTGTACATTATTCCACTGACTAGAGCTCGTTTCAGAAGTGCAGGCACACCTAGACCATAATCTTTAGTGAATTTTCAATTTTCATTTCTTCAAAACTAAACAAAACTTATCTTCGACTTTGAACTTTTTAAGTTCAAAGTGTTCCTCAGTGAAAAGCCAACGCTATAATTCATTTTCATTTTGAAACAAGAGAAATAATGTTGAAAAATTCTAAAGATTATCGGTCTGGGTGCGCCTACACTTCTGAAACCACCTCCAGCACACTTTTTATAAAATTTATGTGAAAAATCATTGAAATAGGCAGTAGGTACATCAAAATTTAGTTAGAAAGAATGTAAACTGATATAAACATTGTGCAAAGTGCTTATTGTCGTGGATATTTATGTCGCAGAAGAGGCCTACTTTAGTTACAGTGTCTGCAATATACATTCCATTTTGAATCTATGCGTTTGTTTGGGGGCAATGACCACATTAATGTTTGGTCTGGGCTGGTTTTTCCATGTGTACATTGTACGGCTTCAGGATGTCTTTCCCCTCATTCTAATAAATGCGAAACATACGAATTTCACCCGGAAATTTAACCTGAACATTTTTAAATCTGGCAACGCTGATTTGGGCAGTCCTATGAACCTACGCGCATGCAACTGATGCAGTGGCGGCTCGTGCATTGTGGCAACAATGTATTCTCTCCCTTTAAACCTATGTAAAACAATCGATCCTCAGGAGATGCAATTGCACCCTCAAGAAATCGATACTTTTGCATAGGTTTAAATGGCAAATAAGCACGGTTGCCAAATTGCACGAGCCGCCACTGAACTGATGACTCATACCAGACTGCACCGCTAATCGGTTGGAAAGCGAGGATTAGCAACGTTCATTACAATCGTAAACCCATCATCAATGAAGGGCCACGCAATGCAAGAAAGCCATATGACCTTTTAACCCTTTCAGTACCAGTATCGTAGCATATGCAATTTGGCAATGTTGTAGTTTGTTCATTTAAATCCACGAAAAAGACCGAACTATTGGGTGTTCGGTGAACACTTTCGCATTCGACCTTTTACGTGGGTTTTAATTGTCACAATACAACGTTGTCAAATTGCACACTATGCCACTGTTCAGTACCATGATCTTATACCAACAAGATTTGTGGGACGTTATGTGGAGGCGCAGCACTATGGTCTGAGATCGAAAAAAAGTGGCCGAAAATCAAGGAAAAAAGTAATCAAAAATACATCTGTTTTCGACCTTTTAAAGCCTTAATTTAAAAATTCCAGTTTTCCTAGGTTTAAATAACCGTTAAAAAGTGTTTTCTGTGATTAATTGTCTTAAAAGTTGATAAATAATAAATTTATAAAACCACTTTTTGGTTTTTGGCCACTTTTTGAGGGATCTCAAACCATAGTGCGCAGCACGAAGGCAGCCATGATCGAAATATCTTATGGACGTTTTTTTTCATAGGCTCGGTTTGTTTGCCTCACTTTTTTAACTTTTAAATTTAAAAAAAAAAAAAAAAAAAAAAAAAAAAAAAAAAAAAAAAAAAAAAAAAAAAAAAAAAAAAAAAAGAAAAAAAAAAAATAGTGACAAATCACATTTGAATTGGTTATAAACGAAAGTGCAAGGGTTTTCAGATGCTATCGGTTGAAATATACACTTTCTTGGAAGGTAATTTGCATTATTAAAAATGAGCAAACAACAGAAATATGAAAATTGTCTACCTGGATATTGTGATAATGAAATTCTGTGCTTCCTGGGCAGATGGTCACTATTAAACACATCACTTTACGTTTAATACAACACTTTCCAATTGCGCATTAGTTACAGTCTTATTTCAGGTTAAGAATTATGAGGCAAACAAATCAGAATCAGATTGCCCGTGCTGTCACACTTTGAGATGGCATGGGCGGATACAGGGTATTGTCTTTCTCTCTCTCCTCCCATTTGAAACTTGCGTTAGAAAAGGACAGAAGAGGGGGCCAACGTCACGTGATGGCCCCCTCTGCTGTCCTTTTCTAACGCATGTGCTCAAATGGAAGGAGAGAGAGAAAGACAATTCCCTGTATCCGCCAATGATGGCTCGTAGGATCTTACTTATTCGTTTACTGTAAATTATATTCCACAAATCGACACATAGTTTCATTTCATTAGATTTGTTGTATAAAATGATGTTAAATAAACTGTGGACTTATATCGAAAGAAACGCATTGATGAGCGCCTTCAAATAGTGATATAGGCAAAAACAAGTACCGCAGAGTAGGAACATTTATCTACCCGCTAAATTTGAATTTAGGCGTAGTCATCTGGGACTTAATAACTGTTTAGATATTAAAGCTAATGTTAATACAAAGGTGGTTAACCAGCCCAACACTCATACACAACTTCATGCAAAATTGCAGCTTTGTAGGTCAAATAGTTCCTGAGAAAAATGCACCAGAAGGGAAGCATATTTAACATGGTTTAACATAGGACCTCCTTCTCCCCTTAAATGGACACAATTCTACGTTGCCAAATTGCACGCTACGCCACTGTTAAGAAATGAGTTCCCGTATTTTTTCAATATCATTCCAAAGGTCACCGCAATCGACCCCGAACCCTCTCTCGACCGACATGTTGGCCTGTTGCCTGTTCACAGCCATCATCTTTTGGCGACTGACTCCAGACAATAAGCAAATTTTAGCGATCGAATATCATTCACGTCGATAGAATTCGATGGATTTGCTAATCTGATGCTGTCTGATCTGCGTGAAAAAGTCTAACCAAGTGAGAGCGGAATGAACTTCACAATGATATTTCGTGAAATGAAGAGGTAATCGATAGTTACAATTCCGATATACATAACCTTTCTAGAAGTCAGCTTTCTTTTGATCTTCGCACACGGCATTTCCGAAAAGAAAGAAACTAGCGTTTTCGAAGTAAATTACTGTTACTGAATCTCATGGGTAAAATGCTTCTACGCATGGTCTGTACAGTAATCTTTATTCGAAAAGTTCGTCATTTCCGAAATTATCGCGGCGAAAGGAGTCAAAAAGGATAGAAGATGAGATTTCTGACACCGGTTGCAACAATTCAAAATCGAATCTACTTCCGGAGGTGAATTCGAATTTCAATTGTTGATTCAACGGTCTCCGGTGAGACCAACGAAACAATCGAATATCATCAAAATAAAATGCAAATCCATCGAATATCATGCGACGGTGAATGATATTCGATCGCTAAAATTTGCTTAATGAGATCTGAGTGAGATCACGGATAATCGGATGACGCGGCTGCCGCTGATTACCGATTTTTTTCCGATGGATTCTCTGTTTACGTGGGGGAAAGGATCACCCACCTGTCACCTCGCGTGTTTTCCACGCTGCGTGCTAAGTATAAGTTCGCGAGGGCGGGAGGCGGATACTGAGAACGTCACAATGCGCGGCGGGGTTGTGTGGTGGTGGGGGGGGGGGGGGGGGGCTGAAGTGAAGGGAGGTAAACATTGTAAGTACCTCGATCTACAAGTTGCTGAGATAAACATTGCGTTACCTTTCTTACCGAAGAGCTTTCTCTTTCTTTTCTGCAATCACGGGAAAGTAGAGTTCCTGTAAGTATGTAGAAAGTTAACGAGGGGTGGCTCAGAAGCCACCGCTTCCGATTAGAAAAAAAATTCGTGAAAATGTAGCTGAAATAAAGCTATTAAACACGTGTTTCTCACTTTTTGCCAATGGGTTTCCCTAAGGTGTCAGGATTTTTTGTTTTTTGTTTTTTGTTTTTTGTTTTTTATTTTTTTTTTTCATTCATACCCGAAAGAGTTATCAAAATGGAATCTGATTTATTAATTAATAATTTCCAAAATTATACCAATAGACTGTCTCTACACGAATTACCGTTTCGGGTCAAATGACCCGCTTTGAAATAACATTGGTTTCATCCCTGTTTACATCGGCACCTTGTCTCCACGAATGGCTTTGCAATTTTTTTGCTCGTAACTCATGATTTCAACACGATTCCGTCTTGAAACTTTTGCGACAATCATGGAGCATTTGGTCCTTGATTTTTCGAAATTTTAAAACTGTTCGATTTTCAGATATCAGTATTTAAAAATTTAAAAATTGTATCATATTAAAAATGTCACATTATTTTAATGCAAAAAGTTGAAAAGGCCATTTGGAAAGCTTTGAAGCAAGACCACGATGGTTACTCTACAAGAAACGAGATCGGAGCTACGCCTTCCTCAAGCTGACGGCCTCGGGCCAAATTTTGGAAATTTTGGAACCTTTATTTTATAAAAAATCGAAGGATCAGAAAAATGTTAACAAAAGAACCGTTTTTAACATATCTTAATGGGTAGAATGAGTGCATGATATGTAATGCATTTTCTGAGGGGTCAGGTCAAAAATCACATTTCTTTTAGTATGATTCTGCATGAAACGCAGAACGGACCTTGTCGGACCCCTTCAAAAATCACATACAAATCCTAAAATTTGTAGTTTTCTTAACAAAAATATCAGTGTCACAATTTTGTTCAATATTTTTGTGAGTTATTTAGGAACATGGGCGGTTACAGGAATTCGTCTATCTCTGTCTTCGGCCATATGAACGCATGTGTTCGAGAAGGATAGCACAGGGGGCAATCACGTGATTTATTCCCCCTCTTCTATCCTTTTCTAATACATGCGCTCTTATGGGGAAAGAGAGAGAAAGCCAATTTTCTGTATCCGCTAGTGTTTAGGAAGGTCAAGTTTTTAGGTGCAGGCTCTCTGGACCTGCACAAAACAATACCTCGGGTCAGTGGCGTCGCGTGCAATTTGGCAACAGTGTAATCTATCCATTTAAACTCATGTAAAAGATCGAATTCAGGGGGTGCAAAGTGCACAGGGAAAATTCGATATATTTAATGAGTTTAAATGGAGCAGTTGCATTGTTGCCAGATAGCACGCGACGCCACTGCCTCGGGTTAATTTGACCCGTATATTGGTAATCTAAGGGTTAACCCTTTCATGCACGCATTTTGGGATTTGAGTTTTTTTGAGATTTATTTAGACAGTTCGAAAGAGGACACTTTTCTAAGAACTTTGATGGGTCACACAACTTTTTGAAAAATGTCCATTTAAATTCCATTGAATCACATGTTACATAAATTGGTACACATGTGTACCACTATCCAAGAAAAGGTTAACGGACAGTACAAAATATAAGACAAAGCAAAGTTTTGGAAATATCATGATGAGACGTAGTAAGCTTAGTCGAATAGTTGAAGGGTGAACGAAGTCGGGCCAGTCGAAATGAATCAAGCGGTGGAGACTCATTCAATTTTTTCAACTTTCTTAAGTAATTGACTAACTGGCTCCTTTATCATATTTCTTATCTCGCTCGATTGTAAGCGAGATTTGAGGTGATAAAATGGCCCCAGTGACTAGTTAAAAATTTCCTCTAAATTTTTGTAATATTTAGGTTCTTATACAGAATGGATTATTGTTATTCTTTTCTATTCTTCTGAATTTTTTGATTCATTCTCTCGTGGTTGTACGACTTTCTCATTTACTTCGGAGAACGATGAATGGGGCTCTTAAAAAACTTTTGCTGTGAGCAAATGAATAGTCCAATGTGATGTAGAAACCGGCGGATATCACAAAAATCACACCGAGAAAGTCTAAAATTCAGTAATAAACTCACATAACAGAACTGCTACAACGGTAAGTTTGTAATGGCGACTCAACGCAGGACGCAGGTATCATGGGAGATCCATGTCTATTATGTCACTTTCTCTACGGAAACACAGAGATATGTCCAGCGGCGGCTCGTGCAATCTGGCAACCGTGCACTTTTGCCATTTAAACGTATGCAAAAAGATCGATACTAGGTGAGGCGTTACGCCTCACCAAGTAATCGATTATTTTACACAGTTTTAAATGGAGGAAATCCATTGTTGCCACATTGCACGAGCCGCCGCTGGATATGTCTCAAATGGGGCAGTTGCAAGGGTCTGAAATGTTGTGTTTTTTATAAAGAAAATGAAAGTACTTGATGAGCTGAGAACCAAGATGCCTTTGGTTTCTAGTTAAGTCCCATTGTTCCGGAGATGAGAGTTTGGCCCAAAATACATTGTTTTAAATGGGAATTCCGCGTAGTGACGTTACTACGCGCACGATTTCTTACAACTTTACACCTGTGTATCTCCAAAACCGGGGCACTTAGAAAAAAACCAAAGGCACCATTGTTCTCAGCTCATCAAGTACTATCATTTTCCTTATAAAAAACACAAAACTTTATACCCTTGCAACTGCCCCATTAGATAGGAATCTCCCATGATACCTGCGTCTATCCGCCATTAAACCCGATTCTGAGAGTGAATTTCGTGATTTTTGAGTGCACTTATCGTCATTTTTACAGGTTTTTATGCAAGAATCAACTCTTCAATCCCCTATAGCAAAAGTTTGCAAGAGCCCCATTGGAGCGATTTTTGAAAAAAGGGCCCATAAAACAAAGAGTGTGCTCTTTCTGAAAAATCAACATTGTGATTGAATGGAGATTTCTGTCTGATGAGCGACACTCTTGTTTCAGTGGCCCTTTTCCCAGAAAACAGTGACGCTCGGTGGATCCAAAAATAGTAATTTTCCGGACATGAAAGTTGTTGTTTTCTTTTTACAACAATGGGTCTGTTGGACACTTCGGCTAGAGCATGATAAAGTATCAATTCTTTTGTAAAAAGCCATAACAAATATCAATGGCAGTATCAGAAAACACCAAAATTCTTTAATAAACTCACAGATTGCGAACAAATCTTGACACTATTCACCCCCCCCCCCCCCCCGTATCTTTCCACCACGTGCACTCTATTTCACGAGATTAGCGCGGCACATTCAAATAATCATGGCCGACTGTCATCACAGCTGACTTCATAAACAAATAAACAGTAAACACTGAAGGTGTCAGTTCGAATTCTTACGTCTCTTGCGATCTTTTGCTACACGGGATTGAAGAGTTGATTCTTGCATAACAACCTGTAAAAATGACGATGAGTACACAAGAAAATCACGAAATTCACTCTCAAAATCGAGCTTAATGGCGGAGAGACGCAGGTATCACGGGAGATTCCTATGTCTAAATTGAGACATACCTCTGAGTTTCCAAAGAGAAAGTGGCATATTAGATAGGAATCTCCCATGATACCTGCGTCGAACCGCCATTACGATCTTGCCATTAAAATAGTTATGTAGGCTTATTACTGACTTTTAGACTTCCTCAGGGTGATTTTTCGTGATTTGCTCTGGTTTTTACATCAGAATGGACTATTCATTTGCTCACAGCAAAAGTTTGCAAGAGCCCCATTCCTAATATAACAGATTGTAAAAGGTACAGAAGCCGCCATTTGTGTCGAAACATTATCAAAATGAAACAATAAAACACATGAGTTCCAAGTATGAATCCAACTTCAATCATCATCCTTTGAACTCCTGGATGAATTGATTTTTTTAGAACGCTCTAGCGGAAGTGTGCAACAGACCCATTGGTGTGGATTTTTTTCTTTCAAAATTATGTTGTTGGGATCATTTTAAGCTTGATGGTATATTAGGGGTTTAAATAGCATCGATAGCACAGTGGCGGATCCAGCCCTCGCGAACGGGGGGGCGATTTTGGGATTTTCGCCCCTATATGACCCCCTTTCCTTGCTTTCGCTCTTGCTTTTCCCCTTCCTCTCCCCTCTTTTCCCACTTTTTGAGCCGAACGGGGGGGGGGGGGGGATCGCCCCCTTCGCCCCCCCTGTATCCGCCAATGCGATAGCAAGGACCATTGATCGTCACGTCATACCGTTTCTTAGGTATTTTTGGCAGTGACAATGGCGAAGCGTCCAATCTGACAACGTTGCACTGGGACCATTCAAACCCATGAAAATTATCGAACTAAAAGGAATCGGCGATGACCAGCGAATTCGATATTTTGTATGCGTTCAAATGAAGAAAATGCAACGTTACCAAATAGCATGCTTCGCCACTGATTTTTGGCTTGCTTTTCTTGTTTCAATTATTGTTAGAGAATCTACAGCCACCTATAGACACATAGAGGGGTTCGCCCTTTTACAAGGGCCTTGTTTATTGTCTAGGGACACCAAAATCATGAAAATAACATCACCTTCATTTTCTTAAGAACCAAATCATGACCAAAGAGCCATCTATGCATAAAAATGTGTCTTCTATTCTTCTATAAATTAGTGTTCAGCTTCGATAGAATACATAGCAGTTGCGGACGTGTTGTGTTGATCTTTTTTCATCTTGTCTGATTCCAGAATCTAGAGGAAATATGACGGAAAAAAAGTCTTCCATCTATTTATCGCAGCTCAAAGCAATGATTATAAGAAACCTATTGCTCAAAAAAAGAGAAAAACGGAAAACTTTTGCGGTAAGTTTTAAGCATCTAGATACTTGTTTGAATATTTTCGTTTTTTGTTTCTTTGTTTTTTTGTTTCACAATTTGCAGCGCTGGATCGTCTGAAAATTCCATTGGTGGCATCAAAAAGTCATAAAATGCAACAATAAACTCACAAGAGGCGTTTAATGAAATCCAATATGGCGGAGAAATATCGAGCAATTTGTAGGCATACACCACGAACATCCAAGGATGGCCAACTTTGACAACCTCGCTGGAGGTAGAGGTTATATGTGTTTGTTTACGTTGTGATTGGTTATGATCGATACTGTGAGATTGGCTATCCTTGGATGTTCGTGGTGCATGCATACAAATTGCTCGATATTTCTCCGCCATCTTGGATTTCATTAAACGCCTCCTGTGAGTTCATTATTGCATTTTATGACTTCCTGATGCCACCAATGGACTTTTTAGGCGATTTTACTTCATAGATTAAATTCTCTTAATCGTTGTAGCAAAAGTTTGCAACCGACCCATTTTGGCCGCATCTCAGGAGCTTTTGTTAATGTTAAAGACCACTGGCGCAACCAGGATATCTTCCATCTCTCTCATTTCCCATTTGAATGTATGAGTAGGAAAAGGACAGAAGGAGGGGGTTTTATCCCCTTGTCCATCCTTGTCTAACATACGTTTCTTAATGGAGAAAAGAGAGAGATGAAGAAACTCTCGGTGCGCTACTGTTAAAGACTCATCGAGAGTCGAGGCGTGCCTGTTCAGTGCTGCCGTTTTGCGGAGCTTCCTCAATTTTTCCCATTTAACTCAATACGAAATTTCCCAATTATACGCCAGATTCGGCAACACTGCCCCGGTTGTTTTCTTGCCTAAAAGATGTCAGTAGTAGTAGAATCTGACATCGGGAAACCGTGGAATCCTGAGATCAGAACGCGCGTTGTTAAATTACATTTTTATAGTCCATATCAACTGACGGTTCTTGCGCAAAGTTAACGGTTAGCCAACAATCACAACAATTCACTCATCGGTCGCAATCAGTAATGACAAAAACTCGAGTAGCGTTCCAAACTATCTCAATCACTGTCTCGTGACTCCCATGTACCCATCTTTTTCTAGTTTCGAAATTCATAAACAGGGCCTTGTTTTACGACTTGTTATTCTCAAAATCGCATTGAAATGCCTCGAGGAATTTATTTTTGCCAAAATATATTGCACAAAAGATGTCTCTCTCTACGATTTTTGAAATTAGAGTGAGATGACAGTACATGGAGGTCACGTGAGAGCAAGAGAGACAGTTTGTCTTTGTTTGGAACGCTCATCGCCGGATGAAGTCATCACCAAGACATCAATAATTATAATAAGACCGCTTTCAGTCAAATTTACGTAAAAGCCCCTCAAATTCTTATTTTCATGTGAAAAACAGTCATTAGATTATTTTTAAGTTCCTCAATAATCGCCAGCAAAACTGATTATTAAAAACGAAAGGGGAAAAAAATGAAGGGAAAAAAATTGAAGAGAACAAAATGAAAAAATAAAAACAAAAATCATCACTTTTCAAAAACCCCCTTCTCCCTCTTTCGGCACCCTGGCTACTCTTGTGGTTATGTACACAGAAAAAAAAATTCTTTTGAAATCAAGTGTGTCCCAACTTAAATCAAAAAGATTTTCTTTTTAAATTATATGACACGACTTTGGTGTGCTTAAATTAATAATCCTCGAGGCTTTTCCGTTTAAAAAGACAGTAATGCATAATACGCGATTGTACGCGCGACCTTTTAAATTAAAATTGCGTCTTTTCGATTCAAAAATGCTTCTTTGATTAAATAATCCGAATTTTCAAAATAAGCGTAGTATTTTTAACCCAAACACACTCTATTTGAATCAACAAGAATTTACATTCAATTATAAAAAAATGATTAAAAATACTTGCATTTTTAAAATCAAAACATTTTTTCTTTTCCCGTGTACGCACCTTTGTTGTAAGGAATCTTCTGTTTTGATAAAGTGATCTTCAGCCTTTGGTGCCATTTTCGACCAACAGAGTGTTACCGTTAATTTAAGTTGAATTACGAATAAGTAAATATTTGTTAATTAATGTAAGGAAAACGGAAGATCAAGAACTATACAGATAATAATTACTGCGCCAGGATTGCCAGGAAGACATCTACAAAATATTTCGACATCTCTTCATCTGCGCCTAGATCGCAACCCTTTTCATGGCGTTACATCCCTCGCTCGCCCCACGTAACTTGAACTCCGAGGGGGGTGGGGGGGGGGGGGTGGGTAGGTGCGCTACTGCTTTCCTGCTGGTCGCTGGAGGTAGAATGAATGTTACTTTTCATATTGTATATTGCTCTGTTCTTTGCGCATTCAACGGGAAACGATCCGCAATACATGTAAAACTGAATTGAAACTTTCTGAAGGTGTAGAATAAAGGCTCGCAAATCTCAGGTCGGTTCTTTCTAAGATACCAGCATCAGGACAGACTTGAGATTTCAAGGAATGAGCTCACTTAACATTCCGTGGGCCCGTATCAGGGTACCGCGACGCGAAACCCCCCACGAGATGCATGACCGCGAATAATTCAAATGTCGGGCCAAAAAAAAAAGTAAATATACAGATATTGCGAGGGAAAAATCGATTGAATGCACCAACTGAGATTCGCATTGTTGCCAACTTTCCAGTAGAAGCTTCGCAAATAATGCAATCAAATTCTTTTCCCCTTTCTTGAACCATCATAACAAAAGTATCGATTATTTGAAGGATATCAATTCTGTTCCATTGGTGTGTTTATTCACATAATATATATATATATATATATTTCGATCTATCGCATTACATGAGTCACCAGGGCCGGATTTAATGCGGGGCGACCAGGGCGCGCGCCCCGGGGCCCCCACCACAAAGCAGGCCCTTCTTTTTTGGTATTGATAGATGATGAACTTCCTTTTTTCTATCATTACAATAGTGTGAGTGTGACAGTCCGGCAATGTTGGAAAAGAATAGCTTTTTGTAAAATAACCCTTAAAAAAATAAAAAAAAACATTAAAAAATACTAACGAAACTTTATAAATGGGTCAGTTGCAAACTTTTGCTACAGCGATTAAGAGTGTTTTATCTATTGTAAAATCGCCTGAAATGTCCATTGGTGGCATCAGAAAGTCATAGAATGCAATAATAAACTCACATGAGGCGTTTAATGAAATCCAAGAAGGCGGAGCAATATCGAGCAATTTGTATGTATGCACCACAAACATCCAAGGATAGCCAACCTCACAATATCCATCACAACCAATCACAACGTAAACAAACACATACCTCTACCTGCAGTGAGGTTGTCAAAGTTGGCCATCATTGGATGTTCACTGTGCATGCATACAGATTGTTCGATATTTCTCCGCCATTGTGGATTTCATTAAACGCAACTTGTGAGTTTATTATTGCATTTTATAACTTTCTAATGCCACCAATGGATTTTTCAGGCGACTTTACATTAGATTAAACACTCTTAATCGTTGTAGCAAAAGTTTGCAACAGACCCATTATTAACGACTCTTTTATCAGGGTAATAATTTACTTCTTTTACTCGATATGCCTTTAAAAGTAGGGACTTTATAATTTATTATTCCTAAGATTTACCGGGAGGGGGCTCCCACCAAAGGTCCGCCGCCCCGGGGCCCCCTGCAACCCAAATCCGGCCCTGTGAGTCACCACCATACGATTGTCCAGAGGCGGCTCGTACTATTTGGAAATTGTGTTTTTTTGCGCCTTATGAATCTATACAAAAGTATCGATTTCTTAGGGATTCAATGAGTCTCCCGAAAGATCGATTATTTTACGTAGGTGTAAATGGAGGCGAAAGATAGATTATTCATTTTCACGTAGGTTTAAATGGAGACAGCCCGTTCTTGCCACATCGCACGAACCGCCACTGCGATTTTCTGACAAGAATTAGCTCTGAATTCATGAAACATAAACACGTATATGACCGACTGCGCCTGTATAGTCGCCGAATGATGGCGCACAATGGAGATATTCAATGGGAGGGACAGTGGCGAGGCGTGAAATTTGGCAACAATGTATTTCTTCCATTTAAATTCACGAAAAAAGTCGAACGCTTCAGTCATCGGCAATGACCAGGCATTTCGACCTTTCGAATGTGTTTAAATGAGAAAAACGCGCGTTGCCAAATCGCACGCCTCGCCACTGGGAAGGGATTGGACATGGAATCTTTATAAATAATATTATTAATAAAAATGAAAATTTGAATGTTTTTGCCGTGAAAAAACAAACTATACACTATACAGGGTGATCATGGAAGACAATTTTATAATAAAACCAATGAAACCCTTTTAAAACTTCTGAATGGGGCTCTTGCAAACTTTTGCTATAAGCAAATAAATAGTCCAATCTGATGGTAGGACCAGCGGAAATCACGAAAATCACACCGAGAAAGTCTAAAATTCAGTAATAACTTCACATAACTGCAATAACGGCAAGATCGTATAATGGCGGTTCGACGCAGGTATCATGAGAGATTCCTGTCTCTTATGTCACTTTCTCTACGGAAACACAGAGTTATGTCTCAAATTAGATAGGAATCTCCCATGATACCTGCGTCTATCCACCATTAAAACCGATTCTGAGAGTGACTTTCGTGATTCTTTAGTGTACTCATCGTCATTTTTACAGGTTTTTATGCAAGAATCAACTCTTCAATCCCCTATATAGCAAAAGTTTGCAAGAGCCCCATTGCGTATTAAAAAAAGATATGCGCATTTAAAATCCCCTTGCCATGTCCGGCATCTCCCGTTGACGCAATAGAGCAAAACATAGAATATTTCGGTCATCCCAGCTGGGAAAAAAACCTACACTAATAAACAGTATGGCGGCTCGTGCTATTTGGAATCCAGTAGTGACGCGTGACATTTGACAACTATGTACTTTCTCCATTTAAACTTACTGAAAGAATCGAATGCTTCGGTCATCGGCGATGACCTGATGTTTCGACCTTTCCAATGTGTTTAAAGGAGAAAAAAGGAACGTTGCCAAATTGCACGCTTCGTCACTGTTGGAAACCATGTTTTTTGCCATTTTAACCTATGCAGAAGTATCGATTCCTCAAGAATTCAGCGAGTCCCTCAAAGATAGATTATTTTACAAGTAAAGAGCTGTATTCAAAATGAGCATTTTTGGCCCAAGAAAGAAAACCTTTCAAATTTTCAGGGTTGATAGAGCTACTCAAGAGCTTTCTAAAAATGGCCAGTTTTTTGTTCTAGCCCTCTTGGAAGAGGGGGGGGGGCGGGGGGTCAAAGTTGGAACCTTTAACCTCCCGTAACTTTTTAACAAGTTGACCAATTTGAATGCGGTTTTTTTTAAAATGTAGCTTTTTTAATGTTCTTTCGATTGATGTGCCACACTTTACCCTTTAAGGAAATTTAAGACAATTTTTTTCAATTTTTTCGATTTTTGAAATTCCAAATTTTTTTTGTTTTGCATTTTTGAACCGGGGAAAACGCACTGAGGGTAACAAATACCAGTCTGGATTAAAGCTCTTACAATTTGCTTTCAAGTAGTTCAAACCGCGTGTTGGGGAAACGTTTCGTTCAAAAGTTATAAGCACGTAAAGTTGACGCGGAACCGATTGCGGCGTGCTCAGGGCCCGCGTTTTTGACTTAAGGTCGGCCGCTCCTCTCCGACTGGAAAGTAATAATAAATATTCTGGCTTAACGCGATTAATACCAATACTCAACCCATCTTAAACTAATAAACAAGTGTTTTCAATGGTCTTCCATCATTTTTCCAACTTTCAAAGCCCAAAAAGGAGGCCCCGCCCCCACAATAAAAAAAAAAAAAAAAAAAAACATGTACTTCCCTCTAAAAAAAAAAATAAAAAAATAAATAAATACCAAATAAACTCCCTCTAATAATGTTCGAAACGCATGCTTCAAATTGACAATTCCTTCAAACAAACAGAAAGGAACAACTAACGACCAGTGGCATCGCGTGCAGCATGAAAACGTTGCAATGTTCTCATTTAATCTCTTGCAAAATATCGAATCAAGGGAGTGCACTGTGCACCTCCAATAGTTCGACCTTTTTCATTAGTTTAAATGGACAAAATGCTTCGTTGACAGATGCACGCACCGCTACCGCTAACGACTAAAGCAAGTTTTTTTGGGCCTCCTTTTTGGGCTTTGAAAGTTGGAAAAATGATGGAAGACCATTGAAAACACTTGTTTATTAGTTTAAAATGGGTTGAGTATTGGTATTAATCGCGTTAAGCCAGAATATTTATTATTACTTTCCAGTCGGAGAGATAACTTTTGAACGAAACGTTTCCCCAACACGCGGTTTGAACTACTTGAAAGCAAATTGTAAGAGCTTTAATCCAGACTGGTATTTGTTACCCTCAGTGCGTTTTCCCCGGTTCAAAAATGCAAAACAAAAAAAATTTGGAATTTCAAAAATCGAAAAAATTGAAAAAAATTGTCTTAAATTTCCTTAAAGGGTAAAGTGTGGCACATCAATCGAAAGAACATTAAAAAAGCTACATTTAAAAAAAAAACCGCATTCAAATTGGTCAACTTGTTAAAAAGTTACGGGAGGTTAAAGGTTCCAACTTTGACCCCCCGCCCCCCCTCTTCCAAGAGGGCTAGAACAAAAAACTGGCCATTTTTAGAAAGCTCTTGAGTAGCTCTATCAACCCTGAAAATTTGAAAGGTTTTCTTTCTTGGGCCAAAAATGCTCATTTTGAATACAGCTCTTTAAATCAGGGCTGCCGTTTTGCGTATAATCAATGCTACCTGGTAAAAATGACGACTATAACCGTTCCAAAAACGACTATAAACATAGTTGGCCAACTATGGATTATAGTTGGCCAACTATAGATTATAGTGGGCAACTATGTTTATAGTCGTTTTTGGAATAGTCGTACAGTCGTCATTTTTACCAGGGTATTTTTCAATTCACCGATGATTTCACCGGTTGAGAAAAGATTACACAGTTCAGCTTAGTGTATTACTGTAATGAACTAAAATACTCGCATCTGTGATCTTTTCTCAATCGGTGAAGTCGTCGATGACTTTAAAAAAACTTGCGGATATTTTAATTAATTAACGGAGTTTCCACCTATTGAGAGAAGATTACAGATCAGAGTATTTTTGTGCATTCAGTCATACACTGAACTGAATTGCGTAATCTTTTCTCAACCGGTGAAATCATCGGTGAATAGAAAAATACCAGAAAAAGTATCTATCCCGACTGAGAGTGCTCCGAGTCACCGAATATCCCAGTCTCCCGTCCCTTTTCCGTGGAACTCGCGACAACCGCGAGATACAGTGCTGCCGTTTTGCGTATAGTTAATGACATTTTTTTTCTATTCACTAATAATTTCACCTGTTAAGAAAAGATTACACAGATCAGTTCAGATTATGACTGAAAGGCACGAAAATACTCGCATCTGTATCTTTTTTCAATCGGTGCAATAGGCGTTTAATTACTTATTAAAATATCCACACGTTTTTTGTTTTGTTTTTGTTTTTGTTTTTTTAAGTCATTGAGTTCACCGGTTGAAAAAGATTACGGATGGGGGTTTTTTCGTGTATTGCAATCATACACTGAACTGAATATCTTTTCTCAATCGGTGCAATCGGCGTTAAATTATTAAAATATCCACAAGTTGTTGTTTTTTTTTTTTTTTTTTTTTTTTTTTTTTTAAAGTCATAGAAAAGATTATAGATGCGGGTATTTTCGTATGCATTGCAATCGGCATTCACTGAACTGAATATCTTTTCTCAATCGGTGCAATCGGCGTTAAATTATTAAAATATCCACAAGGTTTTTTTTTTTTTTTTTTTTTTTTTTTTTTTTTTTTTTTTTTTAAGTCATTGACGAGTCCACCGATTGAGAAAAGATTATAGGTGCGGTTATTTTCGTATGCATTGTAATCATACACTGAACTGAATATATTTTCTCAATCGGTGCAATCGGCGTTAAATTATTAAAATATCCACAAGTTTTTTTTTTTTTTTAAGTCATTGACGAGTCCATCGGTTGAGAAAAGATTATAGGTGCGGTTTTTTTCGTATGCATTGTAATCATACACTGAACTGAATATCTTTTCTCAATCGGTGCAATCGGCGTTAAATTATTAGAATATCCACAAGTTTTTTTTTTGTTTTTTGTTTGTTTTTGTTTGTTTTTTTTTTTTAAAGTCATAGAAAAGATTATAAAGAGGGTATTTTCGTATGCATTGCAATCGGCATTCACTGAACTGAATATCTTTTCTCAATCGGTGCAATCGGCGTTCAAAAGTTTTTTTTTTGCTAAGTCATTGACGAGTCCACCGGTTGAGAAAAGATTATAAATGCGGTTTTTTTTCGTATGCATTGTTATCATACACTGAACTGAATATCTTTTCTCAATCGGTGCAATCGGCGTTAAATTATTAGAATATCCACAAGTTTTTTTTTTTTTTTTTTTTGTTTTTGTTTTTTTTTTTTTTTAAAGTCATAGAAAAGATTATAAAGAGGGTATTTTCGTATGCATTGCAATCGGCATTCACTGAACTGAATATCTCTTCTCAATCGGTGCAATCGGCGTTCAAATTTTTTTTTTTATTTTTTTTTTTTAAGTCATTGACGATTCCACCAGTTGAGAAAAGATTACAGATGCGGGTTTTTTTCTTGCATTGTAATCATACACTGAACTGAACTGTGTAATCTTTACTCAACCGCTCGGAGCATCGATGAATTTAAAAATGTCATTATGAATATATACACGAAACGGCAGCTCTGCCGGAGAAACTGTGTCTCTTGCATGCCGACTGCTCAGTTGCTCAGTACGGCTTCCTTTCGATGACACTTGGACATTATTATTCCCCATTTTATGTCTTCAAGGTTATTCCAGGCTCGTTTTTTCACCCTCCATTGTTGTCGGATTCCACATTCTTTATTTTAAGTCGTTTTTTCACCATACTATAGACTGTTTTACCACAGAATAATACAATCAGAACAGTGGCGTAGGGTGCAATTTGGCAACGTTGCTCTGTGTCCATTTAAACCCACGCAAAAGATCAAACTGCTGGGTGTTCGGTGAACACCTTCGCATTCGACCTTTTCTAAGGGTTTAAATGGACTTAGAGCAACGTTGCCAAATTGCACCCTACGCCACTGAATCAGAACGGAAACTCTGTCGGATTTTGAAGCAAATTCATTTCGGGTCCGCCATGTTGGGATATAGGATGTTTACATCTGGGTTCGCGCTCGGAAAAAAAAAATATAGGACATGATCCGCGAAATTTTCATTCTGAAATACCAATAGAATAAAAGTGAGGGCGGAAACTTAAGATTTCTTTCCAGAATTTACAGAAATAAATGAGTTTCAACACAAATCACACACGTCCGCCATGTTGGGATACAGGATGTTTACATCTGGGTTCGCGCTCGAAAAAAAAATATAGGACATGATCCGCGAAATTTTCATTCTGAAATGCCAATAGAATTCTATCTTAAGATTTCTATCCAGAATTTACAGAAATGAATGAGTTTCAACACAAATCACAAACGTCCGCCATGTTGGGATATAGGACCACAGCGTTGCCTATTGGTGCCGTTAAATTCCAAACTTGCTTCCATTGGCTCTTATGGGAAGTTTCCGTTCTGATTGTATTATTATGTGGTTTTAGTAGAGCGATATCGCACCGATTGACGCCCGAGGACCTCTGGTCAGTGACGTAAACTTGGGATTTTTATTGGGAAGGTAAACCAACTTTTGAGAGATGCACTGATACACCCTACAGTGAGAGGGGGTCCATGGGTCCTCCCCCGGAAAAATTGAAAATTCAGGCTCCCTCAGACGATATTTTAAGCAATGTTTATCGCATAAAATGCCACCAAATTTAAGAAGATTAAAAATAGATTTTACGTTCATTTTCTTCATTTCTCAGGCAAAAGGGAATTTTTCAGTTTAGACTTTCAGCTTGATGACGCTGATTTTCTAGACTTTGGTAAACTGTTCCTCGCGGTTAGAAGTCTTCTAGAAATTTATAAAGGGCTCTTAAACTCTAAATTTCTGCAGTATATACATGTAATGTTCCGCTCAGTGGCGTAAAATTTAACTCAGACTATATTCTTTTTGCAATGAATCTTTCAAAAATAAACAACCGACAGAACAAAAGTTAGTAGACTCAATCAGTAGCGTAACGTGCAGTTTGGCAACGTTATATTTGGTCCATTTAAACCTTGCAAAAGGTTGGATGCGAAGGTGTTCACCGAACACCCAATGCTTCGATCTTATTTATGTGTTTAAATGAACGAACCGCATCGTTGCCAAATTGCACGCTACGCCACTGGACTCAATGTATATTTTCTTAATTTCATTGACAACAGAGGAATTGTTCACTTTAGATTTACTTCAAGCGCAGTTTCAGGGTAAAATTGAGCCACTTTGCTTCTCGGGTCCTGTAATTATTTCTTTCTTTCTTTATTTGTTAGTATTTTTCCTTCTTTTCTTTTCTTTTCTTTTCTCCCTCCCGTTTTTCATCGAATTATTATACTTTGCCCCCCCTCCTCAAATATTGGAGGGGTAAAAAGGCCATGCCGCCCCCTAAGATTACGCCACTGCCTCTGGTTCCAAAGAAACTGCCTGAGCCAGTGGCGTCGCGTGCCATCTGGCAACAATGCTACTGCTCCATTTAAACTCATTAAGTATATCGAATTTTTCTTGAGCACTGTGCACCCCCTGAATTCAATATTTAACATGAGTTTAAATGTACAAAAATAAATACATTGTTGCCAAATTGCACGCAACGCCACTGGCCTGAGCTCTAGGACTTTTAACAAGTATCAACCTCGCCCTATTGTTGTTCCTATTGTTTTACTAAAACAGTCCATAGTGGTGGAAACACGACTTAAAATAAAAAATGTGAATCCGACAACAATGGAGGGTGAAAAAAGAGCCTGGAATAACCTTGAAGACATAAAACGGGGAATAAAAGTCCCAGAGCTCAGGCAATTTGAGTATCGGGTTGATGGATTCTTACAAGTAGCGGTGCTTGGTTCCGAAATGCATCAAAATGCATTGAAAAACTTGTTACCAACATAAGAACTGAAAAAAAAAAAAAAAAAACTCCCCATTAATCAGCCAAATTAACCCTTTCAGTACCACGCCCGAGTTTACTCGTTTCTGCAATTAGCTTAATTTGACCGGATGAGATTTGATTTGTCTTCGTGGCCTGGTAGTTAAAGGGTTAACCCCACACCAATGTTAAGTATATTAGAAGATACCACGATTGGCCACGAAATGGACGATCTGAATTTCACCAGATTATGGTAAAATATGCCAACATGTTGCCGGCATTTGCCACAAGGTACGTTCGATTTGGTAACAATTACCATACTTGCTGGTAGACGCCAAAATCAGCAACGCAGAAGGTAAATTCTACCAGTTTTTTCTTTTTCCATGTAAATAAAAGATTGTAATTATCTGTGTTCTGATTCTTCTGTTCCTCAATCTCTGCGAACAAAACGAAAAATATATCAATGAGAGTGATACTAGTTGTAGAGTGCAGCTCTTAGCTCAATTGAGGCGAGTTAATAGAATAATTTACCTTCTAGTTTTCTCAGCCTCAATCTACCCAGGACTCACCACGTGGAGGTTGCTACACTAGAGTCCCTTTTTTTTTTTGTTAAGCAAAGGGGAAAATTGAGTTGTGGAAAAAACCCCTCCCATACGTATACTTCTATGCTCACTTACGGAACCCGGGTCCGTATCGGAGCGCGGTCCGAAACGCGATCTAGGGAAGTGCGGAGGGAGACGCGGATTGCGAGCGAATAAAAAAAGAAAGTGGAGGAGTCTTTGGGAGGGAACGAAGATTAACGGTGAAACGCGATTAGTACACACACAATCACACACTCACACACACACACTCTCACACACACAGAGGCCTGTTCCGCTCCTGGCTCGTCCTCCCAGCTTCCTGCAGTCACCTGAAACAAAAGAAGAAAAAGACAGAAAAAAAAAGAAAAAAATTAAGTCAAGTATATGAAAAAGAAGAAAAAAAATTAAGAAAAAAAAGAAAAAAAAATTAAGAAAAAAGAAAAAAAAAGAAAAAAAAAAAAAAATTAAGGAAAAAAAGAAAAAAATTAAGAAAAAAAAGAAAAAAATTAAGAAAAAAAAGTGAAAAGTTTGTATATAAAGTAACGCCAATGAGTTTCCGAACATTCTACGAACTATACTTGTATCAAGAGAGCTTAGGATTTCACTGATCAGGCGATATCCGATGAAAATTGGCCATGGTTGAATTCCGCGTTTTAAAGATCCGACGCATGGGCTTTTACGGGGAGCCAGCCACAGCCTGAGTGAACAAAAGGGCCAAGTCGGAAGCCATACCAAGTACTGTCCAGGGGTCGACTTACGAGACTACGGCACTGCGTAAACTGGTTGCGTATAGAGAAAGCCTGACCTTTGAGCGCCGTTTTTCACTCGTTTTTGTTCTCGCATAGCAAGATACTTTCGGTCCGAGCTTGCTTTAGAACTCGCTGATCAACCGATTTCCAAAGAGCACTAGGAACTACTTGTCACTTAGCATTGTCAGAGAAAATGCCCGGTTTGAGTCCACTTCAAGATCCGAAACGAATCTGTATACGTGGAAACCAAAGCCCGAGAGCGACACGCTCGGCCAAACTCCAGGAACGGTCCAGGGACGTGCTTATGTACAAGCATAGTACGCTTATCGTCCTGGTTGAAGTTTGCAGTGAATGACTTATATCCCCGAATGACTCTCCCTTTGAGCACCCATTTGTATTCACGCATTTCAAGATAGTTTTGGTTCGAGCATGCTTTGGAAATTCATCGACTGGCTTACTTTGAAAAAGAGCAAAATTAATTAAATTAAATTAAATAAAAAGTAAATGATTGAATGAATTGAATGGATTGAATTAATTTTAGAATTAAAAAAATAATTGAAATTAAATTCTTTAAAAAAAAATTAAGGACGTTGTTTAAAATTTAATTATTGGTAACTAAAAATCAATCATTTAGAATTAAATTGACCGTAGTGGACAAAAATTAAAAAACGAAATTGACTTGCTTAAACGTTGATCCCAAATGCCCTTTCGGCCTTTGGTGGAATAAAAATTTCCGAATCAAGTTTGGGTATTCAAACTTTAGCCTGACCACTATGGCCGTCCCCTGGTTGGGATATGGGAAAAATTAAACGAGGCAATGTGTGGGCTCCTTGGGAAAATTTGGAAGCGCTTGATCCACTATGGCCCTGTCAGCGCTGTGAGTGGGATATGGGCAAATACTAAGGTGCTTGACCACTATGTGGGTGGGATATAGGCAAACTTTAGAACGCTTGATCCACTATGGCCCTGGCAGCGCTGTGAGTGGGATATGGGCAAATTCCAAAGTGCTTGACCACTAAGTGGGTGGGATATAGGCAAACTTTGGAACGCTTGATCCACTAATGCTTCCAGGGCGCTGTGAGTGGGATATGGGCAAATACTAAAGTGCTTGACCACTATGTGGGTGGGATATAGGCAGCCTTTAGTACGCTTGATCCACTGATGCTTCCAGGGCGCTGTGAGTGGGATATGGGCGAACTTCCTATGAATGAAGGGGTTTGATTTAATGTTAATTGAGCTCCCTCAAATCGGGCCATTCTCTCTCAGGCTAAATCTAGGCATACTACGGAATCAGCTTTACTGATAATATATTACTATAAGCCGAGCTACGCAGCTTAGCACTTCAGATTGAGCATTGTATAAGATCTAATAGATATAATTGATTAAAACGGAGATCGTGTGACCCGCTCGAACCAGTGCGATCCGGCTTTGGTTTGGTCGCCTTGAATGAAATCCGAAAGTGATCGCTTGTAACCACACTGACACTGCAATAAAACAGAAAACCAAAACAATTATACTAAGAATTGATTACACTTAACACAAAAAAGAGAGAGAAGAAAAAAAAAATTAGGACTTCAAATCTTCACTAAAACGACAGTCGTAGAAAAAGAAAAAAAAGAAATAAAAAAAAGGAAGAAAAAAAAATAAAAAAATAAAAAAAAACCAAATACCTAAGTAAAAAATGATTTCACTAACATTTTAAATAAAGTCTAAAAACACAAAACCCCACAGACGGTGACGGACGACAAAGTAAGACTGAGAATGAAAATCCTCTTAACGCGCACACTCAGAGTCCTCTGTAGTGCATTATGGTACAATTTCTTCACCCTTTGGTGTATATCCCCCCCCCTTGGTTAACCAGGATTAAAATAGGACGAAAAGAGGGGGAAGGAAGGGAAAAGAAAGAGAGCGAAAGGAAAATCATGGTCTTCGGAGGGGGGGGGGGATTCACACAATCAGAATAAAAACTTGAAATTTGAACGAGTGAACGAAATTAAAATGATATAAATCTATATGCTGAAGTGGGAGGGGGGGAGTTGTCATTTAACCCCAAGTAAAAGGTCAAATCCAGGAGGTGCCCACTGCACCAGAGAGATTCGATACATTTAATGCTTTTAAATTAAGGGATCGCAGTGTTGCTGACAGCGGCGGCTCGTGCAATGTGGCAACAATGGATTTCCTCCATTTAAAACTGTGTAAAATAATCGATTACTTGGTGAGGCGTAGCGCCTCACCTAGTACCTAGTATCGATCTTTTTGCATACGTTTAAATGGCAAAAGTGCACGGTTGCCAGATTGCACGAGCCGCCACTGGTTGCTGTATGGAACGCGACAACACTGACTCAGCCAATTTTGTGCGTGTGCTAGTGGCGAGGCATGCGATTTGGCAACGGTGTAACCATAGAATAATATCAACGAATGATTGAAAACAAAAATATATAAAACAAGAAAGTATAGAAAAGAAAGGAAGAAAAAAGAAAGGAACACAAATAAATAAATAAATAAATAAATAAATAAATAAATAATAAATAAATAAATAAATGAATAACCAAATACCTAAGTAAAAAATGATTTCACTAACATTTATAAAGGTGCAAGACACTAACTCTGAAAAGCACGTACATTCTGCGACGGACAACAAGGTATGACTGAGAATGAAAATCCTCTTCGCGCACACTCAGAGTCCTTTGCAGTGTATCGTGGTACAATTTCTCCACCCTTTGGTGAATATTACCTCCCCACCCCCCTTTGATTAACTAGGGTTAAAATAGGAAGAAAAGAGGGGGAAGGAAGGGAAAAGAAAGAGAGCTAAAGGAAAATTATGGTCTTCGGAGGGGGGGGGGGAGAATTCACACAATCATAATGAAAACTTGAAAGTTAAACGAATGAACGAAACTAAAAAGAGGGAGGGGGTAGTTAGGTGTTACGGTCTTTGTTTTCCAGTGTTTTAAAATTTTAAACCCTTTTCCAAAAAGTTGGGACTTGAGTTCTTAGAACGCGTAAAACTGCCGCGCCGTAAGAATTCACCAGAGCAGCGGCTCACAAAAGCGGATCCAGAAATCCGGGAACTGCGAATTCTTCCCATTTAAACGTATGAGAAACAATCGATTAGTAAAAGGACCATGGTCCCCTCAAAATCGATTGTTTCTCATACGTTTAAATGGGATGAATTCAGGGTTGCCGAATTGCTGGATCCGCCCATGAGTCGGCTCAAGGCTCTCAACTCGATCGGCTTTGTAATCCGTGACGTGCTCTTCCCGCCAAAAAGTGGGTCTATCAAAATGTTGTAATTCTAAGCACTTTTTTAACATCATTTTTTCTTGGTATTCCCTTATCCAAAATTTAGAAAAACGAAAATAAATCAGTGTAATAAAGAATGAAAAAAAGTAAATTGTGCGCAACACTCCCATAGGATGTCCTTGCATACATTGGCGTCGCGTGGAATTTGGCAACAATGTATTCTGTCCATTTAAGCTTAAGTAAATTATTGAATTCAGGGGGTGCACAGTGCCCAAGGAAAATTCGATATATTCAATGAGTTTAAATGGAGCAGTTGCATTGTTGCCAGATGGCACGCGACTCCGCTGCTTGCATATGAATGAATACAAAAATTTGTCTTTCTCTCTCTCTCAAGCAGTTTAAACACATGTGTTAGAAAAGGATAGCAGAGGGGGTCGTCATGTGAATTCAGCCCCTATCTCCGATCTTTTCTAACACACACGTTCAAATGGGAAGAGAGAGAGAGAATGAAAAATTCCTATAACCACGCATGTGTGTTTGTATCACCAAAAAGCTCGACAGGCAAAAAAGCAAACGCAGTGGACAGAATATTGCTTTGAATGTTCGAGTATTCGTCGGATATCTCGAATTCGTGACTGCCAAAACTTCCGGGTTTGATAGTGATTACCTGATACGTGCATTTTTTTATTTTATTTTTATTTATTTATTCCGTGAAAACCTTCGTGAAACGGCGAGTCTTTCAAACGAACGTCGCAAAGTGGAGCGAGTCAATGGGAGGGAGGGAAAAAATGATAAAATGAAAAAAATGAAAAAAAAAAGAGAGAAAAAGAGAACAGAAGAGAAAAAAAATGAAAAAAATGAAAAAAAAAATGAAAAAATGAAAAGTTGAACATGGAATACATGACTAAAAATGCAAGATGTTTCTTCAGTCTTAAAACAAACTGTAGAAAGGGTGATTTTTATAGGAAATTTTACGATGAAACCAATAAAATGACTATCAAACTTTTCTACGTTCTACGTTGCGCTTATTAACAAAGATAAACAGATTTAATGTCACCATGCCATTTCCAACCGCTCACATTGATTCGCTCCTCTGGGCGCCGTGAGAAGACGGGTTATAAATATGAAATAAAAAAAAAATAAAATATAAAAATGGGGGGATGGGGAATATGATAAAATAAAAAAATGAAGAAATGAAAAAAATGAAAAAAATGAAAAAATGAAAAAAACGAAAAAAATGAAAAAAATTAAAAAAATTAAAAAATTAAAAAAAATTAAAAAATTTAAAAAAATGATAATATGAAAAAAAAATGATGGAATGAAAAAAATGATAAAATGAAAAGAAAAATTAATAAATGAACTTACAAGCTGCAGGTATTTTCTCCGTCGGTAAATTATTTGAGTGACTCCTTCTGCAATCTGCACTTAAACAAAACAATTGCTACTACTGAGGGCTAAGTCACTACCAAATTGATTGTGAGTCTTCTTCAACTCCGTCCTGTCTATTTACAGAGGTCAGTGACCGTCTCGTGAAACTACCACCAGAGCGCGTCCCGTGACCCGTGATTGGTTGTTGAAAGAAGGTCACTGAAGTCGGTCATCAAGATGTATTCACCCAATCAAAAGCTCCTCCTCCCCCCTACCCCTTGAAATTGAGACCTCGAAAACAAAAGACACGTATTGAGTCGATTTTCGACAAGGGGGCAGTTGGAGGAGTCTATAATTTAGGTGCTTTTTAGTGAGAAAATGAAAGTGCTCAGTACAGTATTAAGTAACAGAGAGTAGCTAGTGTGAATAAACTTGGAATTTTACCTGGAATAATAATTACTACGTAAATTTGCTGAAATGTATAGTGTCCATAAAAACTCAAAAGTCTCTTAAAACCAGACTGAAACACCACCAACCTCATATTCAAAAAACGAGGAAGCGGGATGTCCAACCAAAGGCGGATCCCAGCAATATGGCAACCATGTATTCTTCCCATTTGAACGTATGAGGAAGAATCGATTCTCGAGGGGGCCATGGCCCCTTGACTAATCGATTGTTTCTCACGCATTCAAATGGGAAGAATACACAGTTGCCAGATCGCTGGATCCGCCCATGTATCAAACGCCCCCCCCCCTCCGTTCCTTTTTTTTATCAACCATGGTAAGAAAACGTCCCATGATGCATCTGTCAGAGTTGAACCGGTATGCTTGGTCGTTGAAAGCCGGTACAAGTAAACTCGTTATCCAGATACCAGTGGCGTAGCGTGCAATTTGGCGACGTTGTAGTTCTTCCATTTGAACACATGAAAAAGATCGAACGATTGGGTGTTCGGTGAACGCACCTTCGCGTTCGACCTTCTTTATGGGTTTAAATGAACACACTACAACTATGCCAAATTGCACGCTACGCTACTGCCAGATAAAACACCCCAAACCCTTTCACAAGGATCGCGGATGACCAGCGTTTAGGTTTAAAAATCTGGGCGGGAAAGGGGCCCGAAGGCCACGTTTGGGCCCGATTGGAAAAGGCCGCAAAAAGATGGTCTGCTCGTAAGTCTATTTCCCCCATTGAAATAGCATATGCGTTGCCCCGGAAGAGCAGACGGGACGTTTTGAGAGCCCTGAGCCACGTAAACGGTTAAAAGGCCACAAAAAGATCGGGTCTGCTCGTAAGTCTATTTCTCCCATTGAAATACCATATGCGTTGCCCCGGAAGAGCAGACGGGACGTTTTGAGAGCCCTGAGCCACGTTAACGGTTAAAAGGCCGCAAAAAGATCGGGTCTGCTCGTAAGTCTATTTCCCCAATTAAATAGCATAAGCGTTGCCCCGGAAGAGCTCAGGGGACGTTTTGAGAGCCCTGAGCCACGTTAACGGTTAAAAGGCCACAAAAAGATTGGGTCTGCTCGTAAGTCTACTTCTCCCTTTGAAATAGGCGGTGCCCCGGAAGAGCACAGGGGACGTTTTGAGAGCCCTGAGCCACGTTGGCGGTCAAAAGGCCACAAAAAGATCAGGTCTGCTCGTAAGTCTATTTCTCCCATTGAAATAGCATAGGCGTTGCCCCGGAAGAGCAGACGGGACGTTTCGAGAGCCCTGAGCCACGTTAACGGTTAAAAGGCCACAAAAAGATCGGGTCTGCTCGTAAGTCTACTTCCCCCATTGAAATACCATATGCGTTGCCCCGGAAGAGCAGACGGGACGTTTTGAGAGCCCTGAGCCACGTAAACGGTTAAAAGGCCACAAAAAGATCGGGTCTGCTCGTAAGTCTATTTCTCCCATTGAAATACCATATGCGTTGCCCCGGAAGAGCAGACGGGACGTTTTGAGAGCCCTGAGCCACGTTAACGGTTAAAAGGCCGCAAAAAGATCGGGTCTGCTCGTAAGTCTATTTCCCCAATTAAATAGCATAAGCGTTGCCCCGGAAGAGCTCAGGAGACGTTTTGAGAGCCCTGAGCCACGTTAACGGTTAAAAGGCCACAAAAAGATTGGGTCTGCTCGTAAGTCTACTTCTCCCTTTGAAATAACATAGGCGGTGCCCCGGAAGAGCACAGGGGACGTTTTGAGAGCCCTGAGCCACGTTGGCGGTCAAAAGGCCACAAAAAGATCAGGTCTGCTCGTAAGTCTATTTCTCCCATTGAAATAGCATAGGCGTTGCCCCGGAAGAGCAGACGGGACGTTTTGAGAGCCCTGAGCCACGTTAACGGTTAAAAGGCCACAAAAAGATCGGGTCTACTCTTAAGTCTACTCCCCCCTTTGAAATAACATAGGCGGTGCCCCGGAAGAGCACAGGGGACGTTTTGAGAGCCCTGAGCCACGTTGGCGGTTAAAAGGCCACAAAAATATCAGGTCTGCCCGTAAGTCTATTTCCCCCATTGAAATACCATGGGCGGTGCCCCGGAAGAGCACAGGGGACATTTTGAGAGCCCTGCGCCACGTTGGCGGTTAAAAGGCCACAAAAAGATCAGGTCTGTCCGTAAGTCTATTTCCCCCATTGAAATAACAGGCGTTGCCTCGGAAGAGCACAGGAGACGTTTTGAGAGCCTTGAGCCACGTTGGCGGTTAAAAGGCTTTAAAAAGATCAGGTCTACTTGAAAATCAATTTTCCTACTCAAAATGAAATTGAGAGCGCCCCGGAAGAACAGAGGGGAAGCTTTGAGAGCCTTTTGCCACATTGCGGCGTAAGGAAGCCCCCGAGGTGAGCAGGTCTGCTTAGAAGTCTACAACCTCATTTCAAATAACACTGAGGATGCCCTATTAGAACTGAAGGCGTTTTTTGAGAGTCGTGTAGAGTGCAAGGCCGGAATACCCAAAGAATGAAATCAAGCTGTTTATTATTAAAGGCGGCAGAAAAGAGTCGCTTCCCAACATCTGATTCCTTTGGACCACTTTGCGTCTGCACTCTGCAGCATAGGATAGTAGGCAAATGTATTTAAGACAGTTAGACAATTTCCCCTAAAATCATTTGTAGCAAAAGTGTGCAACAGTCCCATTCTGGTGTCCCCAATGAACCAAACATTTTTTCCTTGTATTGAGTTACTAGGGTTTAAAGAAGACGGAAGTTTGAATACTATAGGAGAGAACATTTTGAACTTTTTCTTGCAGGAAGGGGCTCATAATTTTCGAGAGAGAACTGCCCCCCAGCCCCTCCACCCATGATTGCGAGCCTGGACCAATGAGCTGTAACTTTAGAGTGGCACATCAAGGAACGTTCCGCTGGTTCATTGTTGTCACCTGGGGCGCCGCCATCTTGCCGTAAAAATCGAGTTTGAGGTTAAATTTTGTAGGTCGTTTCCGGTCGTTTCGTAAACAAACTCGGGCATCGCCGGAAACGACCTGCAAAAATTAACCTCAAACCTTGAAATCTGCCGTCCAAATTCCCATTTAAATTCCGAACGACCTACAAAATTTAACCTCAAACCTTGGAATCTGCCGTCCAAATTCCGCTTTTTCCCGGGATTCCTTCTACCCTGTGTGGCACAAGGTGGACCAGCCCGCTGCCACTCTAAAGTTATAGCTCATTGGCCTGGACCAAATAAGGATTAATACGCGGGCTTTCAAGGCCTTCGTTATTTACAATCGGATTTTCAGTCTAGATCGAAAATATTCCTCATAATTGATAATTAATTAGAGTGGTTGTTGAACGACTGATAAGACCCAACAATATGTCTACCTAATCTATTTTGCTCGTCATGTCGATTATTAATTTCAGAACGGATTGTTTCCTTCTGTTTCTATGAACAAGCAATTTTATTGAAAATACGAGAAAAGAAATGTCATGTTTTACATGGTTGACGCAGTGCCCCCGAGAGAAACAGACTGTTTCGGTCACTGGCGCAACCAGGATATCTTCCATCTCTCTCATTTCCCATTTGAATGTATGAGTAGGAAAAGGACAGAAGGAGGGGGTTTTATCCCCTTGCCCATCCTTTTCTAACATCCGTTTCTTAATGGAGAAAAGAGAGAGATGAAGAATCTCTCGGTGCGCTACTGGTTTCGGTGCCATAAAGTAGCGGCTCGTGTAAACTGCATGGTGACTGAAATCTGGCAACGTTGCATTTGGACCATTTAAACCGATGAAAACTATCGATCTAAAAGAAATCGGCGATATCCATCGAATTCGACCTTTTGTGAGTGTTCAAATGGAGAAAAAGCCTTGCTTGAACAAAAGGAGTTGTGAACTTGCGCGAAAATGATGCAGTGAAAACACGAATCTGCTGAAAAAGCGCAAACACGTACAATGGGTAACGGAAAATCTAGTTTGTTTATAAAACAAAACAAAAAAACAAAACAAAAAAGGCGCAAAGTTGCTGCAGAAAAAGTTGCAACAGGCCCATTAACCGAGCTTTCATCTTCCACCAGGTGTCGAGGAATAAACTCTAAAATAGTTTATTACCTCATAAAAAAAACATCATTCGCTATCACGATAAAATTAACTCACGACAAAATAAACAGAGCTGCCGCTTTTTGTATATTTAATGGCATTTTTAAATTCACCGATGATTCCACCGGTTGACTAAACGATTACAAAAGTTCAGTTGAGTAAAGTAGGACTGGGTAGGTAATTAATCGCAGTTCGGATCTGTAATCTTTTCTCGACCGATGGAATCGTCTCTGACTTTGAAAAATTGAGGATATTATGATAAGTTTAAGGTTATTCCACCGATTAAGGAAGGATTACAGACACGAAAATAAATCAATAAATAAATACACCTAAACAAAGGGTGGCCGAAAAGTATCGAGACTGGTGATGTAACTTCAACTCTAAACAAGTTAGCGATTCGATTATGATTTAAAAAAATTTCCCGGGTTTCCACTAAACCCCCTAAAAAATCATTAAAATTGGGTTTTTAGGACGTAATTTTTCTTTCCCGGGGACCCCCCCGCCCCCTGAAGGGGGGTATTATAAGCCCCCCCCCGGGAAGGAGACACGGAAAAATTCTATTTACCCCCCCCCCCAAAATGAATATTAACTCCACCACCGAAGATAATAAGTTATTTTATCCTGGACTAAAACCCTCACCGAGCAATGTTACTGATATTTGGGTTTAAAAAGGGAAAGAGGCCCACTGCGATTGGACCCTTTTAATAAGTCTCTAAAACAAAAAAAAACAAAACTTTAATTACAGTTGAAAATGCGTAAAAACTGTTCTTTTAAAAATTTTTAAAAAATGGTCTGAGGGGGGCCCAAAAAATGGAGGGAGGGGCCCCCAAAGCCACGGCCCAAAATTTTTAGAGACCAGTGACCCATCCACGTACTGACGAAAGCACATTTTTCGCTAAGAAAAAATATTCACTTAAAAATCCGTAGGAGGTAAATTTTTTTTTTCCTTTCCCAAACTGACAGAACTTGGGTTTTTTTTTTCTCTTTTTTTTTAAATTTTAAAATGTGCAAATCTTGAGCTCAATCGAGCTAAACGAGCCATATCTACGGCTATGGCTATATCTCTATAGCCATAGCCGTAGCCAGGATTTGTCTTTCTCTCTCTAAGCCCATTTGAACGTATGCTTAGAAAAGGATAGATGGGGGGGCAGTCACGTGACTTCACCCCGGGTTCTGTCCTTTTCTAACACATGTTTTAAATGGGCTAAGAGAGAGAGACAGACCATTCCTGGCTTGGGGCTATGACTATAGCTCTTTGGGGTAAAATGCATTGTTCCCAAAATTGAAAGAACCACCACGGGGACGAAAAGTGGCAACTCTGGAAAAAAATCCCATCAAGATTCGGATTTGTGATGGTTACTTGAAGCATTTATAAAAGAGTAATTTGAATGAATAAAAAAATAAAAAAAATAAAAAAAAAAAAAAAAAAAAAAAAATGAAAGAAAAAATTATGAAATGCGAGTGGGACGACAACAAAATGGTCTATTGATGATATGATCGAAATCTGTGTATTGACTCGTTGCAGGGCATGAATTGGCTCACAGACGAAGGAAAAAAAACAGACGTGGAAATAATTTACTTGTAAATAAGTTTGTGGGGCAATCGTTTCTCACAATGAGACTCGAGGGGCGTCGAAGCTTTCTGCTGCTTCCTCATTTTTTTCCCCCGCGTTAGTTCGATTTCCTATTCAAAAAAAAAAAAAAAAAAAAAAAAAAAAAAAAAAAGCTTTGACTTGTTTGAATTGAGAGAGTGAAAGGGGGCCAAGGGGAATCTAGATCCTTTTTAACTTTTTGTTTGGAAAAATTTTTTTTCGTGTAAACAGGTCAACTTTAAGTTAAATAATAAAATTTTTTACCTACACTTTTTTTTATTTCACTGGATTCTCACACGTTAGCCACACTTTTTAGGGTGTTTAAAAAATATACCTTTTTTTTATGTAAAACTGTCGTCGTTTCAGATTGGAAAAAAAGAAAGGGAAAAAAAAAATTGTAGGGAATACTCATCGAACACTTTCTCACATCTAGCTTAATCTGGAGGGACCCGGAGACCCCCTCATATTTTTTTGGGGGGAAAAGAGTGAAAGGGGGCCCAAAGGGGGGTCTAGATCCTTTTTGTTTGGAAAATTGTTTTTTTGTGTAAACAGGTCAACTTTAAGTTAAATAATAATTTCTTACCTACACTCTTGTTTTTTCACTGGATTCTCACACGTTTTAGACCACACTTTTTAGGGGGTTTAAAAAATATAACTTATTTTATGTAAATTTGTCGTCGTTTTAGATTGGAAAAAAAAAAGGGGGGGAAAAAAAATTGTGGGAATACTCATCGACCCCTTTCTCACACAAGCTAATCTGGAGGGGCCTCAGACCCCTCATATTTTCTGGGGAAAATCCAGACCCCCCTTTATTACTGTGGGGGATCCCCAGACCCCTCTCTAATATTCTGAGGGAAACCCCCAACCCCCCTTAAGGGTTAATTTTACAGTAGGGTTTGGGTTTCAGAATGTTTATGAAATTTTAAACAAAAATTTAAACATATATTTGAAATATTCCAAATTTTTTCTATGTTCACCCATTTTCCCATTGATTTCAATGAAAACCTTTTTTCCTCTCTTACAAATTTTAAAAAGTCAGAAAAACAAAAAAAAAAAACAAAAAACAAAAAAACCCCCGAGGGAATGTTAGGAGCACACCTTGTAAAATTTGGATGCAATGGACAGTTAATTCAAAATTTAAGTTATGCTGCGGTATTCAGACAGATATAGACAACTGCGCCATCACATACTTCCTAAACTAATTTGTAATTGTGAGAAAGTAAAATTAATGGGGGACCTTGCCCGGGGAATAGGCACAAATGTGTCTGTGTCGTTTTTCCCGACAAAAAACCCCAATATTGACATACATGTAAAAATAAGTAAATGCTAAGCCCCCAAAAAATGGGAGTTTCAACTCACGCGATGAAATTCCATCCAAGTCCAATAATTCTATAATTTTTATTTTCATCAATTATTTGTTCAAAAACTGATCCCCCCGTTTCTTTTCTTTTGTCGCAGGAAATATTTTTGCCCTTTGTATTCTTTAAGTGTTCTTATAGTAATTAAAATAATGGTCCCCAACCCTAATTTTCCTGCTGTAACTACGCCCAGAGGACCTCCTATGGATCTGTTTGAACATTTCAAACAGTTCAATAATCACACAATTGCAGTAGCTCCCAATAGTCCTCGTATTGAGGTAAGAACTTTTTACGGTACCTGTCTTCACAATCCACGTGATGATTTTATCAGAAACTGCGTATAGTGTAAGCACAGCCCTAGCCCAGTGGCTGGCATGGCGTAGCGTGCAATTTTGCAACGTTGTAACGTGTACATTTAAACCCACGTAAGAGGTCGAATCCGAAGGTGTTCACCGAACACCCAATAGTTCGATATTTTTCATGTGTTTAAATGGAATCATTACAGCGTTGCCAAATGGGGCTCTTGCAAACTTTTTCTATATGCAAATAAATAGTTTAATCTGTTGTAAAGACCAGCGAAAACCACGAAAACCACACTAGAAAAGTCGAAAATTCAGTAATAAACTCACATAACTTCTATAACGGCAAGTTCGTAATGGCAGTTCAACGCAGGTATCATGGGAGATTCCTGTCTATTATGTCACTTTTTCTACGGAAACACAGAGATATGTCTCATTTTAGATAGGAATCTCCTATGATACCTGCGTCTCTTTACCATTAAGCCCAATTCCGAGAGTGAATTTCGTGATTTTTAAATGTACTCTTCGTCATTTTTATGGGTTTTTATCAGTGGCGGCTCGTGCGATTTGGCAACCATGCTTTTTTACCATTTAAACCTATGCAAAAGTATCGATATCTTGGGGGTGCATTGCACCTCCTGAAGATCGATTGTTTTACATAGGTTTAAATGGAGGGATTCCACTGTTGCCACATTGCACGAGCCGCCACTGGTTTTTATGCAAGAATCAACTCTTGAATCCCCTACAGCAAAAGTTTGCAAGAGCCCCATTGCACGCTACGCCACTGCCCTAGCTGTAGCCAATGAATTTGCCTCTCTCTCTCTCTGTGCCCCTTTGACTGCATGTGTTAGAATAGAAGGAGAGGGGGGCTGTCAAGTGATTTCAGCCCCTGTATCGTTCCTTTTCTATCACATGCAATCAAAGGGGTAAAGAGAGAGGAAAACAAATTCCTAGCTACGACTCAGTGGCGTATAGGAAGAAATTTGGCAACATTGCATTGTCCCCATTTAAACCCATTTAAAAGATCGAACGCGAAGGTGTTCACCGAACACCCAAGAGTTGGATCTTTTTCATGGGTTTAAATGGACAAACTGCGACGTTGCCAAATCTCACGCTACGCCACTGCTACGACAAACTGCTGTGACAAAGTTCTCGATATGATCTAGAATGCCTTGATGGAAAGGGGTTGAGTCAAAATCGACGTTTTTGGCCCCCCCCCCCCTTTAAAAGCTGGAAAGCCTTGAGGAGCTTGAAAATTTGGGAAAAGGTGCTCCTAGAGGTGCTAAATCAATGAGAAAAATTTTGAGCCGTTTTCAAGGGGGGGGCCAAAAACGTCGATTTTGACTCAACCTCTTTGTCAGAGCGAGTACCAACAGTTACTCAACGAGGTCTGATTGGCCGTTGATTTTAGGCTTTCATGGAGGGCAGCAAAAGTCGAAGAGGCTCCTTACAAAAGAGTCGATGATGGGAAAGAGGAGAAGAGGAACTCATGGGAACGGATCGGAATTCTGGCAAATCCATCTGTCCACCCACTGCTGTTCCATCGTTGAACTAAACCTTCGAATTCGTTCAGGCGGTCGACAACATATTAATATTATATTTAACCCTCGAGTGATCACGTGGATGACATACGTCATCCAGCTACTTGTCTTCTTTTTGCGTGTATTTCCGCGAGTTTTGAATTTTCAAAGCTGATATTTTCAGTAGCTGCCCTTCTTGGGTGGGACAAGAGGGCTCCGAAGTTTTTTTTTTCTTTTTTTCTTTTGAAACCTGGAAGTTACTAAACGTCAAAGTGACTGGATGACGATTGTCATCCACGCGAACACATCTAAAAACATATTTTCAAGTTTGAAAAATTCTGAAATTTGAACTTATATACATCCTACGAGAGAAACAAAAAAAAGTACGAGGGGCGTCTCAAAAGTAAGTTCCGCGGTCGTATATCTCCAAAACCAATAACGAAAAATAAATTTCGTAAAATTTTTTTTGTTAGGCATACTCTCAGCTTTCCAACGAGCTAAAGAAATTGAAATTTGGTCGAACCGTTTCCGAGATATGTAGTTTTGACCGAGACAACCTCTGGTCGCCGCGTGCCCGCCTCGTGATAGCGAAGTGGACTTAGGCCAAGCGCTCGAGATCCTCTGCTTATCTCGCATTGTCTTCAAACCTGGTATCTTTGATAAGGATACTAGGGGAAATTCCTGTCTCCTTACGCACCTGATGCTGATTCTATTGAGATAAATTCTCGATTTAACCATGATTAGCACATCACTGAAAATCAGTCAGTTTAGTGCAGACTTGGGCAAAAATAAGTTGAAAATAAATCGTCAAAAAACAACTAAGTCGTCAATTCAGTTGCTGCCGAGAAACTAACTTAGTCGGTCAATGCTCAGTAGGCAACTAAGGAACTAAGTTAGTTGTAGGGGGAAAGGTCGATTGAAAACTGAATTAGTTGTTAGTTGCTCGGTAGGAACTAACAACTAATTTAGTTGTCGATCAAGCGGGTTGATCGATTGAAAAATAAGTAGGGACCCATCCGAACTAAATTTTATTAATAAACTGAAGAAAAAGTTGTTTTGAATAAGAATCACAAAACTGACGTGAATTGTCAAACCCCCCTTCTGTCATAACTTCCGGTTTTTCGCTTACTCCACCCGGCTCAACTCCCTCCACTCCACCGCACCCCACCAGCCGCTAATGAAAATTTTT